>JAJGRW010001370.1:362627-525980 GCA_025461045.1 Carex parvula
TAGAAATATGAGTCTATAGCACGGACCATTGTTACCATAGCCTCACTCTTATTCTTTTCTTTTTTAAAATTGCAGGACCTTTTTGTATCTTCTCATCGTGGAAACTAAGAAGCATCTCATCAAACTGACCTTTTATTATATTTAAGAAGAGGAAAAATGTAAGACAATAAATTCTTTACTACTGTCAGCAGGCACTTTAAATGGTGATGGATTATGATATCCTCTGCACTTGAGAGTAGGTCCGATGGGCATCGACCTACTCTGGTTCGACTGGGTTTAATCACCGTCGATTTGCTTTAAGATTCGTGCGGAAAGCTTTAAACGTGCGTGTTTGTTTCAATTTTCATGCGCACAAATCTTAAATTAGATCAGACGGTCATCATGCCCGTTGAACCTAAAAGTAGGTCCGATGGGCATCGGACCTACTCCGTTCTCTATCCTCTGATGATACGATAGCGATACCCTAGAATTTGTGCAACAACAAACATAGTACAGCATTACTACTCTTTAGGGAAAGGCACATGACACTAGCTATGATCGACAATGCTTAACATTATAACATATCCCAGCAAGGAACCACTACTATTTCATAAATTAACTGTAGAGTTGGATACAGGAATTGCAATTCTGGTGAAGTGGGCAATGCATCTGTACCCACTTTGGAATTGCGCCAGTTATGGAATTTGGGTTTGGTTGGTCAGACCAGAGCAACAGAGCTGGATCACACTATTGGTTCAGTGGCCATCTACTGAAAACCACTTAAAATTAAATTATTCTCTGTTTCTCTTCCATGGCATGAGGCGCAGATTATGGTTTGATGAAATATTCTTCTGAGTTTGCTCATTTAGGAATAGTGTTGGAGCATTTTGAGAGCGCCATTTCGTAACACATTTATCTTTGCTTTTAGCTGAGAATTAATTGGCAATTTGACTTAGACACACAACAAGAAATGCCTTGGTTCGGGGACTGAAGCAACATTCCTTTTTTTTTTTTTTTTTTTTTCTGGTCCAGCCTGGTTAGACCAGCCCATCTCAGACCGGTTCAAGTCAAAATAGATGATGCATCTCAGAGAGGCTCGCTCAGTACACCTATAACTTAAATGATCGGGGCATCGGACTGAATTTGGTTTAATGTTCATCAGACCATTCTTGATTCCGTGCCGGATTGGGGGATAATACGATGTATGATTGGAGCTGTTCGATTAGCATCAAGATTCGTGCTCAAATTGAACATCATACCGAATTTAGCCTGATGCTCCTCGAACTGCCCCTAATTCCAAGCTTTATAACCCAAATTCTAATTCTAGAACTGCACATTTAATGCTTTCAAAGAACGGTTCGTTTGTTTTTTACCAATACAAGAAGTTTGTATATTATTTTTTTTAATAAAATTATATATGGGCCGTTACACTCCTGGACCAAGTTGAGAACATCTAGGCCTTATTTACAAGTTCTTCAACTGGACTGGGCTTAGCACCGCATTTAGGGCCTTGGTTTATTATTGTTATTTCTCTAGAGCCCAGACCATATCATTGACGACCGGATTTCACAAGAATTCCAACTAAAGAAACAGGTCTATGAAAGATTGCAGATTGTTTAACCTTTTGAATTTGAGCGACTTTCAACTATATGTATGTGCTTGCTCATATATTTTATCACAGTAATACAACTTATAAATAATATTCGAATTATTTAATGTTTTATTTTTCAGTACCTTTCTAAACTACTTTTGAATTTATCAAATTGTACGGACAGACAACACACTAAATATCCAGTAATATTTTAAATTTACGAACTTATTGTTCAACCTACAAAATATAATTATTTATATTATAAAACAACAAACTATTTTTGAATTATATTTGTATCATGTCTGAATTATTATTGAATCACGAACTGAGCTCAAACACGTAGGTGCGGATTCATGATTTTTGAGATAAGAATCGGGTTCAAACTCATTAACTACTAACTAGGTACTCAACATTGGAAATAAAGATGACTGAAGTATCTTTTTGTGATGTGCAAGTACAAGTGTACAACAAAGAACAAAGCAAGGAGGTGAGGTGCACACTGGCGCCCATGATTGCAGGACAAACCAAGAATCTGTGAACCAAAACATAAATAGAGGATTGGATCTAGAGACTAGAGTTCTAGACACTCTGTGCACGGTTTGACAAAAATATAATTTTCTTTTGACGGCTTACTTAACAACTCTTTCGACAGCTGGATTGTTGCTGTTATGTCTCCCTTCATCCTATATTTAAGGAGTACAGCTTGGGTCTGATGCCCATCGGACTCAAATTTGGATCCGATGGGTTTCGGGACCGTCCGATTTACTTTAAGATTCATGCGCACAATTTTTAAAGCAGACGCAAACGTTGCGGATGTGAATCTTAAAGTAAATCGGACAGTCATCGGATCCATCGAACTCGATCACTTTGTGTTCGATAGGCATCAGACCTAAATTGACCTCATATTTAAGTAAAGGATTTTAGATTATCAATGATAAATTAACTTAATAATTTTGATGCTAGTTTTAATCAACCAAAATAAGTTACAACTAGAACAAAATATTATAAGCAGGTTATTAGATTTATAAATTAGACATGTATTAAATATCATAAAATTTTAGTATCATTTAATAAGAGCATTAACAAATTTAAATATAAAAAAACAATAAAAGTGGTATACACTTTATTATGGTTTATACTTATTTTATACGTATTGAATAGTCCAAATGTCAAACATAAATTTAAATGCTATAAAGTAGTATAAAATTTCGTGTTTTTGATGCATATAATATATAATAGATCATATTTCAAATGTGGAACTTAAATTTATAATTTATTTTCAACAACTGTTAAACTTTTTAGATTAATTTGTTCTAAGTGAACCTAAATCCTCAAATTTTATTTAAAATGAGTGAAATAAATTACTGTTACAACTAGTTGGCATATTTTTTGTTTTCTTATTTAAGTTACCACTCTAATCTTGCCCTGATTTAACTAATGTTAATTATGTGATGAGTAATTAGGAAGCTGATATGAGGACCCGCACTGTACCGGCATCTAAATTGCCATAACTGCTTGTGGAGACCGCAACCGTTCCAAAACTGTAATTTGTTTTACAAATATTAATAGTAACATTGTGAACTATATAGCTAAAACAGGACAAGTATTTATATCTATACAATGAAATTGTTGACTACTAATGTTGACAAAAAAATGTTGACTACAAATGTTGACCAAAAAATATTGACTTAGCTTGTGTGCGGGTAATAAAATATTTATATCTATATACTTGTGATATTTATACTTACTAAATAAATTATTTATAATTATAAGAGTGTGGTATTTATACTTACGAAATAAAGTGTTTATATTTATATTATGTTGGATGAATAACAATCTTAAAAAAGTGTTTATATCTACACAGTTATAACAAACAAAAAACTTCACATATCAATTATCTTAGACAAATTCATATCAATTAAAACTCTAAAATTACCACATAACAGTTAACTTGACAATTACCAAAAACATATCAATTAACAACATATCACTTCCAACATATATGTTCTACACTACATAACATTCATCACACAAACATATCAATTATTACACAAAATTATCATAAACGTTTCATACCCAAATTAATAACAGTTCCAACTTGAAATTAACACAGTTCCTAACCCAAATTAAGACAAACAGTTTCATACCAAAATTAATAACAGTTCTCTAATGCCCATATCATCACTTATTGCTTCATTTGCACAATGCAAATCTTCATAGAAACGATACAAATTCACCTTATCCAATGCATCACCATTATATTATATGCATGATTCATCTCCAGAAGACTCATTTAAATCAATATCCATCATAATATTGAACATTAAAATGCAAAGTATTATCAATTTAACATTTTACATATTACATATATATGCAAAATATTCATATCTATTATAATTAATTAATATACATGCAATCAAGTATTGACATAAATGTATCCAAGTATTAATACCTGTAATACCAAAATGTACATGACTATTCTATCAAGTATTAACACTAAAAATGAAAAATATTTATATTTGCCAATACATACACATACAACCACATATAATGAAAAGAGCTAGTATATACATCTCTAAAACAAAAAATATACATCTACAAAAAAATGAATATATTACCTGAAAAAAGATTACTAGAAATTAATTGATCTAATACCTACAAAAAGAAGTATTAACACAAATATAAAGACGTATTGTAAAAACAAAATTTTACATTTATACATCACAAACAGATATATTCTCCTACTTATACATCTATAAATAAAGTAAAATATCTACGCCTACAAAAGATGAATATATTACCAGAAAGAAGATCACCAGAGCTGAATTGATCTAAGGCCTGCAAAAAGAAGTATTAACAGAGATATAAGAAAGTATTAATAGCTGTAAACACAAAATTGTACATTTACACATCACAAACAGATATATTCCCTACTTATTATACACATCAAGTACTTATAACATATGGATCAAGTATTAACATCTCATACAAACAAACTCATACAAAAATCATACGAACTAAACTTATACATTCAATCATATATTTAGACTAGTTCTGTCAGGTATTAATACAAGATATATCAAGCGATTTCTTAATAAAATGATGACATTAAGACAAAATAGACAAATACATCATCTTCGCAAATCAAATTGTCAGAAACATCTCAAAATCCAACAAAACTGAAACACGATTGTGTATATGAACTAGAAACGAAACGATATATCATTATTAATTCACCAGAACAAAAATAAACTCAAAATTAATAAAAAATCAAATATTAACCTCGCTGATCACCTTTCAAAATCACTTATTCAGCTTGAACTGAGAAGAAAGCGCCGTCGCAGAGGATAATAGATCAACTGAAAAACCACAGAAAATTGCTTACAATTTCGAAATCGCCACACAATCGCCTCAAAATGAAAAAATTGAGAGAAAGGAATATTTGAATTTCAAAATGGAAGGTCCGATGTCGTTGTTAGTCGCGATCGGTAGTTACTGGGGACCACCACGTATCGTTATGGAAGTTAATCGCGATGGGATATCCTGCGAGTACAATGCAGGTACTCAAGTGCGGAGATTAGAATGATTATTCGATTAATTAACCCATCAATACGGCTGGAAATTGATAAGCATGATGCATCTTACAGTTGGCATCTATGAAGCAAGCCTGAAGTCAAGTGGTCTAAATTCAGCATTTGTTCAAGTCAACGAACTCTAACGGTAATTAATGATCATCTCACCAACTAATGGGATGTTACCTCCATATATGCTAAACAATAACAAAATAATGATAGCTAAAACAATTAAATCTACGCATTAAATAAGGAAAATCCTCATGTGTATCTTGTGCACATCCAATTAATGCATGTCTATCCATCTACATGTATTAATTTTACTCGTGACATTATAATTGAATTGAGGAGGTTACAGATGCTTCTATTTTTGTATGATCTCTATTATGTCTTTAATTTTTAATTTTCTAATTTTTTTGTTTAAAATTTATATATAAAAAATACAACTGTTAGATGTGATCTATATTATTTTCTCTACATGTACATAAATTTTTTTTATCACTTTTCGGTTTGTTTTTATATGAGTCAATAAGTTGAAAAATCAACGTCTATAATTTATCAATATTAATGTATTTTTGCAAACTCTTGATACCGATCAAAATAAATTCCAAATGTTGTAATCTTTTATATGTATATAGAGAAAATGATATAGATCAAATCTTACGGTTTTATTTTAATATTTGATTTTAAATTTTAAGTTATTTTAATATTTGATTGTAAAAGACTAATTATTCTCTTACACATTTACACTTAACAGAAAAATGATTATATACTTTTAGGGCAATGTGATAAAAAAAATAGGATATTGAGGGAGAATGTCGAATAAAATTATTCTCTTATGTCTTCTCACTTTTTTTTTTTTTTTGAAGAAAAACTGACAGATGCTGTCAGTTGAGGGGTGTTCTCAAACCTTTTGTAACAAAACAAATATATAACTGATTAAGAAAAAGGAAAAAAAAAAAAAGACAGAATCACGTAGATATTAAATAAGTAGATATTTCACTGATTTCCAAAAAGATATACCAATTACTGTGCTATTGAAACTAATTAATTAGGGCTAGCTAGCTGGTGGGTTATGAATTCGAAGTCTTATAGTCATGCATGCTAATTAAGTCACAAGTTTATATATTTGATTTTTGCAACTTGCAGATCTAAATTGATATTGACAGCAATGACATTATCTCATGTATGTATCTCTCTTAAATCACACAATATATTCAAAATAAAAAAAGGTTGAGGTTGGTGCGCCGACCCTTAGTCGCTTTCAACAGTTGCCTTCTCTTAAAATTGAAATGACACTTATCTAAAAAAGAAAAAAAAAATCAAAATGACACCTGGACTCTCCTCCAATCATTCTGTGCACATCTTTTTTTTTTTTTAAATATATATACAAACATGACGGAATTAAAAAATTTTAAAAATTAAAATTGAAACTCGAATAAATTGAAATAACCTAATTACATTTTATAATTAAGGGGCTGAAAAACAAAAATACTTATAAAATTATAAATTATAAAGGATGAAATTACTAATTTTTAACTAATTTATAGGATGATTAAGTTGCTCCTGATTAATAAATAAATTTATCCTTGTATATAATAAATTTAAGTAGGTCAAGAATTATGTGTCAAATTCAGTTTCTCATTATGATCGGCCCATCCTTCACATATTGGGCAGAACTTTTTATTCAACAATTTATTGTATATTTTAATGTGTATGTTTGACATAAATATTTTTTAATATGTGAAATTGTAAGGTAAAATTCTTATAAGATCATATCGATTACTTGTTGTTTGCTTTTATTTTATTCTTATAAGTCAAATTTTGAGTTTAGATTCCGTCCGACCGATTAGAATTTGAATCAACTGGTCCGAGGTGAAATGCACAAAGCTTTTTTAATATTCGTGCTAAAGCAAATCGGACCGTCCAGATCTAAACTCAAAATTTGAACTAACTCAGGTGAGCGTCTGGATCCGCTAAAGCAACTCAAATTTTAAGTTCAAATTTGAACCGTCCAGTTCCAAGCATAGTAACAAATGAATGATTCGGGTTCGGTTCGGCAGGGTCAAAAATTCGTGATTCAGAAATAATTCGGGTATAATTCGAAAATGATTCGGAATTACAATACGGGACAGTCAATGCATATTTAATTCATTACCGATGATTTACATTATAAGACGCTGTTTGTATTCGCCATAGAAAATCATCAGTGTGGTAATATAGTCAAAAAGTGGTGTATTGATCAGAATAGGGAATTATATCACATAACACTAATTATATGATACTAAATTTCCAAAAAAAAAAAGGTCAATGGTGTTACGGATGTATCTACTAATATAAATGCGGAACAATCACAGAATAATGATAGTTGATGAATAAAATCCGGGTGCATGTCTTGTGCACATCAGCACATAATTAAGTGCATATCTTGTGCAGAATAAAATAAGTGATTTGGTGATCCCTCAGAGAAAAATATTAATTATCTTTTGAATATCTTAGAAAATCATATCTTTAAATTTTTTAAAATGTTATAATGATTCCTTTAATAAAGGTTATCATTAAATGTGATTTCCGTTTTATTATATGTCTTTTAAAAAAGAGATTGAATTTGTATTTTTTTTATTTTATAAAGAGACGAGATTCATTATTATTTGAAATGCTCGCAAGCGGACACGATGAGTATAGACAACAAATTTAAATTATATATACAAATTTAAATTATTTATAGAGTTCGCACTTAACTTGACCAACACATTTTTTTTTATACCGTGCGCACAGGGATCTAATTACATATAAATGTGTAACGCATCCGAAAAGATATTTCCGGCACATCATAATTCATGCGCACAAATAATTGTATAAGAAGCATCAATATCTGTACCAACATCCGGACGAATGTTAATTACTTAATTAATTATTGTTAACTGATTGCGATCCTAACAATAATTATTCAACTTCTAAAATAAATAACTCTTATGCTGCTGTTTGGATCATTTGTTTTGTTAGTTGTCTAGTTAATCATGTTTGAATTGTTTGTGTTTAGATAAACTCGTACTAGACTATTTGAATTGTTTGTGTTTAGATAAACTCTTACTAGTATATAACTATAACTAAGAAAATTAATTGGTCAAACGAGTTGTGAGCCAACTCAAGTTGGTAATGAGCTGAATTTGAATTGATTTTATAGCTCGTTATTGTCATCTCAACTCGAATTAACTCGCTCATTAACTAAATGAGCTGAGCACGAATTAGAAATAAATCGATCAAATTTAGCTCATTTACAGCTCTAAACACAACAAATATATATAAAACTTTACAACATGACGACGTTGGGTATTAAAAATGTAGATATTTCAAAAAATGTGTCTAACTTAATTTGCTATTGAAACTAAAACTAACTATTTAGGGCCAGCTGGTGTGTGGATCCTGATCGTCCGATCTATTTTGACGACTATTAATTTAAGGGACTTTATGCATTTCATCTCTAATCATATTAATCAGAATTTTGATCGGACGCGCGGTACTAACTCCAAATTTTAATTACCTAAATACGAAATTACCAAAGTGACCTGATAATAACTGCCAAGTCAAAAGTTCAAAAATGACTGTGCTAATTAAATTGAGGTTTAGTATTCGAATTTGTAGAATTGGAAAGCAAGATTCTTGCAAGGTCATATAATTGGTTCCATTTTCATTTTCGGTACCGTTAGAGTTAGAGAGGATCTGAATCCAAAAATTATTGTTCTACGTGTCTGACAATGACATGACACTTATTAGTTGACACGAGGCCAATAGAAAATAAAATAAAATCAAACTGAATCACAAACACAGCTCAATAATCCATTACTTAACGACACACATTTTCCTATAATTCCTTTAATTAAAAAAGTATTACAAGTTTACAACTTTACAAACACACAGTGAATTAATTCACATAAATATAAATTACTCGTACATATATATTTGATGAGCAATATCAATTGGGTAAACTTTTGTAATATTATTTCTCTTTATATAACTAATGCATGATTAATAAGGACAACTTGACACGTGGAACCTCTGTTAACTAAGCTCAGCCCCTGACCCAATTTACACAGTTCCAGCTCATTTGTGGAAGTGACACGTACGCTTGTTGCTAATTAATAATATAATATACTGGATCAATTTTAACAGTTTTATCAAATTGTGACGAGAACCAACCTGAGTCGGACTCAGATTCGGATTCACTCGCTTTGAGAAGCGCACAACTGCTATTAAAGAAGAACCTTACTTTGATGATTGACCATTTACATTTTCTAGCTAGAAATATTAATAGTTGTTTACATTTCCTATATAGTTTTTTATATTTGCTTTTTTCTATGTTTATATTTTCTAAGTAGTCATTTATGTTTGTTTATTTCTATGTTACAAATTAATTACTCATTGTGACCTATAAAAGAAGATCTTTTGTAAGAGAAAATGGACTTTTGGATGTCAATATATTTTCTGAGAGAGATTTAATCTCGCTTTTGCTACTTAGCATACTTTGTTTCTAATTCGATTAAACTGTTTCGATATCTGTCACTAGCGGAGTCGAGATTCGGGACCGAGATTGTGTCAAATTGTAAACTTTTTTTTTGCATTAAGACATGCCCGTATCTAGGTCTTACATTTCTCCAAAATAAAGTTATTGACTGTTACATCATTAATTTATCTCCAGAAATTGACAAAACAGATTCATTAAAATAAAGAGAAAGTAAATTCTATAAAGTTTTATTTGTAAACCCTCCAGTACATCTGCTAACTGGTTTTGCTGCCTACCAATGTGTACACAGTTTATCAACAAATTTTTCTTTGTGATCGATCCTCCATATCTCATAAATTTTTCGTTGTAAACTGAATTCCATTTTTACTTGATGCTTCCCTTGTTGTTTTAATTAAATGCGGAAGAGAAATAGGAGCGAGACAGCTCTCGGCCATTCACAATTAATGCATAATTAAGTTATAACACACTCTGTCCGGTTGTTGGCATTTTTCGCTGGATTACTCGCTAACTAGCTAGTTGTCTAATTTCGATAACCCATATATAACCCCCCCTGAAACAATATTTCATATTAAATTACTAATTAGTTTATTAATTATGAGACATGTCGTGCATTTTGTGAAGACAAACACGTGTATTCACAGCAATGAACTGTAACTTTGTCTCAAGAAAAAACGCGCAACTGGACAGCTATCAACTCGACATTTGGAATCTACACATAAATAAAATAGAAATGCAGGTCCGTACCTGTAGAGACTCGGATGTCAAGTCTACGAGAAAATAGGAAACCAATAAACAAGGGTAAGGTATTTATTTCGGCTCATAACAAACAGAGAGACATTATTAATTTAATTTGTTCTAGGATACTAAGTAATACTAGTATTGAATGTTGTTCATGATCAACAATAATGGTGAGCAATAGCATGCATGCATGATATAATAGTGTACGTGGTGGCTGTCCATAGCTCAAATAAAAGCAAGATTTCAGATCTGGTTCCATGCATGTTGTATTAATTTTTTGCCATACTGTGACAGGTTAGCTTGATTCTCGGATCAAGTCTCCTACCCCACTAACCATCCGCTCGTGTACACTTCATTTTCAAATCAATTATTTGAAACGCGCTTCTCTTTAAATACCTTCCCGGCTTCTTCTCTCCATGTCAATCTCAGCTCCAACAGCTCAATAGATCTTTTATCCACCAAAATAAAAAGATTAAGAGAAAACAATTAACAGGAGAGCTCATGGTGCCTGGATTCAGCCGTTCGTTCTCTCTCCCTCTCAGCCCAAGATGTACCGCCAAAAATGTCCGTGCAGCATCATACCACATTCGATCGGTGAGTCTGCCTTGCCGCTCCCACCCGCTGATCTCTCAACTTGAAGAACAAATCCAAGCCGTCAGATCCTGGGCTGTCAGCTCAGATGGTTCGTCAGTCTGGGTCGTGACCGGCTTGGCCCAGATCGAAATACTCCAGACAGCCGTCAAAAAATTCCTTCATCTCTCCCAAAAACAGGAGATCCTGTGCCATGCCGCCTCAACCGAAGGCCTTCTAGAAGACTTTCTTCTACTGGCCGACATTTATGGCTCGTTTGTTACTGCCGTTGTAACCCTAAAGCAGCATCAGGCAGAGGTGCAATCTGCAATCAGGCGAGCAGATAAAATCTGCCTTGTCTCTGCTCTCAGATCGCAACGGCATGTTGAAAAGGAGATTACACAGCTAGTGTTGTGCCTAAAGAATGTCTCAAAATGCCGGCTTCACTGTCCCGCTTCAGATGCCTCAGAGGCTGAAATTGCCGGGATATTGACAGAAGCAGTGAGCGCCACGGCAGTTGCAACAATGGCAGTGTTTTCAGGTTTCGTGGCAATGTCGGCTGCCACTTCATCAGCAATGCGGTCATTTAAGAAATTGGCTTCTAATGTTGTCGAGAAATTGGAAGAAGTGGACGAGTTCATCAGAAATGTCGAGAGCTGTAGCGAGCGGGTGTTTAGGAGCCTGATAAGCTTGAGGGTTTCCCTCCTGAATATTACTACTCCATCTTTGTAAAGAAATTAATTAAGAGAATGAGAACCCAATTTGTATAGATGTTATATAGAAACTTTTGACCAGTCTAAATTGTCTAATGTGTGTGTGTGTATATTTTCTTTCTCCAATTTTCGCTAGATTTAAAATATTTTTTTCTACTGATAGTTACTTCTGCATCATCAGAATTGAGACAAAGAAAACACAGTTTAACAATAATCAGGTTACAAAATTAACTTGGCAGCCTATTCCAGGTTAAAGAAAAACAATAATCAGGTGACGATTTAAACTGCTGATTTTGATCGTCAAGTTTGACGAAAAATCTATATTTTAGTTTCAGAAATTTTTACAGCTCGTTTGTACATAAGATCTCGAGGGAAAAAAATAATATTGAAGAATGAACTTATTAAATAGATGTCTCAAGAACTTGCCTTTGGTTTAGTGGAATTTGAAATGTGCTGGGGCCAACCCATATTTAAAAAAAAAAAACAAATGTCTCAATTTTTATCGGCTAAAGAACGAATCAATCACCTCCTTGCTCTCTTGAGGAAACAAGGGCCCGGCCCAAGCCTAGACCAACCGCTAAGGTGCAATGATATATGGGTGGGCCAGAGTGAGAAGGGGTCTAAAAGTGGGAGTGCTTCGGGCCCATTCATAAATCTATTAGAGCCTGATGTGAAAAAGGCCGGTAAAAGGCTTATGAACCCAAAATTTGATAGGAAGTAATAAAATACAAGTGTCCGTCCTAATCTTACTTAAATCATTAAACATGTGCATTTGCATAAAGACAAACGCATGGATTCCTATAAAAAAATTACAACATTGTCTGAACCAACAACGCCCAAGTGTATAGCTGTGAACGACATTTGGAATCTACACATGCCCAAGGCTCAGATCTCAAGTCTATAGGAAACTAAGAATTACAAATAAACAAGGTAACCACTAGCTACATGCCCCACCTCAAAACAAAAAGAGACATTATTGATCAACACAGATGGTGAACATGCAAGATGGACCACGTGGTGGTTCTCCATAGCTTACACTAAATGCAATTATTTAGATTTGATTACACATCATCTTTGCTAGCTTGATTCTCGGATCAAGTCCCCTACCGCACTAACCACCCCCTCGTGTATACTTCATATTCAAACAGGATTATTAGTTGAAATTCACAACCTAACGGTGTCCTCTTTAAATACCTTCGTCCCTCTACTCTCCAAGTCATATCAGGTCCAAAAACTCAAAAACCACCAAAACAAAAGCCAAGGCAAATTAAAAGAACACAAATTCACTAAAATACCAGAAAGAAAAAAATGGTGTCTGGATTCAATCGATCAATCTCTCTCACTCTCAGCCCGAGTCGTAGTGGCAAAAATAGCCGTGCGGCTTCATACCACAAAAGATCCGTGAGTCTCCCTTGCCGCTCCCATCCGATCATCTCCCACCTCGAAGAACAAATTCGAGCCATCCGATCAGTGTCTGCGAACCCAGATGCCTCTTCAGTCTGGATCGAGGCTGGTCTAGTCCAGATTGAAGCACTCCTAACTTGCCTTGAAGAATTCTTACATCTCTGCCTGACACAAGAGGTCCTGCGATGTGCAGCCTCAACAGACAGCCTTCTAGACAACTTCCTTCTTCTGGCTGACATTTACGGTTCTTTTGTATCAACTCTAGTCACCCTAAAGCAGCATCAATGCGAGGTGCAATCTGCAATCAGGCGAGCAGATAAAATCAGCCTCATCTCAGCACTTAGATCGCAACGGCATTCAGAAAAGGAGATCGCTCAGCTGGCCTCGTGCTTGAAGAATGTCTCCAAGTGTCGGCCTCTTGGTCTTGCTTCCAATGCCTCAGAGGCAGAAATTTCCGGGATATTGGTGGAAGCAGTTAGTGCAACTGCAGTTGCTTCTATGAATGTATTTTCAGGAGTTGCGGCAATTTCGGCCTCAGCTTCATCAACAAAGACGTCTAGTACAATGCGGTTGTTGAGAACATTTGCTCTCAACTCCTTGTCTACCAGTAGGATTTTTGATGAGGAGGTTGGTGTTTCCGAGAAATTAGAAGAATTGGATGAGTGTATCGGAAATGTTGAGAGCTGTAGTGAACGGGTGTTTAGGAAACTTATAAACGTAAGGGTTTCACTCCTTAATCTCAGGACTCCATCTTTGTAAAAAGTTAAAAGGGAGAAAGAAAAAAAAGAATTGTATAGATAGATTTTGTATAGAAAATTTTGACTAGTTCAAAGTTGCATAGATTTTCTCCGTTTCCTATATTTCTTACCTGTTTGACTTCTTCTTGATTAGTACTTCTGCATCATAAAAAATTTAACCAATAAATTACAAGTACAATAACGTTGTAAAAAAAAAGTAACCGCCAAAGAGAATTATCAATTTCAATTTCTCTCCAATTTCTAAAGGGAAAGCAATGAAGAAACTGCCAATTGCCTGACAGTTCAAGGTTTATTTGGTTAATATGACTGAAATAGTATAGATATATTCAAATGTCGACTACCCTAAGATACTGGAAATATTTCAAAGATTTTCTATTTAAAACCAAAAAAGAAGGAAAAATAAAAATAATTGAAAAGGAAGTGAACAAAAGATAAATACACCGTCCTTCTGAAATTTTCTTCCCTTATTTCCAATTTCAATTTTGCACAAATGATATACTGATGTGGGAACTGCTTGCATATTCAGTTTTACAATAACTCTGACTGGTATGTTGATTTTCTACTGCTGCGAAATGAACGAGTTGGTGCATTACTCAGTTTTAACTTGCAACAGGGATGAAATTTGTTGGATGCATGCTGGACAGTAAAGGAAAAATTTCTACACAACTATTGATTCTAGCTAGGCTAGCTTGCAAAAAAAATAAACTCAATTGACAGAATTGGGCTTAACAATACATTTTTGATTTTTGGGACAGTCGACTTGTATGAAATAGCACTTCCTGTATATAACTAGTTAAATCATTAAACATGTGCATTTGCATAAAGACTTACAGACAAACGCGTGGATTCCCATAAGATAGTTTCAACTTTGTCTCAACCAACATGCACAGGTGTATAACTGTGGACGACATTTCGAATCTACACAAGAGTTAAAAACAGTACACACAAAAGACTCAGATCTCAACTCTGTAAGAAACTAAGAATAAACAAGGTACCCACTATTTTATTTTCTTGAGGCAACTACATGCCCACCTCATAACGAATCTGCATCCTCTGCATTAACGTACATTTGTGTTACATTTTCGGACTGTGCGATTCGAATTCGGGCCAATCCGGCCCACGCCTATATAAAGCACTGGGCTCTTTAATATTAGTGCGGATTTAAATAGGACGGTACAGATCTTAACTCAAAATTTGTGGTAACTCATAGGATACGATTTACCTCATAACAAACAGAGACATTATTGTTTCATGATCAACACAGATGGTGAACATGCAAAATAAGAGTACGTGGTGGTTCTCCAAGCTTACACTAATTAAATGCAATTATTTAGATTTGATTCCAGATCATTTTTGCTATACTACAACAGCTACTCAGCTAGCTTGATTCTCGGATCAAGTCCCCTACCACATTAACCATCCCCTCGTGTACACTTCATATTCAACTGCATTAGTTGAAATGCATAACCTAACGCTGTCTTCTTTAAATACCTTTCGCCCCTCTAATCTCCAAGTCATATCAGGTCCAAAAACTCAAAATCACCAAAAGAAAAGCCAAGGAAAATTAAAAGGGGACAAATAAACTAAAATACCAGAAAGAAAAATGGTGCCTGGATTCAGTCGATCAATCTCTCTCACTCTCACCCCGAGTCGTAGTGGCAAAAATAGCCATGCAATTTCATACCACAAAAGATCAGTGAGTCTCACTCTGACTGGCATGCTGATTTTCTCCTGCTGGGAAATGAACGAGTTGGTGCATTCCTCAGTTTTAACTGGCAACATGCATCAAATTTTCTGGATGCAGGACAGTAAAGGAAAATTTTCTACACATTCTCTTGATTCTAGGCCTACAATAAATGAGGCTCAATTGACAGAATTGGGCTTAACAACACCTTTTTCAGATGGTCCACTTGTATGAATAATAGCACTTTCTGTATATAACTATTTAAATCACTAAACTAAACATGTGCATTTGCGTAAAGACAAACGCGTGGATTCCCAAAAAATATTTACAACTTGGTCTCAACCAACAACGCACAAGTGTATAGCTGTGGACGACATTTCGAATCTGCAAATGAATAGAAAAATAACACATGCACAAGACTCAGATCTCAAGTATATAAGAATTACAAATAATTAAACAAGGTATCCACACTAATTTATTTTCTCAAGGCAACTACATGCCCACCGCATAACAAACAGATGGTGAACATGCAAGATGAACTACGTGGTGGTTCTCCATAGCTTACACTAAATGCAATTATTGATATTTGATTACACATCATCTTTGCTATACTACAACAGCTAGCTTGATTCTCGGATCAACTCCCCTACCGCATTAACCATCCCCTCGTGTACACTGTACACTTCATATTCAACTGCATTAGTTGAAATGCATAGCCTAACACTGTCCTCTTTAAATACCTTTACCCCTCTATCCTCTACTCCCCAAGTCATATCAGGTGCAAAAACTCAAAATCACCAAAAGAAAAGCCAAGGCAAATTAACTAAAATACCCGAAAGAAAAATGGTACCTGGATTCAGACGATCAATCTCTTTCACTCTCAGCCCGAGTCGTAGTGGCAAAAATAGCCGGGCGGTTTCATACCACAAAAGATCAGTGAGTCTCCCGTGCTGTTCCCACCCGATCATCTCACACCTCGAAGAACAAATTCGAATCATCCGATCAGTGTCCGCCAACCCAGATACCTCTTCAGTCTGGATCGAGGCTGGTCTAGCTAAGATTGAAACACTCCTAACATCCCTCGAAGAGTTTTTACATCTATGCCAGACACAAGAGGTCCTGCGATGTGCTGCCTCAACTGAAAGCCTTTTAGATAACTTTCTTCTCCTAGCTGACATTTACGGCTCCTTTGTATCAACCCTAGTCACCCTAAAGCAGCATCAGTGCGAGGTGCAATCTGCTATCAGGCGAGCAGATAAAATCAGCCTCATCTCAGCACTTAGATCGCAACGGCATTCGGAAAAGAGGATCGCTCAGCTGGCTTCGGCTTGAAGAATGTCTCCAAATGTCGGCCCCTTGGTCTCTCTTCTGGTGCCTCAGAGGCAGAAATTACTGGAATATTGGTGGAAGCAGTTAGTGCCACTGCAGTTGCTTCTATGGATGTATTTTCAGGAGTTGTGGCAATGTCAGCCTCAGCTTCATCAACAAAGACATCTAGCACGATGCGGTTGTTTAGAACATTAGCTCTCAACTCCTTGTCTAACATTACTGTTTGTGATGAAGAGTTTGGTGTTGCCGAGAAATTAGAAGAATTGGATGTGAGTATCGGAAATGTTGAGAGCTGTAGTGAACGGGTGTTTAGGAAACTTATAAACTTAAGGGTTTCACTCCTTAATATCAGGACTCCATCTTTGTAAACAGTTAAAGGGAAAAAGAAAAAAAAAATGTATATATGCTGTATAGAATCTTTTGATTTGTTCAATGAGCAAAAAATTTCTCTATTTCCTATATTTCTTACCTTTTTGAATTCTTCTTGATTAGTACTTTTGCATCATTGAAATTATAACCAATAAAATACATGTAAAATAATGTTGGAATAAAGAAGTACTAGCCAGAGAGATTTTTCAATTTACATTTCTTTCCAATTTCTAAAGCGAAAGCAATGAAGAAACTGTCAATTGCCTGACATTTCAAGGCGATTTGGTTAATACGACTGATATGATATAGATTACTGCTGGGAAATGAAAGAGTTGGTGCATTACTCAGTTCTAACTGGCAACACGGATCAAATTTGTGATGCTGGACAGTAAAGAATTTTTTTCCACATATTCTCTTTATTCTTGGCCTACAACTAAATAACTAAATAAGCTCAATTGACAGAATTGAGCTTAACAACACATTTTAGAACAGTCCACTTGTATAAAATAGCAATTCTTGTCTATAACCGGGTCTGCTATTAAAAATTTAAAATTCTAAGCTGATTATCTTTTCTCCGATAATTAAAGATCAAATAGTAATGAAGTTTTTTTTATTTTTTATAATAAGCTGATATTAAAATTCAAGATGGATGAATCTTCATTTGGCAGGCACTTGTATAGTTGTATGAATAAAATATCAGTGATTGAAAAGCATCGAGTCAGTCCATTGTACCAGTGGCATAAACATCAATTCCTTAAATCTGTACATAGACCAATAAATTTATTAATACGACAGTAAATGTGGCTGTGACATTAATTACTTATAGATAATAAGCCAGTAACAAACAAAGGGAAGATGCCACAGGCTAATCAAACCAAACTAGATCACAGGCTAGATATGTTTCACTTATACCCGTCTAATGTCCCATATGATGTCACAGAACAAGCCAAATAATGAAAGAGAAAAGCGAATGCCTCAATCCAAAAGCACACAACAGGAAATTAAACAGGTGAGGGAAGTATTGGGAGATTAACCAATCCAGCAGTTCAGATAAACAACTTCTGCAATTTCTTCCAATGCAGCAGCCAGCGGAGAAAAGAATTCAACAAGTTAGCTTCTATTTACCTCGATCCGAAGGGCCCAGTAGAAGATCTTCGATTCTCAAAAGCGGAAATTGGAGCAGAGATGATCAAGGTGCGTGGGGGGAGAACGAGAAGGTGCAAAAAAAAAAAGATTCTTCCCCTAACCGGAAAGATTGGCCGGGATTGTGGAGAAATATGCTAACTTAAGTTTCAGGCGAGGCCGCGAGAGAGAGAGGAGAAGGTTTTAACTTTACTGGTTAGTGGGAACTGGGAGGATCCATATCCTCCCCGGTACCGTAAAAGATTCCCTTCAACTTTACGGTTTGAGATTAACTTCCAGCCGGTTTGGGATTCGGGCTGACAGAGGGGGCAGTATTATTGGGCTTTGAGAGTCGTGCCAAGTTAAAAATAACGGTCCAGATCAAGTAATTGTAAAAGATTCCCTATTACTAATAGGTGATGTGAATTCGGAACGGGGAAAGAAGGGAGACTGGGAAAACGAGGAACACGAATCCTCTGCATTAACTCAAAAGGGAATCTTTCGAGTTAATGCATCTCGGCCGTCTGATATTAAACGGAGCCAATCCGGCTGTCTGATTTTAACAGAAGGGCTCTTAATATTAGTGCGGATCTAATTTGCACGGATATTAAAATGGATTGGATGGTCCAGATGCATTAACTCAAAATATTCCCTTATGAGTTAATGCAGAGGATACGAGTTCGAAAACGATAGGAGTTCGAAATCGAAGAGCCCTCCGGGTATGGTTGCAAACGGATCGGATATATACGACCGTACTCGATCGGATCCAAAGTTAATGGATACGGTATTCGTAATATTGGGATATTTTCTGATAGGGATACCGTATAATACATCCAACCGAAACGAATAATGTTCATATGAATATTACCAATACCGTATCAACATTCGTATAATACATTCGTATCGGTTGATACGGTATCAATGATATACCGTATATATCCAACCGTATAATACATCCATTCGTCCGTATCCGAAATTTTCCGACTTCCGCACACCCGAATTTCTTATTAATAAAGATAAAAATAAATAAATTAAATGAAACAGAATAAAAATTCGAAAATCTCATTTGACACGAAGCCACAACAAGCGTCTGTATATGAAATTTCCAGACTTCAGCACACCCGAAATTTTTATAATAAAATAAATAAATTAATTAAAAGTAATAGAATAAAAATTAAAAAACTCGTTTGATAGGAGAGACGTCATAAACTATAGTGTTTGTCTCGGAATAAATAAAATGTTTCTACGATGTTTTTTTAATAGTTCTAAGAATAATCTATAAATTATTTTTATAGCTTAAGAAAATACATTTTTTGCATTTTTAGTAATTTATAAATTTATTTTTATAGTACATTATTTTATATGTATATATAAACTTTTAATATATAAAACATGATTATTTTTATAGTGGTACTTATATCTCATAAATTTATAAGTATTTAAAAAATCAGCAATTAGATTAATTGATTTATTTGTTTCACCGATGAACCGTTGACTCGAAGTTTTATCGGTTCTGATTCTCATTCTTAGGCAATGTTGTTTCGTCGCTGCAGTGATAATAAAATGGAGAGAAAACGAATCCCAACCGTTGGTACATAAAAGTTGATAAAATTAGCAAAACTATCATTATTGATTAGTAACCTTTTCCACAAAATTCGATTTATTTTTCATATGAACTCTTAATTAGAATTTGCCTCTTTAATGTTAGAAAATCCCAACATGTTATTAAATTAGATAACAGGCCCCTAAAATGGCTTTACAAAACTTTCCAAAAACACAATGCGAAGTTACATCTAGTTACTAGTTACATAGTTCATGAACCTTGAATTCTCTTCTTTTAGAACACATTTAATTAGTTCAAATATTAATCTGATGGAGCTATGCTGATGATGTATTAAGTGACCAAACACTGTACGTGATAACTGATAATCAACACACAGCACACATTGATATTTCTGGTTGTGGGTTGTTTTTGAATTCTCATTACTTCATCTTTCTTAGTATCATTTAATTACAACAAACACATTGCCAAACTATATATGCATATTTTGGTAGAGACACAGTTGATGAGTACCGAGCACAAATAATTAAAAAAGTGGTATCAAACACCGAGTTGAGGGAAATGAGACATTAGGAATCCTTTGATTAATTAATTGAAAAATTTATAAACTCAGATCCGAGTCTGGTTTTGCCAAACTGTCACTACTACAAAAAAAGAGATTATACACGGACAATAAAGGAAGAGCTACACGGATTTCCTACCGTGTTTAAATCGAGGGTGTACGATTAGTTCAATAACTACACACGGACTTTTGGCCGTGTGCAATTTTAAAGATTCTACACGTATAACTTCACAAACAGCCGTGTACAAAGACCAGAATGTGTCGCGCTCCATTTACCGAGCTACACGGATATTACCTAAAAAACCGTGTACGATTCTTTTTGTACACGGACTTTTAACTAAAAAACCGTGTAGCTTGACTCTTTCTACACGGACATTTAGTTAAATGTCCGTGTAGCTCTCCTCTTTCTACACGGACATTTAACTAAATGACCGTGTAGCTATCTTTTTTCTACACGGACTTTAGTTAAATGTCCGTGTAGAAAGTACATTTTTTTTTTTTTTTGTATTTTTTGTTTTTCGGCTAGCCTCCAGTTTTGCTAGCCATTTTTGTTACAGAACTATATATTCCAGATTTTCCAGATTTCATATAACAAGAAATCCATATTTTCCAGATTAGCAATAAATCCATATTAGCAAGAAATTCATATTTTTCAGATTAGCCAGAAATCCATATGCAATAAATTATACAATATTCATATACACCAAATTATACAAAATTATGCAAATCCATATCGAGGATTACAAAATTCCATGGCAAACCACCTTGCCCACATGCACCGCACATCGTCGATCTGATCCCAAGAGTAATGATCTTGCTTTGTCACATTCTACAAAATTATAATTTTATAATAGTTAGTATTTCAGAAAAGGTAGATATCAATTGCTTATTATATATGAAATTCATATGAAGTACATACCGCTTTTGGGAATTCGAATTGTATTCTTTCGACAAAGTCAAACATGAATATCATCGTGTAATAAGCGCATTCCCAACCCTCCTTCTGTTGCGGGCTCTGAAATTTACATTTAGCGGCATTTGTTAGAATGACAATAATTTTTTTAACAAGATATGAAATTTCTAACTCAAGGCCGTGTGCTCACCTTCAAGTACTTCCAATTCAACTTGCTTTTCTTGCCCGGGCCCGTGCTATGTGATCCTCCCTCTTTAATATATTTCACAAAAGCCCTTACAAAAGTGAGTGAATGTAATTAGCAATTTTATAATTTGATATGATTGAAAGAAATGCAAACCTATAGAATTATTATTGCTTACTTATTCACAAAAGGCAAGATAACTTTGCAATTGGCAGCCGCGGTCCTTCCTCCTGGCTTACAAGAATCAATAATTATGCCCGTGCTTAAGTACGGCACAATGAGAATCGTGCACCAATGTTTGCTGTTGGATCGAGGAGAAGAATTATAGTACTTTAGCATATAAAAGTCACACGAGTATTTGCTATGATTGATGGTGTGATTTTATTTTTTTATGTTTAACTTTTAATTCCTTTATACAATTC
Source organism: Carex parvula (assembly GCA_025461045.1). Taxonomy (NCBI): domain Eukaryota; kingdom Viridiplantae; phylum Streptophyta; class Magnoliopsida; order Poales; family Cyperaceae; genus Carex; species Carex parvula. The sequence goes on from JAJGRW010001370.1 coordinate 384,624, forward strand.
TTTAATTAAAATATAAACAACACATAAGTTAAGATTAGAACTAACCCCTCGTGGTATGGCATGAGAATGAATTTCTTCTCCTCCGCCTTAGCACGATGCATCGCAGAACACATGTACTCGATAGCCATATCCGGATAATATGTCGCTGCCGTACCACTCACTTTCTCGGGGTCCAGAAACACGCACACGTTCTTCCTTTCAACCATCTCATCACAGTTTCGGATTAGCTTCCTGAAAACTCATCATATTGTAATTAGAATATATATTTGAGTTCTATACAATAATGAAAATGTTTTAATATCACTAACATGAGGAAAATGGTGATGTGTGAAACATCGAGCCATTTGTCGGATGATGAGTGGTGGAAGAGGTCCTTGAAGTCTCTGAACGACAGCAGGAGCTCCCTGCCTTCGTGTAGAAACATCCCAGGTGGGACAGGGATGACGATAGCCTCCATGCTGTCGGGCGCCGTCATCAAGTAGTCGTGGAGAAGGCGCAAATCATTGGGCAAACGGATGTATTCTTCTTCTGTGACCATAGGACGGGGAGGTGATTGTGGCGCGTCAGGCGCGACGTCGCAAGCCACCTCCTGACGTACCGGTGAGAGAGCCGTACCGGTAACATCATCTCCTCGTGTCTGTATCAAGTTATAGATGTATTATTCTAGTATTTCAAAAAGAATGAGTTGAATGTAACAAAATAAATGAGTTATTTTATGGATTACCTGATCCAAAATAATCTGACTCTTGGGCCATTGGACAAATGACATCCGTGCGTCATCAAGCACAACCGCGTCGTCGGTAGGGACAGGAAGGGGTACGCGCTGCCATCCATCCACGACTAACTCAACCTGCACGCATGCATGGTCGGGTCTTAGCTGAGTATTGTGTACACTTTTGGCGAGTGGATGTACAACGCCCTTAGCAACGATAATAGAAACACTGCCATTCCGCAGGACGAGGTCGCATGCTCTGGGGTCCTGCAAATTTATAGGAAAGTTGTTTATTTTAGTGATGCGATATTGTATAACAAGGTTGCAAACATGTTTTAAATACCTTTAGATTATGAAGAAGTATTGATTACCTTGAGATTATCCAAATCGTCGTTCGCGCCCCACGTGCCGGATGCTTGACTACTTCGCCGAATTCCCGGCGAAATGGGAGGTGGTTGCTCGGATGGCTGCGTAGTTGCTGATCTAATTTGTGTCAACATTGCATGCATCTCAGCAAACCTTGCGTCGTACTCTGCGCTCACCTCCGCGCGTATCTGCGCAACTATCTCGTCTTTGTTTACCTTGGCACGAGATTTTCTTCGAGGTTTTTGTCCCTCCACTCGGAACACCTCCTTCCAGCCCCTGTAGACCCCTACACCTCTTACTCGACCCGGGTGTTCTGGATTCTCGAGCGCTGCGGACAAGGAATCATTTTGTCGTTCGACACTCCGGGCACCCGAGTTGACCTCCTCCTCCACTTCCAACTGTTCAAGTAGAAGAATTAGTTAAAGCAAAAGAACAATTGACGTACTTTCGGAGTTATAAATGACTCTTACCATTCTTTGAGCCACGCTTTGCAACTCCGTTGGGAGTACTATCCTCCAGTCAGCGGTTACCTCGGCTCTACCCATGACCCAATCTTTGCCCCTAGGATTTTGGATCCTAACCACGGGTGAGTCAGAATCCTTGTTCGCATCCAGGACTTTCCTCCATTCTGCAGACTTACCCTCGTAACCACCTGACCCTAGATGGTGTGGATACTTGTTAAAGGCAACGGTCCTCCTGCCTTTATCACTCTTTGCCTTCACAGAAACAAGACAATAACGATCAGTTAGTTTTAGAAATATAAGTACAAATCGAGAAAGAATAAGCATAAATTTGGCACGAGTTAGATACCTGGAACTCTTCAGTAGACTTCAAAACTTGATACGCATCCCAGTCCTCTTGTTTTAGCCATTTGTAGTAGCCGACCGGATTTTTCCCTTTCTCCATGAACTCCGTCTTCAACGTGCTCTTGTATTGCTTCCATCCATTGTTCATAATCTTCAACGTCTTATTCTTTGGAACATCACTCTGGATGTTCCATTGAGCCTGATTGACACAAAAATTTAGTGTATTTAAATATAGATCATACATAAGTGAAAATTCAAGAGAAGAGTTGTTAGGCACTTTACCTTCACCGTGTTCCACCACTCGTCCTTCACCTTATCCTCGAAATGATCCCATCTCTCAACAAGGATACTCGCATTTTGTTTCACGAAGCTCGTACACCAATTTGAGTATTTCTGCCGTTCTGGTCCCTGCACACGCCCGTCTTCTGTGAACCAGATTTTAGAACCAGATATACGCATCCCACACCGGGACGCCATCACGCCATAATTTTTGGAGGTCCTCGATTAATGGTGCGAGATATACATCTATGTCATTTCCGGGTTGTCTGGGTCCTTGGATTAGTAATGACATCATTATATATCTGCGTTTCATGCACAACCAAGGAGGAAGATTGTAGATGCATAAAAGAACTGGCCAAGTACTGTGCCGACTGCTCATACTTCCAAACGGACTCATTCCATCTGAGCTCACCACAATCCTAAGGTTCCGCGGTTCAGAACCAAATTCTTTGAAATGTCTGTCAATGTTTCTCCATTGAGGAGAATCAGCCGGGTGCCTTAGTTTACCGTCATTTTTGCGCTCTTCTTCGTGCCAGCGCAATAATTTTGCATCTTTGGGATTCGCAAACAACCGTTTGAATCTCGGTATTATCGGCAAATACCACAACACCTTAGCCGGAGGTCGGCCACTTGTGTCCTCGTTACAATCATCAGTGTCCTGGTCCTTACGACGTTTATATCGTGAAACACCGCATTTAGGACAGACATGCATGGCCTCGTACTCGTTACGATACAATACACAGTCATTCGGACATGCATGTATTCTTTCGATCTTCAACCCCATTGGACATATCAACTTCTTTGCCTGATATGTTGTACCGGGTAACTCGTTGTTATCTGGGAGCATTTCTCCTAAAAGCTGTAATAAGGACGTGAAACTCTTATCGCTCCAACCATTGTCTGCTTTTAAGTTTAATAATTTCAACACAGCTGACAGTTTTGTAAATTTGGTACACCCGGGATACAACGGCTTCTTAGATTCATTAGACAAATTTTGAAATTTATCATAATTTTTATCACTAATTTCATCTTCCACATCACGTAACATATCCTCCAAATTTTCAGTAAACTCGTGTTCTACATTTTCATCAAAATTCCTCTCCATCTCATCATCGTCATTTTCGGGTTCGACGTTAATATCAGAATATTCGGCACTCTCATAATCCTCGTTCCAATCAAGTTCAAAATTATCAGAAATTCCAACATTCTCATCATTCAATTCACGATTACAATCCTTATTGGCACTACTACTTTCCCCAAATTTCTCACCATGCATGAACCAACATGTATATCTCTTCTTAAATCCCCGACAAATCAAATGAGCTCTAATTTCTTCGATGTCCAAAAATCTTAATAAATTTTTACAATCTTTACAAGGACATAAAATGTCTTCTTCTTTTTTATTCACTCTATAACTCTCAGCAAATTTTATAAACTCATCAACGCGAACCAAATATTCTTCACTGTCACGTCGCATTTCATACATCCAGCTTCGATCCATCTGTAAATTAAATTAAAAAAATGATTTGATCAATTAATCATGCATGGTCAACATTCTCCTTCGTGTACAAAATTTTGGGCTTACAAAGGGCCGGTTTACAATCCTAACCCACTCTTTGAATATTATGTCTCATATGTGAACACATATTAGCGAGATTTAATTAGTATTTGAGAAAAATTCGGCAGCATTTCCCCTTAACTCCCCAAGTATGCGTACGAACCACATACTCGTAGGAGCAATAAGGGAAAATACTGTCGAACTTTCCTCAAATACTAATTAAATCCCGCTAATATGTGTTCACATCCTAAATGAGACATAATATTCAAAGAGCAGTCCCAAAACGGGGACTATCCAAAATTAATCCCTATTGGATTAATTTTGAACGGGCATGGACCTAAAAGCATCTAAAGGTCGGTTATTGGACCACAATACGTACACTAATTAATTACATCTAAAATTAAGAATTCAAGAATGCATGAAATGACCTAATTAAATAAGCCTAAATAACAGAAAATTAGAGAAAGAAAATGATTTAAATACATATTACTAACCTTAGAAAGATGGAGAGGAGAAAATACAAACTTAATTCAAAGATCTCAGATCTCAGCTGCTGGCCTCGATCAATTCGCAGAAATAAAAAGCTCAGTTCGAGATGTATGAACTAAAAACTTGATCAAAACGGCGCTCTGAAAGGGAAGATAATAAAACCCTACACTATTATACACGGCTATTTAGTTATATATCCGTGTAGCTCTCCACCTATTTCTACACGGCTTTTTAGTTATAAATCCGTGTACAATTATAAGATTTATACACGGCTATATATCAAAAAACCGTGTGTAATGTTCCTACACGGCTTTGTATTAAAAGTCCGTGTAGCTCTCTCAATTATTTGCACACACACTTATTTACACACGGATTTGTGGTTTCTAATAAACCGTGTAGCTCTCTCTAATAATTCGACACTGATTGTTAACTAATTATCCGTGTAGAAATCGTTCAGATCTTTTGAACTCATATTTGGTACACTGTTTTTAATATAATTGCTAAATCCGTGTACAATGTGCAGTGTACAAAACCAGTTTTTGTAGTAGTGTGTGATGTTGGGTTTCCACAAACAAAGAAACATTTTAATTAATTTCATGCCTTCCATGCTCATCTGAAAATGAAATACAATAATGTGCATTATCAAAGAGAAAACAGAGTTGCATGGATGGTACTTTAATTAATAAACAGAATGTGATATATAAGATCTGATGACTCATCATGTTTCTCATCTCCCTCACAGCTTGATTCCCGGATCCCCTCGTGCACAACTCTTATTTAACTAACTCAATAATTACAATTTACAAACACATTTTTTCTTTTTGAAATGACAATGATTGCAAATTGACAACACATATTAGCTTAATAGCTTCTCTTTATATATCCTCACCCTCTCCAGTCTCCAACTAAGTCCAGATCCAAAAGCTTAAGAAGCAATTGCAATAACAAAACAAAATATTGAGAAACATGGAAAATAAAATTTTAAAGAGTGAAAATGGCACCTGGATTCAGCCGTTCAATCTCAATCTCAATCTTAAAGAGTGCGCTCAGTGAGTCTTCCATGCCGGTCCCACCCCCTTATCGGTAACCTTGAGGAACAGATACAAGTAGTTCGATCATGGGCCGCAAACCCAGAGGGGTCATCGGCTTGGATCGAAGCCGGCCTAGTGAAGATCGAACTGCTTCACAGTCTTGAATGATTTTCTCCAACTTTTCCAAACTCAAGAGACTCTTGGTCAAGCTGTTTCTGTAAATCAACTCCTTGACGACTTACTCTGACTGGTTAATTTATACAGTTTGTTCCTATCAAACATTGATACACTAAAACAATGCAACTCTGAGGTGCAGTCTGCACCATGGTTTGGAAACTCGGCCGATTCCGAGTCAACTCAGACTCGGTCGTGTCCGATCCGAGTTTCACCCGAGTCTCTGCCAAAAAAATCCGAGTTTCCGAGTCAACTCGGCCTATTCATCCGATTCCAATTCCACAGAATCGGAATCTGATAATCGGCCGGAATTGGCTGGAATCGGCCAGAATTGGAATGGGAATTGGATGAATAGTTTTTGAATTGTAATACAAATTCCGGCCGATTCAACTTTTAATTGTGTGAAAGCTAATAGAAATAAGACAAATAGGGAGACACCTTTCAAATGTTTGGCTAAAGAGCTTTTAACATTTTTTTTTCCAATGAATAACAGAAAATTCACCTGCTATGTACGAAAATGGTATACATGATTTCTCTTGTAAAATGCACATTCTGTTACAGATTCTGGCAATTATTGAATGAATAGTTTCTAAAGACCTTCTCCATGTAATGTATGATTTATGTCTGCAATGGAAAGAGGCTGCTTTCCTCAAAATATAAAAAACCTGCCCTGAAATAGCTCAGGAAAGATAAATCACAGTATATTTCCACCTTATTGTTATCATACTAATGAAGCACAATAAGGAAACTATTTTTTTTTCTAACATTAGTTTATAACAGTACAAGGATCAGATCATTTATGACATGCATTACACAACAGTTGTTGCTGTCATAAAGATAGTTTAAGGGAGAGCACATGCACAATTATCATTTTATTTCCGAAAAACAAATCAAGTGTTTTCTAATTAATCATACATAGAAGAGAAGTTTTGTTAATATAGTCCAGTTGTTTTGTCGGGAATCTTCTGATGTGCGTTGGAGTGATATAATCCTGCAATAATTGCCCTTATTTTTCTATCTTCCTTGCCATTGTGCAATTTTTGGATTGTTAGAACTCAATTACTGATAGGTCCCAAAATAATTGTCAATTTTTTCTGTGAAGGAGCTAAGTGGTAGACCTCCCAGCCATAACGAAGATCCAAAATTGTATAAATATATGTTTATTCAATTTGTTGGTCAACAGTAGCCTTTGTTAGTTTCTGATCAAATCTAAAACTAATTGATAAAACAGTAAAATTGACACATCTAGATTCAAAATTTAGGCCAAAATTTGTTTCTCTTCTATATATAGATTTATTTACAAACAAGGAGTCATGATATTTAGGAGTGATACTCTGGAATTCATCAAACTCCTAAATACACGCTCACTAAAGCACTCTGCATTCATAATACATTCATCTAACTCTTCAAATCTCTCAAAAAGATCAATACATTCTTCTTTTATTGTAGCCCTTTTCATCAAAGAAGTGTTTATGGCCAGCTTTGTTAATGATCTCATGGTGCTAGGACTCTTCTTCGAGGAAGCAGCTGCTGATAGTGTTGCTACACCAGTGAAAAGTGCCATGGAAGCGAGAGCAGTTGCAGAAATTGCTTCCGTTATGATCCCAGCTATCTCAATCTCTTTTACATCAGAAGAAAGTGCTAGATGCCTACACTTACTGATGGATCTTAAAACAGAGGCAAGTTGAGCAATCTCCTTCTCTGCTTTTCTTTGCATTCTGAGAGAGGATGCTATTCCAGCCTCATCCCGTCTGCGAAATGCAGATTGGACATTTGAGTGACATTCTTTAAGAATAAGGATGGTTGATACAAAGGAGCCATAGGCATCTACCAGCTGGAGCATGTCGTCAAGGAATTGATCCACTGAGGCGGCTTGGCGAAGGGTCTCTTGGGTTTGTGATAGTTGGAGGAAATCTTCGAAGGTTAGTTGAAGCAGTTCAATATGTGCTAGACCGGCCTCGATCCAAGCTGATGACCCCTCTGGGTTTGCAGCCCATGATCGGGTGGCACGGATCTGTTCCTCAAGGTTAGAGATAAGGGGGTGGGACCGGCATGGAAGACTCGCTGAGCGGACATGATATGATGCTTTCTTGTGACCTGTGCTAAGAGGAAGTGAGGTTAAGCGAATGAAACCAGGTGCCATTTTTCACTCTTTTGTTATTTTGTTTATCTTCAAGCTTTGTGTAATGAAATTGTGTTGCTTTGAGCTTTTGAATCTGAGATGAGTTGGAAACAGGTGAGGGTGAAGAAGGTATTTAAGGAGAAGAGAGTTAGGCTGTGCTTATAAAATTATTGAGTTTATTATGAGTTGCACATGTTGAGGTGGTGAGTCAGGTAGGGGACCTGATCCGAGAATAAAGATATGTGTGTGATATGGCAAACAATACCTAGCATTTAATACAAACTTTGAAATTTAATAGTGGAAGCCACAGAGAGCCACCACGTACTCTTACCTGTTTTTTTTGTTGATCATGCACAGTAGTCGCTTCATTTTCAGAGTCCAAATCCTCTGAGGTAACATAATATTTCTGTTTAGACATTGACTGTCCGATCAGAATCCGGGCCAATCTGGCCAGAGGTGGAATGCACGAGGCCCCTTAAAATCTGTGTTGAGTCTGATTGGACGGTCGGATCTAAGCAGAAATATTCGGTTACGTACCTAAGGTGATATGAATTCTCATTTTGAAGGTGGACAATGAAAAGGCAATAAATTTAGAACTTTAGAAGTAGGCTTCTCTGTTAATTAATCCAAACCCAACAGAATAGTTTGGCAAGACTGAACTTAGGTCTGATTTTTTCTTAAAAATAATTATCAGTAGATTCCAAATGTCTCCTTTTCCACTGTATTTGGTGTTGTCGCTGGAACCAATTTTTTTTTTTTTCTTTTGTTTGGTACTAACATGTCTTTTTTCTCAGGATGACTCTTTTTCCAAGTGCAGCTCTTTTGCACAAGAAAATGATCTAATCATACGGTTGGTGACTTGAAAAAAAGCTGTTGCAATACCTCGTTGTCTTTAATGGAGAACATTGACTGTGCAATATTCTTTGAAGACAACTTGCATTGAACAACCATGTTATATTTTGAGGAGCGGTTCAAATGCCTCTATTTTTTGTGCCTCCATCATGCATCTATTTTTAAGAACTTTAATACCTCAAAATTTAAAACTTATATAAAATTTGACATGTAAATGCATCACTCGTGAAGTAGATCCGTTTCAACGGTTTGGATGCATCGTTTGAAGCCAATTCAATAGATTTTTTGAATTAAGCTCACAAAGGGACTTGGTGAGCTTAAGAACACCCTAGTTCTACTCTAAATGAGCTCTGGTTCATTAGTGAGAACATGCTTTACATGCATTATTTTTTTTGAAGTAGGTTTACAAGCATAAATGATAAGACCATAAGAGTTGAAACTGTGATTTGTCAAACTTATTGTTCTAGTCTAAAAATGCTTATCAATGATTTCTGGATGTAAGAAATAAGTAGTTGCTTAACATGTTAAGAACCGAGCATCCAGAAGTATGAGATCTAAACAAAACCTATATGGTAAGTTATTGAAGATTGAAAGTCAAACCTCAACTTATGTATTACATCTTTGACTACACTTTTTGCTAATCCAATCAATCTATATATTTTGAAAGAAATTGAATAACACACAAATATTGGCCAAATTTTTTTGTATCATTTATATACATTTTTCATATTATTTTTACAATGAGGGAGTAGTGATATTAAGGAGAGAAACTCTGATACATATCAGACTCCTAAACACACGCTCAGTACAGCACTCTACATTACTAATATATTTTTCAAACTCTTCTAGTCTCCCCAGGGCATTAATTTCCTCCTCGGTACCCCTTCTTGTTGAAAAGGAGTTCACAACCAATTTTTTGAACGGTTTTGAGGCAGTAGTAGCCTTTGTTGACAATGCTCGAGTTTCTGTAAAAAGTGCCATTGAAGCAAAAGCAGTAGCTGTAATTGCTTCCATCATGATCCCAGCTATCTCCAACTCTTTAGCATCAGAAGCAAGTGGTAAGTTCCTGCACTTGGTCAATCCTCTCAAGGCTGATGTGAGTTGGGCCATCTCCTTCTCAATTTTCCGTTGTGATCTCAGAGAAGATGACATCTGAACTCCATCTTGCCGACGTACTGAAGATTGTGCCTCTGAGTTGCATTGTTTTAGATTTACAATGGTTGATACAAATGAGTCATAAGTATCAACTAATTGGAGCATGTCGTCAAGAAGTCGATCCAATGAGGTGGCTTGGCAGAGAGTCTCTTGGGTTTGTGTAAGTTGGAGAAAATCCTCCAATGCAATGTGAAGCATTTCGATCTGCGCTAAGCCAGCCTCAATCCAAGGCAATGATCTGTCTGGGTTTGCTGCCCAAGATCGGACGGCCTGGATTTGTTCCTCAAGGTTAGCGATGAGGGGGTGGGACCGACAAGGGAGGCTTACTGAGCGCACATGGTATGATGTTTTCTTATGACTTGGGCTAAGAGGAAGCGAGATAGAACGGGCAAAGCCAGGTGCCATTTTTCTCTTTTTAAGGTTTTGTTTTTCTTTTTGCAAGTTCTGGTTGTTTTATGCTTTTGAGATTTTGGATCTGGAATGAGATAAAGGTTGGAGAGGGAGAGTGGTATATATAATGGCAGCGTTATGTTAGGTTGTTGCATTGAAATGATGGAGTTGAATATGAGGTGTGCACGAGGGGATGGTGAATCGAGTAGGTACTCGATCCGGAATCAAGCTGTGGGGTAGATGGCAAACACAATGTGTCATTGGAATTTTTATTATCACATTGCTTAAGCTACAAAAACCATTACATCCTTCTGACCTTCTTTTCCCTAGCTGGCTACTTGCAATGCATAATAATGTCACATTTTTTATTGGGCATGGAGAAAGCATATAATTAAAATAGTAAACTTGTTCGCCCAAACTCAACATTACAGTGTGGCAAGATATATAGGACTTAATTAGATCAGAGCAAAATAAATTTTAATTGATCAATAGATTCCAAATGTCTGCTCTCCGTGCTCCTTGATTTTTTTAACAAGACATGTTTCTTTGGTGCTAGTAGTAATCGTGTGCCTTTTTGACATTATGTACCTATTAGAGTTTTGTAGTCGCATGAAACTAAGAGAAATTAAGTTGGATTAGAAGGAAGCTTAACATAAGGTGTCATGAGCATAACTAGAGTTGCTTGACAGGGTCGGAATGGGTAGTGATACGAGTCGTTAATTATATATGTCATTCATTATCATTGTCAGTGAATGTAAGGATGTACAGGATCAATTTAATATTTTAATAGTGGAAGAAAGAGCATTCTTTGACAAAAATAAATCTTCTTCTACTAATGATATTTTCTTGCTCTGTTGCATTTAGAATACAATTTACCTATTATATATATAGAACCATAAGAACTTTCTACCCACTCTACTCTCACTAAATAGCATTTAGTTTTCTTAACTTTCTCAATTTTCTAAATACAAACTTTCAACTTCTCAAAACAGTCTATAGAAGAGTAAAAACAGGACTTACTCAACTTCTTAATAATTATGTCTAACGTTAACTATATTACATGCAACCAATTAATATGTCTCGCAGACGATCATGTCTTTTAATTATATATATATCTTTTGATTATAAAAATAGTACTTACTCTTTTCCCTGAGGTAGATAAATAGACGATATGCATATAACCGTTGACGGATACTATTCCCACCTTGATACTAGTGCAAAATTGTCAAAATTAATAATAGAACAACTCAAGAACACAAGACTCCCATGAATCTCCCTTCCCTCCCTTTGTTTATTTCAATCAATATTTTTTCTTACATAATTTTTCCTTTCTATCTCTTGAGTATTTATCACCTTAGAGGTGTACAGCCGACCTCTTTCTAATTTAAGAAACAATTCAACTTAGAAATAAATTACACATCAATCAAATAGAATAAGGAAAGGAAATAAAGAGGATTTCGTCCAGCCACCAAACAATCTAAATTGATTTCTTTCTTCATTCCTTCTGGATCTGATGTGGCGTATTAGCTTGCAACTTCAACACCCTCCTTCAAGCTCATACGTAGATATCTGTCATGCCGAGTTTAGATAGAGAGTCATCAAATGCTTTGCTTGATATCGCCTTGGTGAGCATATCTGCCAACTGTTCGTGTGATCTTACGAATGGCATTGAAATAATCTTAGAGTCCAATTTCTCTTTGATAAAATGCCTATCCACCTCAATATGCTTCGTTCTGTCATGCTGTACTGGGTTATGAGATATATCTATAGCAGCTTTATTATCACAAAAAAGTTTCATTTCAGCACATGGTTCAAAACCTAATTCTGTTAGTAGTTTTCTCAACCACAATAGTTCACAAATACCTTTTACCATTCCTCGAAATTCAGCTTCAGCACTGGAGAGTGCCACTACATTTTGTTTTTTGCTCTTCCAGGTTACCAAATTTCCACCTACAAAGGTAAAATATCCCGCGGTAGATCTTCTATCAATCACACATCCAGCCCAGTCAGCGTCAGAGTAACCGGTTATATTCATGTGTTGGTTTTTTCGAAAAGATCACTAGTACAAAAAACCCCTTCACCGACCCTCAACCACCGACTGTTTTAATATGTAACAGTCGATGTAGAGACTGCTGGTAAAATCGTAAATAAAAAGAACCTCAACACCGACTGTTCCATTACAAAAAACCGTCGGTGAACCAACACCGACTGTTTTTAAAAAAAACAGTCGGTGTTGCTCATACCCTACACCGACTTTTTTTTTAAAAAAACAGTCGGTGTTGAGCAGTGACCAACACCGACTGTTTTTTTAAAAAACAGTCAGTGTTGCTCGAAACCTGCACAGACTGTTTTTTTAAAAAAACAGTCGGTGTTGAATGGAAATTTTCGGAACCGTCGGTGATTTTCCTTCTGAAAATTTTCGTTCCCGGTTTATCTCTTTGGATTCCTTCCGAAAATTTTTTTTCCCGGCTTTATCTCTTTCAATCAGCGGCAAAAAATTTCATTTCCCCTTCTAAATTTCATTTCCCTAAATCACAATCAGCGGCTTTATCTCTCTCCGCCTCCGCTTGCTGTCTCGCCCTGCCCCCGCCTTGCGATGCTTGCTGTCTCGCCCTGCTTGTGATGCTTGCTGTCTCGCCCTGCTTGCTCTCTCCGCCTCCGCTTGCTGTCTCGCCCTGCCCCCGCCTTCTAAATTTCAATCAGCGAATTTCATTGCCCCCGCCTTGTGATGCTTGCTGCTTTGAGACGGCCGAGAGGCGAGGTACAACCTGAGATCGCGTGGGAGAGGTAAAACCTGAGATCGCACGCTTTCCTTCTGTGAGAGGCGAGTCAGAAGACCCACACGGCCTCCAAGCCATGGCGCAGTTTGACCAGATAGGGACGCTGGACGCAGTAAGCTCCCTCCCTCTCACTTGTATTTTCTCCGGTTTTCTTCAACTGGAGATGTCGTTTTTTCAAGTTACTCTCCTCCACTATCAAACACAAAAAATCATCAATAGATAATAAATTCATTTGTTCAAGCATAAAACGATAAACTAGAGGGACAATTTGCATCAGTTTTTGGATAAAATTTCTTATCGTTTCACTTTATCATACTGGTATACCTCTCGGCTGGTACTGCAACCGCTTGGAAATACAGGTAGAACATACACTACTTGAACAAATAGTTCTCTCCCCCTCTTTTATGCTTCCTTGCTTGTCTTAGTTTCACTGCATTTTTATATTCATAATATCACTGCAATTTGTTGAGCCAGTTGAGGGTTAATTGGCAGAATCTAGGGTTGGTCACTGTTGCTGGGCTTAACCGCTTAACCGCTTAAGCAAAATCTAGTTAAACAGTTGAGGTTTAGCTGAGCTTAATATTTGTCTTAATTGCACTACTTAGAATTTTGATACCAGTTTGCAGTGCTATACAGCACTTGCTGGACATGACCTTGCCGGAGCAATACTTTCTAAAGCTGACAGAGGTAGTATCAGTTGTTTAGACATGGCATAACTTCTTTTTTTAATCAGAGTTCTGTAGATAAGGCTGTTGGTTTTCAAAATTGCAACAAGAGCAAACTCCCTAGTTTATTGGGAAATTCAAAGTTAAGTACTGCAGTTATTGATGTTTAACACCACTAATAGAATATATTAATCAGAAAGGATTAAACTATTCAAAGTTGAAATGTTTAAGTTTGCAGTTAATGAAGTCAATGTTTTTTTTTCTTGTTTTTTCTCATAGTTTATTCTGTACAATTAACTATGTTTGTTCAAAAGATCAGTTGAGTCCTGCATACCACCTTGTTTCAGCTGCAGAAGCCGGTGCTTTGGTTAGTATACTTTACTTTTGCAAGATAGTAAAATTTATGCACCACACTACTATTTACTGTTGTATAATATTAAATAAAAATGGTTGAGCTCAGTATTTATGTTATTCGGTATTTAGTAATTATTATTTTCTTTGTCCCTTTTGTAATTGAATTTAACCTTTTATTTTCTTGCAACATTGCTTTATCAGGTGTCCTTGTGTACCAATCCAATTTGGCTGGTAAAGACAAGACTACAACTTCAGTATCTCTTAGGTTGGTTGGTAAAGACAAGACTACAACTTCAGTATCCAATTTGTCCTTGTGCTCATACCCTACTCCAATTTTTCTGGATTTTACGGTACACCTTATTTTTTATTTTTTGCCTTATTATTATTTATGATTGTAGAAAGTATCTCTTAGGTTGGTTGCTTGAAATGCATCACTTAATCATAGACAGGGTATGTTGGATACAAACCATTTGCCATTATACAAAGACGATATTTCTAATAGAACGTATAGTTATGCTTTTTGTTTTCTAATACTTCCATGTGTTTATTCTTATTACATGTGAACCTGTTTATTTAATTTATTTCTATTCTTTTTGCAATGAAAATGATAAGGTCAGATGCTATGAGAACCATTCTGAAGAAAGAGGGATGGCTTGCACTGTACCGAGGTCGGAGACCTAACCTTTTTCTGGTACGCAATATAACCTTTGTTAATTGGGCATGAGAATTTTTTTCAAACTCAAGTTAAACCTGGGTGCTCTCGTATTGAAAATGACAGCAGGATTTATCATTACAAATGTTAAGCCGAGATGGACGCTTTACCCTGGTATAAATTGGCTTCACTGGTATGAGCGCCATAAATAATCTCAAAACTTTTATCAATAGGACACATGGGGCAATCCAGTTCACAGTGTACGAGGAGCTAAAGAAAGCCGTACTATATGTTAAAAGGCGAGAAATAAAGTCAAATAGCTTGGGTGGTGAGGAGCTACTGGTAAGATAAATTTATGATCCTTTTGTGTATTGTATGATTAATTAAGGTCCTTTCTTACATTATTCCATACCCCCAAAACTTATTGGTTGATATATGTGTGCTTTCTTTCTCAAAAGAGTTCTTTTGATTATGCGACGCTTGGTGCTGCTTCTAAAGTTGCTGCCATGTTATTCACCTATCCATATCAGGTAAGCTTGCAAATTAACTAACTTGATGGAAATCCCAATAATGACCTTGAAGTTTCTTTGCAAATGCACATTTGGGCTTTATGGTTGAGAAAATTATCATATGTAAAGAAAGCCTAATGGCCCATTTTTTTTTTTTTTAAAATGAGTTGATAATAAAATGTTTCTTATTGTTATATTTTTTCCCCCTCTTATTTCAGGTGATCAGGACCCGTTTGCAGCAGGTATCTTATATTCTAAGTTTCTTTGTTTGGTTCTCCAATTATAAACGTGAGACTTTTTGTTTGGTTCTCCAATTATAAACGTGAGACTTTTTGTTTGGTCCCCCTCTTATTTCATTGTTCACTCTTCTAGCATCATGATCTGTATGTGCAAGTTTAAGTGCATACTACTGGTACCAGAAGGGATCGATTAACCTGCTTGTATGTACAAGCTGTCTAGTTGGTGATCTGTCACTCACCTATTATCTTGGTATATTTTGTTTGCAATTCCAGGTTGTCGTACCAAAAACATATACCAAATACACATCAAGAAAAGTTCTCACCACAGGATGGGTTGAAGGAGAAAAGCTATCACAGAGCAAAGAAAGCGATGTTGGCATAATACTTATTTAGGTATAGAGCATTTCTCATGAGTTTTAGCTATAGAGCATTTCTCATGATTTTGGTTATTTAGGTATAGAGCATTTCTCATGATCTCCTCAGTTGGCTAGTTTTAGCTTTTATGTTATTACTCCGATGTGGGCATAATACTTATTGTAATGTTTGTTTTTTTGTTTTGTTTTTAATTTGTAGATGAAATGGTTACACTATATTGGTTTCTGTTCTTACCACGAAAATCAATTTATCTATCCTGACTTATGTAGTTCTGAACTTCTTAGCTGAGTAATTAAAATGTAAGATGACCCAAATTTTGGCTTGCCAGTTGTCACGTCTACAGGTGCAAAAAAAAAAAAAAAAAAAAAAAAAAAAAAAAATCGGTGCTGGGCACCTACACCGACGGTTTTTTCAAAAAAACAGTCGGTGTTGGGCGCCTACACCGACTATTTTTTAAAGAAAACAGTCGGTGTTGGTACCCTACACTGACTGTTTTTTAAAGAAAACAGTCGGTGTTGGTACCTACACTGACTGTTATTTGCCCGTCAGTAAAGATATACCTATACCGGCGGCGCCATCACCGACGCCTCAATAACAGTCGGTATAGGGTTTTTTTAACAGTCGGTGAAGGGGTTTTTTGTACTAGTGGATATTCCTCTTCCAGGTGCACCCTTCAGATACCTAAGGATTCTCATTACTGCCTCCATGTGTTCTCTACTTGGAGAATGCATAAATCGACTAACAACACTCACTGCATAAGCTATGTCAGGTCTAGTATGAGACAAATAGATTAATTTTCCAACCAATTTCTGATATCTTTCCTTATTTTCGGATTTTCCATCTGGGTCTATGTCTAGTTTTAAATTTTGAACCATGGGTGTATCGGCTGGCTTACAATCTATCATCCCAACTTCAGTTAAAAGATCCAATATATATTTTCTTTGAGAGAGAAAGATACCTTCTTTGTTCCGTGATACTTCTATTCCAAGAAAATATTTCAGACCACCCAAATTTTTCATTTCAAATTCTTTTGACAACCTTGCTTCTAATTCTTTTATCTCCATATGATCATCTCCTGTAATAATCATATCATCAACATAAATTATCAACACAGATATCTTACCTCGACCTTTCTTAAAGAACATCGTGTGGTCAGATTCACTCTGGGTGTACCCATAACCTTTCATTGCCTGACAAAATCGACCGAACCACGCTCTTGGTGATTGTTTCAACCCATAGAGTGCCCTTTCCAACTTACATACTTTCCTAGTTTTCTCTGGGTACCAATATCCAGGTGGGATATCCATGTAAATCTCCTCCTTCAGATCACCATGCAAAAATACATTTTTAACATCAAATTGGTGTAGTGGCCAGTCTAGATTTGCTGCAAGAGATAAGAGAACTCGAACAGAATTTAATTTTGCAACAGGTGAGAATGTTTCCTGAAAATCAACCCCATACGTTTGTGTATATCCTTTTGCAACTAATCTCGCTTTGTATCTCTCAATTTTTCCCTCTGCATTGTATTTTATAGTATATACCCATTTGCACCCAACTGTCTTCTTTCCTTCCGGTAACGATACTAATTTCCACGTACCATTCTTCTCTAATGCATCCATTTCTTCTTTCATTGTTTTTACCCAATTATGGTCTTTTAAGGCTTCCTCTAATTTTTCTGGTACATTTACTGAAGATATTTGGTTCACAAAGGCTTTCAAAGGTTTTGACAATTTTTCAGTGGTTGTATAATTAGCAATCGGGTATCTTACTTCCTCACTTGTTCCATCCTCCGGAACGTACCGTTTTGGTGGATTTCCTCGGTTATTTCTAGATGGTAATTTACAGAGAGTATTAGTAACACTTACCTCGGGAATATCCTCAAGAGATCTTGGCCCATGTGGTACTTGGTCGGATTGTATTACTGCATCATTTAGCTCTATCCAGAATTTCGGTTCACTCTGCTGTATTAAATTTGGATCAGACCTTTCGGCAATAGCTGGGTCAGATTGGGTGACCCGAATTGGGCCTGTTTGGATGACCCGAATTGGGTCTGTTTGGATGACCCGAATTGAGTCATGGCTCTGATTTGATTGGCTTTCATTTTCGGCAGGTGAATTTATTTCTGGATTTGCAATGGATAGATTTTCGGCAGGATATGGATTTGTTGCTGGATTTTCATTTTCGGCAATATTTCCAGCAGGTGAATTTTCGGCAGGATATGGATTTGTTGCTGGATTTTCATTTTCGGCAATATTTCCAGCAGGTGAATTTTCGGCAATAGATGGATTTTCGGCAATATTTCCAGCAGGTGAATTTGTTGCAGCAGGTGGATCTATTTTGTGGGCATAGTTCTCATTTAAGAAATGTAAATCAGAGAAATCCAATTCCACCCGATTCTCCTCCTGAATTGGACTTTCGGTTTGTTTAAAATAATATTCACCTTCTAAGAATGTGACATCCATAGTTGTAAAGAATTTTCTTGTGTTTGGATTATAACATTTATACCCTTTTTGATGTGTACCGAATCCCAAGAAAACACATTTTTGTGCACAAGGTTCTAATTTGGACCGAAAAATCTTTTGAACATGCACATATGCAATGCACCCGAAAATTTTAGGAGGTAAATTTAAAACGGACGGGATTCTAATATGAGAGGATAACATTTGAAGAGGAGTTTTGTAATCATGTACTCGGGTTGGTGTACGATTAATTACGTAAATTGCAAAAGACACTGCATTATCCCAAAAAATCGGGGGCATATTACTCTCAAACAATATTGACCGAGTGGTTTCGAGAATATGCCTATTTTTCCTCTCTGCTACCCCATTTTGTTGAGGGCTCCCACACACGAGGTCTCATGTATAATCCCTTTATCTTTAAAGAAATTATGCAAATTTTTATTGACATATTCCGTCCCATTATCACTTCTTACCACTTTTATCTCTTTTTCAAACTGAGTTTTTATCATGTTAGAAAAAATCTTGAAACACTTTGGTCACTTCATCCTTAGTTTTCAGTAAATAAAGCCATGTCATCCGTGTACAGTCATCGGTAAAAAGAATAAACCATCGACAACCAGATTTTGAAACAACCGGGGATGGTCCCCAAACATCAGTATGAACTAAATCAAAAGGAAGAGGGCTTTTATGATAACTATCAAGATAAGTTGTACGATGACTTTTAGCCTTAATACAAGTTTCACAAACCAATTGTTCATTTAAACTAGAAAATAAATGAGGTGAGAGCTTTCTCATGTACCCAAATGAGGGATGCCCTAATCTCTTGTGCCACAACAAAACTTGCTCTCTCAATTGTTTAGGATCAGTTTTTGACAGAAATGAGGTTCCAGTCTTCATCTCCTCCAAGTAATACAATCCATCTCGCTTAATACCACGGCCAATGATCTCCTTCGTGAGGATATCCTGAAAAACACAATGATTTGGAAACATGAGAGCTACACAATTTCGTTCTGCAGTTAATTGTCCAATAGAAATCAATTTTGTAGATAGAGAAGGTACGAGTAGGGTGTTTGTAAGGGTAAGGTTCTTAGAAATAGGTACATCTCCTGCTCCATTTACAGGATATTCAACTCCGTTTGCATTAAGAATACCCTCTTTTTGTGTATGTTTTCTTAACTTAAAGTCCTTTTCTGAGTAAGTCATGTGGTCCGTAGCTCCTGAGTCTATAACCCATTCTTTTTGTTTTTCAATATTACAAATATCAAGAAGTTTACCTTGTTCTGAGTTATTCTGGTATCTAGAACTGCCTGCAGCATGAAGGGCAACCGAATCTGTCCTATTTGCAACTTCGGCTTGGGCCGAACCTTGGGCTTGACTATCAGCTGGTCCATGCGCCCATTTAAGACCCTGCTGTTCCTGCTGCCTTTCACCCGCTGTTTCAGATTTTGCCACTGCTATCTTTCCTTTTCCAGTGGCATATTGGTTCCCTTTTTTCCTCTCTTTGAACCATTCAGGATAACCAACAATTTTAAAGCACTGCTCTTTCACATGCCTTGTTTGACCACAGTGAGTACACTTCAACTTAGATTTATCAACATAGGAAGAGTTCTTATTTAGTGTTAGATATACCTCAGGAATTTTCTGCACCTTTGGGATCATAGCAGCCGAAGTTTGTGACACTTCTCCTCCATCTTTAAGCATAACCCCCTGCCTCACAGCCTCCTTTCTCACTCTTGCGAAGGCTTGTTCAACTGTAGGAAACGGTGTGAGTTGTAGAAGATTTGCTCTCTCATTATCTAGCAGGTCATCAAGTCCATCAAGAAATGTATAAACCCTGGTTTCTTGAATAAAATTATTAAACTTCTTAATATCTTCTACATGAACCATAGGGTTAGGCCGGCGAAAATCAATTTCTTGCCATAAGCTTTGCAAATCATTATAATACTCTTCTACAGATTTACCCGACTGTCTTAGTCGAGTTACCCTCCTATTTAATTCAAATACCTGGGCGGCATCGCGGCCATCATAGAACGTGGTAGCGAGAGAGTCCCACACTTCTTTTGCTGTTGGAAACCGGATGAACTTGTCTGTCAGATTCGAATCGAGGGAGTTGATCAACCATCCCTTCACCACTGTGTCCTCAATGTCCCATTTCGGAAAGAGTGCATCTTGGGGCTGTGGAGGAGGCGGATTTCCTGTTATGTGCTGGAGCTTGTCTCGCCCCTTCACATACATTGTGACCACTTGGGACCATAGGGAGTAGTTTCGTCCATTGAGTTTCACAGAGATAGGGTTCGGATGGATGAAGTTTTCGGCTGCAGGTGCAGGTATGGTTATAGGTGGATTCGGGTTTTGTTGAATGGCCATAATTTGAGTTTGTTGTAATGCAACAAGTTGGGTTAATTTCTCCAACAAGGCTGCTGTGTTCTCATCTCGTGAGGAGTAAGAACTTGCTTCAGGTTCACTCATGATAAAAAAGAAGAAGAGATTATTGGTGAGGTCTTGGAATGTCGAGGTTTTCAGATCGATCACCGCTCTGATACCATGTCAAAATTAATAATAGAACAACTCAAGAACACAAGACTCCCATAAATCTCCCTTCCCTCCCTTTGTTTATTTCAATCAATATTTTTTCTTACATAATTTTTCCTTTCTATCTCTTGAGTATTTATCAACCTTAGAGGTGTACAGCCGACCTCTTTCTAATTTAAGAAACAATTCAACTTAGAAATAAATTACACATCAATCAAATAGAATAAGGAAAGGAAATAAAGAGGATTTCGTCCAGCCACCAAACAATCTAAATTGATTTCTTTCTTCATTCCCTTCTGGATCTGATGTGGCGTATTAGCTTGCAACTTCAACAAAAATTAATCAAATGCATGTGCTTCACATAATTTCACTGCAAAGTGTAAACTATATTAATTGTAAATTTGCTCAATTAGGATAAGATGCATGGTTTCCCCTTGCGGATTTATAATACGAGTAAAATGATCTAATCATAATTGAGTTTAGAAGAGTTGTTGCAATAGCTAGCAGTCCCTTAATTAGTAGGGATTTATTAAGGTAACAATCCAACAAATTAAACATGTGCATGCCTTATTATTATCAATGTTGGGGATAAACAGCAAAAACGTCAATGAGTAGTAGTTTTTTTAAACACGTTGAGAAAATAAATTAATATTAACTCAAATAAAAAAAATATAAAAGACTGATGAGAAACAATCACACAGTAAACAATCAAGTACAAGAAAATAAAAAAGTGGCACAAAATTTTACGTGAAAACTCTTTAAATAAAACTACGGAAACCAAATCACTCTACTTAAGAGTAAAGATTATCAAGTCAATAACCACTTTTAAGTTGAAGCCCAAAAGCCCAACAATCAAAAGTTAAAAACTTTGTTGTATTAGAAAGTTAAAAACTTAGTGAGCTGTACCTGGACCATAGTCGGTGCAAAAGGAACCTATAATTTATTCTAAAGAAATAGCACTCGCATAATTAGTGGAACTCTTCATCGTTCATGAATCATGATCCATGCAAGTTTATTTATAATTATAGAATAATTATAGTATAATTATAATTGCCGTGTAAATTATTTCCCGTATATTTTATTGGCAGTGCATATTACTAAGCTCGGATCATATATATAGAATATAATACTGTATTTAGTAATTTGTAAAGACTTCCAATATGCGCTACATGCAATAAACGACACGGATTTCTTCTGAAGAAATTCATACGATTGGAGAGGATCATATCCGAGCCTTAAACTTTAACCCATTGAAACTGAAATGCCTAGAACGAGCATTACTAAACATATCCACTATTTTTGTTGCATTGCTTTTTTTAATATTATTTTCTGACAAATTATTTTTTTTCCAACTTTTTTCTTATTTTTTTTTGTACAAAACAAGTTTCTGCCAAAAAAAATATGAGTATCTCATCCGATTCTGATCGATTTCACGGTCAAGTGACCGATTTTGATTCGAATTTCGGGAACCATAAAAACTTCGACAAATTAGAAGAACAAGAATGTTAATTAATTGCCATGGACAAGCTGATCGATAGCAAAAATATAACTATGAGCAGTGATCACTTTTAATTAAAGCTAGCGCAGCTAACACAATCATAATAATAATGCATGTTATGATATTAACAAGGTTTGTACAAAGAAGATTCGGTATATCAACTAGCTAGGTTAGGTATTTCTTTTTTATATGGCCCTTTTTTGTAGGGCTAGCTAGGCACCTTGTCACAGCTATCAACGTGTACTGTATTATTACACTCAACCTGACTTGATAAACATTTTAATGCCATAGTGGTTCAAGGACAAGCACTCGGAGCAAGTGAAATGCAATTTTGTTCGACATTAAATTTAATAGCAACGATATGATGAAAAAAATAACTTGTTCATATTCAACTTTGAACAATTAATGGTACTCCTATTTGTCCAATTAAGGGGTCCATTCATTAATATAAAAGTTTCTGTTCACAAACGACCTCCATGGAACAACTATAAATATCCCACTATAGCATAAGGCGACTTGTCTAATTAATATAACAAACCTTCTCTACAACCCAAGTTGACATCAGCACACTCACACTTATCAAACCCAAACCCAGGCACAGTATGTTGTACTCAACAAGAAGCAGCATCCACCTCATGGCCTTGTATATCATCATACTGCTTGTTATTCTTGCTTCCTACTAAATATGCTCAGTGAAGTCAGGCTATTGATAGATGTTAGCACTTAGCAAGACTAACATGCAAAGCAGATAGCTACTAGAGCAAAGCCACTACAGTTAGAAAAGGAGCACTGGAAGCAATTTCCCCTTCTATAGCAGGTATACTGGTTGATATCGATGATGTACGATAGGTCATCCATAGCCGAAGGATGAGTGCAACTGTACTGGCTTGCTTTAGTAGCCATCTCCTTTGCATGTTAGTCTTGCTAACATCTATCAATGGCCGGGCTTCACTGAGCATATTTAGTAGGAAGCAAGAATAACAAGCAGTATGATGATATACAAGGCCATGAGGTGGATGCTGCTTCTTGTTGAGTACAACATACTGTGCCTGGGTTTGGGTTTGATAAGTGTGAGTGTGCTGATGTCAACTTGGGTTATAGCTAGAGAGGGTTTGTTATATTAGGCAAGTCGCCTTATCTATAGTGGGCTATATAATCAACTTGGGTTATAGCCATGGTTCCAGGAATCGGACGATTCCGAGTCAACTTGGAATCGGACCTGACCTGGCCGATTTTTACCCGATTCTGGCGCCTGTGCGAGTTTCTCAGAATAACTCGGATGAACAATGCCGAATCGGCCGAGTTTCCGATTTTTCCCGCCGAGTCAGCCGAGTCAGCCGAGTTTTGTCCGAGTTTTGTCCGATTCTCACTAACCTGTGCGAGTTTTGTCCGATTCTCGTAGGCTGAGTTGTGCTGAGGAGAAGAGAAGAGGTCGGCCGGCTGAGGAGAAGAGAAGAGGAGAGAGCGGGGCATGGCTTCTCGCCGAAGCAAAAAGAAGAGGGAAAAATCCCTTCTCCTCTCTTCTCCATGAAGGTGTAATGGAGAGCACAAGAAGGATCGGTGGGGTGTGCTAGTCAGCGGAAGAGAAACAGAGAAAGGGAGGTCGGCTCCTCTGCGTGGAAAGGAGAAAGAGATGGAACGGGAAGAGGAAAAGAGAAGAAAGGAAGAGAAATGGGCTGTGGGGTCCGCTGTCAGTGGAACAAAAGAGAAGAGGGAATGGAGGGGAATGTGATGGACCCGAAAATTCCATTCAATTGGGTTAATTCAGCACATGAATTCAAATCACAGCTTTGAGATCCGTGCTAGCTGTGATCCGACGGAATAAGAAAGGATTTTGAAAGAAATCAATATATTTGAGTGTGGATCCGAACCCTTCAATTAAATTTGGTTAATTTCATTTCTTCTTCAAGACTTTGAGATTTGTACGGCTGGTATTTGATTGGTTAATATACTTCGTAAATTATGTGAGTGTAATATTGTCTTAATTAACATAATTTTTTTACAAATTATTTTTATTAATTTTTGTCTATTTTTTGGCTACAAAACAAGGCTTCTGCCAAAAATAACCGAGTTACCGATCCGATTCCGGCCGATTCATCCGATTCAGACTCGGCGGTCAAAAATCCGATTCCGATTCCGATTCCGATTTCCGGAACCATGGTTATAGCTAGAGAGGGTTTGTTATATTTGGACCTGATATGACTTGGAGATTAGAGGGGTGAAAGGTATTTAAAGAAGACAGCTTTAGGTTATGCATTTCAACTAATCCAGTTGAATATGAAGTGTACACGAGGGGATGGTTAATGTGGTAGGGGACTTGATCCGAGAATCTAGCTAGCTGTTCTACTATGGCAAAGGTGATCTGGAATCAAATCTAAATAATTTGTATTTAGTGTAAGCCATGGTGAACCACCACGTATTCCATCGATCTTGCATGTTCACCATCGATCTGTGTTGACCATGAAACAATAATGTCTCTGTTTGTTATGAGGTGGACTTGTATTGCATGGACAAAATAAAATAGTGTACACCTTGTTTATTTGTATTTTCTAGTTTCCTATAGATGTGAGATTTGAGTCTTCTGCATGTGCTTTTTTTTTAAGATATATATTAACATGTAGATTCGAAATCTCGTGCACACAGCTATGCACTTGCATTGCTGGTTGAGACAAAGTTGTAATTATTTTATGGGAATCCACGCGTTTGTCTATACGCAAATGCACATATTTAATAATTTAACTAGTTGTATATTACAAAATGCTTCAACAATTATTAGAGATGTTGCAACGATCAATTAGCAAGCATTCCCGCTAAAATTATGTATGTATATTATGAGAATTTTGATCTGTAACTAATTGCGGTCAATTACTATCGGCTAATATATAGTCGCATACTATTCATTGCAGGTATGGTTAATTAACTAACATAGTTCAACCTTTACTTTTGATAGTAGGCAATCAAAAGATGACTCGAAACAAAAGGAACCCACAATTAAAATTGTATTGAGTTTGCCACAATTGAGAATCCTTTTAATCCAAATTTCTTTGAGTTTCATGTGCCTACAAAAGTCTAATATGCACATAATATAAAAAAGGAAGCTGCTAATAGTCTCCGAACTCCAATTCCCAGAAAATCTCCAGATATAACTCAAAGTCCATGTAAATTAATGAAGCTAATTCGGTAAACTTCTTGCAGTAAATCTATAAACTTATACAATGGATGTTGAACTAGTAGCGAATTTTCAAAACCAATTATATATCTGCATGGCCCCTCATGAAAGCGCCTAGCCCTCCTTAGTAACAGAAATGACAGTTAAAAATTGGGACCACCTTCTAGAAGGTATCTAACGACTTTTGAATATCATAAACGAACCGGCGCGTGGTCCTCTTTAGTAACGTAATTGACAGTTAACACTTGGGACCACCTTCTAGAAGGTATCTAATGGCTTTTGAAAATCATAAACGAATCGGGACCACTTTTAAATTATGTATATATATGCCTTAAGTTCTGTAAATAGAAAAAAATTAGAGAAATATTTTTTTAATTCTTACTTTTTTTGTTCTATATATCAAAGGTACATTCAAAGATTTCTAATTCTATACACATTGTAGATAATACGGTACACAAATGTCATTTATATTGTAAACTGTTTTGAATAATTCTGTAAACTTAATAATTATTTTTTACGCTTTAATTTTTTTTGTTTTTAAAGAAGATAAATTTTTTGAAGAAATTTTTTTAATTAATTTTATCAATGATAATTTCAGATTTGCAAATGCAAATTATATACTATTTTCAGTTGTCAAGAATTGTGTACAAATTTGATAATATGATTAGCAAATGTTATATTATTCTGTCAACACATCGCCATAATTATGTAAACACATAACAATCATTCTGTAAAAACATAACCATATTCCTGTAAACACATTACAATCATTATGTGCACACATTACCATCATCCAGGAAACAGAAAAAAAAGAGAAACAAATTGAATTTGACAACAAATCTGCTTGTGCACCCTTTGTAGAATATTCTGATGATGAGATATAAGTCTCATTACAAAAATAATTATTTCTCTAGTGATGTCCTCTTGCAAAAATAATCCACAATATTATCAATAATATATAAATAAAAAAACATAAAATTATATAATAAGAACAATACAAAAAAGTAAATTGACAGAAATCCATTTCAGTCTCAGTAATTAAGTTGTACACAAATCGCAAAATAAAAATTGCGCAATCACGTGAATTATACTGTTTCGGGCATTACTGGAAATCAAATAGAACTGTCTTTCAGAATTTATCACCTGAGATAAAATTTCAAATAAAGAATTAGTAATAATTTGGGATTACAATTTCTATACATGTAATTAGTAATAATTTGGGATTACAATTTCTATACATGTAAGACAATAACTCTATACTAATAATGAAAAAGTTCTGTAAACACAGTGCTAGATATTTGTATACACAATGCAAACACAGTTCCTTATATTTGTTTCAGGTTGCAATTTCTATACATATTATGCAAAAACTCTGTAACTACAGTGAAACAGTTCTGTAGGCAGAGTGCCTTATATCTGCAGACACAACACAGTAAAATTTCAGATCAATTATTGATGAGATTTTCAGGTTGCAAATTTCAGATGATTGTCATAAATGCTTTAATTGTAAGGTCAAAACTCAATAATTCTGTAATAATATTACAATAAAATTTCAGAACAATAACTAATAATTTCAAGTTTGTTAGTCAAAATGCCTCAACTATGTACTCTAAGTGCAATAATTCTGTAAACACAATGAAATAATTTTAAAACAATACTCATGAAGGCGCCAGGCGATAAATTCCTCCAGCCAAGTAGTTGTATGCCAGTGACAACTTATGTATTTAGCATTACTTTCACCAGCAGAAGTGTAATAAAGAACTTTTTTACACTTCAAATCAAATGCAGCGAGGACCCAATGCTCCTTTGCACACATCGGAACAAAGAGCCATTTGATTTTCTCAAACTGGTCTGAAAATAACTGGGAAAGGTTTTTCAGAGCAGTCTCGTGATCATACAGATGCATTATACTCTATACAACAAGAAAATACATTTCTAAGTATAACAAAATTATGATAATTTCTTTGAGAATTTAAATTATGTAAAGTTAACTCAATAACATATCAAAATACAAATTAACTTACAACAATATAAGGTGATATGAAGAACCAAGGATATCTAACAGGTGTCTCTAGTTGCATTACTTGTAGCACAAGCTCAAGGAGCTACAGAAACAACAAATAATGTATGAACTAAGAACTAATAAATTAACATTTAAATTGATTAAGTATAAGATACAAAAAATAATACCTCGCTGCTAACATCATGCTCAGGCAACATCAAATCCCTGATAAATTGCACTCTGCAAAAAACATGTCGTGCCAGTTTGTGCTCAAAAGCAAAATATTGGTCTACCAGTTTCTTTTGTTGAACTTCAACCCACCAGTCGTCTAGTATGCTGGTTACATCATACGACAACTTCTCCATATGTTCATACATATACTGTTTGGGAAGTGGAGGTTTCTCAATCAGCGGGTCGCCTCGATCAGCATATAGAGAATTTTCAAAACTCCAGTCAGTTTCATAATTTTTGAATCGTAACGGTTTAAGTTTTCTTGGGCTAACATGACTATCTTTAAACTTCAATCAGAGCATCATAGGATGAGGTGGTCTATAATGTTCATCCACAACAATATCTACAATGCCAGAACGAATGCAAAGGGATCAACTCCTGGTAAATTGGGAGCAGGTTTGCGCACTCAAGGCAAACGGGGGAGCAGGAATCATTGACTTACAATGCTATAATGAGGCCTTGCTAACAAAATGGTTGTGGACCATTCAACTACCAAGGGAAGGCCTTCTGGCTAAAACACTGCGTCACCTCTATGACATAATGACCCTCTCGGACTTAGGTGCCCACCCTTCCCACTTCCTGAAGGATTTATCGAGCCTCATTCCCTTCTACAACTGCTCAACAGAAACACCGGCCAATACGAACCAAACGATATGGAGATGGCATGGCTCGGGCCAATTCTCCTGTACCACGGCCTATCGGATGATGCATGATAGGGGAGAGCGGACCGCCAGGAATATCAAGCTCTGGAAAATACGAGCACCCCGCAAGGTCAAAATCTTTTTATGGCTGGCTGTACAGGACAAAATACTGACACAGGAAGTATTACAGACGAGAGGGTGCCCGGTCCAGCCGGGATGCAGGCTATGCAACCAAACCATTTTAGAAACAAGGGATCACATTCTATGGGAATGCCCCTTTGCAGACACATTCTGGAGGGGTCTCTCACTCCAGATGAATTTGAACATTAGCGGGCAATCAGAATCCATTGTGGATGTGTGGTGGACTAATAGAGAGGCACTACAAACGGTACAAAGAAAAACATGGGATTCCATCTGGGCAGCTGCCCTCTGGAAGCTTTGGAAGGAGCGCAACATGAGAACTTTCGTGAGCAAGAGGAAACTGCCCCATATGCTAGTGAATGAAGCGGCAATGGATGTGCACAATTGGTTGACATTTGCCTAAGCACGGGGTGCCAGGGGGTACGTTAACGGGGTATACAGATAGAGGATTTTGATTATATATGGCATGTATAATTTACATAATTCTAGGATCTGTACATATTCTCTTGCTTTGTAGGACCTTGTAATATCTTTTTTATCAATCGATTGTTGGAGTTATTGCTACCAACCTTCAAAAAAAAAAAATCCACATATTTAGCTGGTAGTTTGCCAACATTTGCATTCTTTGTTGTCGTCTGTTTGTTTCTGACCACGACTTTTCTTTCCTTCCTCTTTGTATTTACATGTTGTTTGGGTGTCTTGCTCTTTCTGACTGCATGTTTTCTACTCTTCTCCAGCACTTCTTGCGATGCTATCTCTACAACTTTCTTGTCCTGAAATTTATGAATTATATTATGTAAACAGATTCTAAAAAAACTTTAAGTTCTAACAACTACAATATTCTTTACCTCTTGTATGACTTCTACCACTTCTAGACTTTTTCCTTTGTCCATGTTTTCTTGCACACATCTCTCTTTAATTTCATTCTCCTAAAATTTATCAAACATATTATGTAAACTTAACGAAGAACATGTAAACATAGTGTAACAACTCTGTAGATAATAACAAATCAACTAAACAAAATCAAAACATGGAAAAAATGACCATTTCTGACAAGGACAACAAAAATCCCGACATTTTTATTAATATTCAAAGTTAATTACAAATTAATAATTATACCCAACAATTCTGGGTTTTTCCAAAAATGTCCAAACTGGCCACAAATTGGCCGGTTTCCTCATATATATATATATATATATATATATATATATAATTTTACATACAAACTATTTTCTTCTTGTATATGATCTGATTTGTGATTATGTAGTGTAAATTTATTTTGTTATTCTATTGTAATATTATTTTCTTGATTATTTTTCTGGGTACTTGTTTCACTCACACCGACTAAATTTATTTTGAGATGCGCCAATTAGTGTGCCTTTAATCTTTAAAGTACTTATTATGTTGTTTAAAACACTTATTCAATTTTTTTTATATTGTCTGTTTATATTTTATGTTGTACTATTATTGTTATTGTTGTAATATCTTATGTTTAGCATTTTCATGAGAAATTAGAACCACAGGGATCAAAATAGATCGTAAAGAGAAAGAGAAATTGAAAAGAAAAATAAATCGATTCAGAAAAGAAAGAATGAGAAGAGGAAATATTCAAATTTCAAAAATGGAAGGTTTTAAATAGGAAACACGTCGGCGGAGACAATTGAAAATGCGGAAGTGGGGACCGTATAGGTTGTCGCTGTTAGCGACAGTTGAAAACGCATCGGTGGAGCGGTAAACATGGAAGGTTTTATAGGCGGAGATTTTCCGGGAATTATTAGATAGGGGACAATACATTTTCTCTATCAAAAAGGCACACAACTTACTAGAACCAAAGAGAAAAAAAGAAAAAAAGAAAGAACAAATAGGCCTGTCTTGTTAAAAATAAAGGAGCACGGAGAGCAGACATTTGGAATCTATTGATCATAAAATTTATTTTGCTCTGATCTAATTTAGTCATGTCTTGCCACACTGTAATGTTGGGTCTGGGCGAACAAGTTTACTATTTTCATTTTGTGCCTTCTCCATGCCCACTAAACAAAGTGACATTATTATGCATTATAAGTAGGAAAGAGAAGGTCAGAAGTATCATAATGGTTTTGTAGCATGCATATACCAAATGTGATTATAATGATCCAATGACACATCGTGTTTGCCATCTAACCCACAGCTTGATTACCAGATCGAGTACCTACTCGATTCACCATCCTTGTGCACACCTGATATTCAACTCCATTATTTCAATGCAACAACCTAACATAACTCTACCATTATATACTCTCCTCTCGCTCTCCAACCTTAATCACATTCCAGATCCAAAATCTCAAAAGAAAAAAAAAAAAACCAGGACTTGGGAAAAGAAAAACAAAACCATAAAAGGAGAAAAATGGCTCCTGGCTTTGCCCGTTCTATTTCACTTCCTCTTAGCTCAAGTCATGAGAAAGCATCATACCATGTGCGCTCAGTAAGCCTCCCTTGTCGGTCCCACCCCCTCACCTCTAACCTTGAGGAACAAATCCAAGCCGTCCGATCCTGGGCGGCAAACCCAGACAGGTCATTGTCATGGATTGAGGCTGGCTTAGCGCAAATCAAAATGCTTCACATTGCGTTGGAGGATTTTCTCCAACTCAGAGAAACCCAAGTGATAAATTTATAAGAAAGAATGGATGTAAGAAAACAATCTTATTATTGCAATCTTAATTTGAGCTTTACATGTATTCCTATTTATAGAAGATTTCAAAAACTAGCCGTTACAACCACCAACTACCTATTAATTACAACTATTAACTTATGTCTCCTAATTTATTTTATTTACAATTTCCTAAAAACTAGCCGTTGGCTTTATTATTTTCAACACTTCCCCTCAAGCTAGGAATGTAAATATCGTACAATCCTAGCTTGCTTGTAATTTTTTCAAATGGACCCGGATACAAGCCTTTAGTGAAGATATCCGCGAGTTGATCTTCACTTTTGACGTATGGTGTTTCAATTTCCTTTGCTTGAACCTTTTCTCTAACAAAGTGACAATCTACTTCTATATGCTTTGTGCGTTCATGAAACACGGGATTAGAAGCTATGTGTCGTGCCGAATTATTGTCGCAATACATTTTCATTGGAGCTTGAGTTCTAAATCCCATGTCTAATAGGAGTTGTTTGATCCAAGTTAATTCGCTTGCGGTTGATGCCATGGCACAATATTCGGCTTCAGCGCTTGATCGTGCTACAACATTTTGTTTCTTGCTTTTCCATGTGACTAGATTTCCGCCTACAAATGTGCAAAAACCGGTTATTGATTTTCTATCAAAGCTTCCGGCCCAATCTGCATCGGAATAGCCACATATATCATTAGAATTATTATTTTTCATCCAAATACCTTTGCCGGGATTATTTTTTAAAAATCTCAAGATTCTATTTACAGCTTCTAAATGTGGTGTTCTTGGTGAGTGCATGAATTTACTAATTTGACTTACAGAAAAAGAAATATCCGGACGTGTAACAGTCAGGTATATCAATTTTCCTACAAGTCTTTGGAATTGATTTATGTCTTTTAAGGGTTCACCATCTTCACTATTTAATTTGCATTTGTTGTCAATTGGGGTAGAGGCCGGTTTACATCCTAATTTACCAGTTTCTTTTAACAAATCAAGTGTATATTTTCTTTGACAAATAAAAAGTCCTTTATCCGAAGTGGCTACCTCTATTCCTAAAAAATATTTAAGGTATCCTAAATCTTTTATGTCAAATTTTTCCTTGAGTTGTTTCTTAATGTTTTGAATTTGTTCGAAATTATTTCCGGTAATTATGATGTCATCTACATATACTAAAATAAGAGTAGTATTGAAACCATCACATTTTGTAAATAAAGAATGATCGGCATTACTAATTTTAAAATTGCAAGAAATTAAATGAGAGCTAAGCTTGCCATACCATGCTCGTGGAGATTGCTTCAATCCATAAATTGATTTATTAAGCCTACAAGCCAAGTTAGAATTTGTTTCTAATTTATGACCGGGTGGTAATGTCATATACACCTCTTCTTCAAGTGTTTCTTGAAGGAATGCATTTTTAACATCCATTTGGTAGAGGTCCCAACCATTGTTCACGGCAATAGAAATAAAATCCTTACGGTATTCATTTTTGCAACCGGTGCAAAGGTTTCATTATAGTCTACGCCATAGGTTTGGGTAAATCCTTTAGCTACAAGTCTTGCTTTATACCTTTCTATGGTTCCATCACTATTGTATTTGGTTTTATACACCCATTTACAACCAACCGGTTTTTTATTTTTTGGTAGGGAAATAATTTTCCAAGTTTCATTTTGCTCTAAGGCTTTTAATTCCTCATCCATAGCCTTACACCATATTGGACTTTTAATTGCTTCTTGGTAATTTTTTGGTTCTAATACTTTTTCAATACTAGTGAGAAATGTATGGTACTCGGTTGAGATGTTGTCATATGAAACAAAATCTTCAATTGGATATTGCACCGAATATGTCACATAATCTCTAAGTCTAGTTGATGGTTGTCGTTCTCTAGATGATATTCTTCTAATCGGTAGACTTTCTTCTATTTCATTTTCATTTATGTCATCATTAGTTTCATTTTCTTGATTATTTTCAACTTGATGATTATTTTTAGGAATAAGACTCAAATCATCTAAGTAAGGCAAAACTATATTGTCATTTTGATTATTTAAATATGGTTGATGAAATATTTCTTTTTCTTTGAAATATGGTTCTTTTTCAAAAAAAGAAACGTTTCTAGAAAAATATAATTTCTTATTAATTGGATCATAGCATTTATAGCCCTTTTTATAATATGAATATCCTAAGAAAATAGTTTTTTGTGATACAAAATCAAGCTTATCATTTCTTTTGATATGTACGAAACTTGTACAACCAAATACTCTCATATGGTCATAAGTAATTTTTTGTTGATAAAGAATTTCTAATGGACTTTTGTTTTCTAAATTAACACTAGGTAATCTATTGATTAAATGAGTGGCACAAAGTACGGCATCCGACCAATAAATTTTAGGAACATTATTTTGAAATAATAAAGATCGTGTCATTTCTAATAAATGTCTATTTTTTCTTTCCGATATACCATTTTGTTCGGGAGTATTTATACAAGTTGTTTGATGTATAATACCTTTTTCTCTAAAGAGACTTGAAAATTTTCTATTTATAAATTCGGTTCCATTATCCGATCTAAAGATTTTTAATTTTGCATCAAATTGTGTTTCTATGAGACATAAAAATTCATAAAAACAATCAAATACTTCATCTTTAGATTTAAGTAAATATAACCAAGTTGCTTTTGTAAAATCATCAATAAATAAAAGAAAATATTTGAATCCATTATATGACTCTATTGGAGCCGGTCCCCATACATCGGAATGTACTAAATCAAAAGGAGCTTTACTTTTGCTAGTAGAAAGAGAAAAATGAAGCTTTGTTTGTTTTGCTAACATGCAAATTTCACAATTAGTACAATTTAAATTTTTAAAATCTAAAATACTACTTAAAATCTTGTCGGAAGGATGTCCAAGTCTCTTATGCCACAGATCAGAATTAACGACTTTTGCGGAAGCACAGAAATTTAATTTGGAGTTCAAAAGATAATGTCCATTTTCTAGAAATCCTTCACCAATCTTGACCCCGGAGAATTTGTTTTGCTAACTTGCAAATTTCACAATTAGTACAATTTAAATTTTTAAAATCTAAAATACTACTTAAAATCTTGTCGGAAGGATGTCCAAGTCTCTTATGCCACAGATCAGAATTAACGACTTTTGCGGAAGCACAGAAATTTAATTTGGAGTTCAAAAGATAATGTCCATTTTCTAGAAATCCTTCACCAATCTTGACCCCGGTTTCCCGGTCCTGAAATACAACGTTTTTACAAGAAAATATTGCATTACAATTTAATTCTTGTGTTAATTTATTTACAGAAATTAAATTACGGGAAATGTTTCTAAATATAAAACGTTTTTAAGTTGTTTATTGCATAGATTAATTTCTCCTACGCCATTTATTTTTGCCTTCATTCCGTTTGCAACCAACACAAAATTATTACCATTGGTCAGGTTGAGGTTTGACAGTAGTTGTTTATTCCCGAACATATGATCTGTTGCACCACTATCTATAATAATTTGATTAAAAAGAAATTTTCTGAGTTAGAAGCAATACCACATGTGCTGGGAGTGTTTTGATTGTTCATCATCGCACAGAACTGCTGAAAATACTGCTGAATTTGATCTCCAGCACCTGACCCGCCAGAAATTGACCCGCCAGCGCCTAGAAGGCTTCTTGACCCGTCTGAGAGTGACCCGTTTCCGAAATTTGCTGCTGACCCGTTCGGGAATGACCCGCCAGTGAAAATTTGATGGTTATCGGGTTCGCCAGTGTTAATGGGTCCGCCAGTTTGAACCCATGCTCCACTAGTGTTTTGGTTAAAGGGTCCGCCTCCACTGTTATTGGGTCCGTAATTTACCAAACCGGGTCCGCCCCAGCCTCTGACAGATCCATTAGCACTTAAACCATACCCAGTAACTGGTTGAAAGGTGTTATTGGGTCCGAATTCATTTTCAGACGAACCCACTAGCCCATTAGACCCTTTCTCTTCAACAGAAGCAACATAACTTCTGTTTTTTTCACCATTTTTTTCCCAATTCCGATTCTGGTCATTTCCTTTCCATTTTTTTGGTCTAAGATGGGGATAGAGATGCCAACATTTATCTTGAGTGTGACCATCCTTTTTACAGTGGTTACATTTTTCATTTTTTGATTGATTTGGGCGATTTTGAAAGCTAGGGTTTTGATTAAAATTGAAATTTTTTACGGCTAAACCATGGGTTTCGTGTCCCTCATGGCTTACAATTTTACCATTCATGATAAGTCACTACTACAAAAAAAGAGATTATACACGGACAATAAAGGAAGAGCTACACGGATTTCCTACCGTGTTTAAATCGAGGGTGTACGATTAGTTCAATAACTACACACGGACTTTTGGCCGTGTGCAATTTTAAAGATTCTACACGTATAACTTCACAAACAGCCGTGTACAAAGACCAGAATGTGTCGCGCTCCATTTACCGAGCTACACGGATATTATCTAAAAAACCGTGTACGATTCTTTTTGTACACGGCCTTTGAACTAAAAAACCGTGTAGCATGACTCTTTCTACACGGACATTTAGTTAAATGTCCGTGTAGCTCTCCTCTTTCTACACGGACATTTAACTAAATGACCGTGTAGCTATCCTTTTTCTACACGGACTTTAGTTAAATATCCGTGTAGAAAGTACATTTTTTTTTTTTTTTGTATTTTTTGTTTTTCGGCTAGCCTCCAGTTTTGCTAGCCATTTTTGTTACAGAACTATATATTCCAGATTTTCCAGATTTCAAAATCCATATTTTCCAGATTAGCAATAAATCCATATTAGCAAGAAATTCATATTTTTCAGATTAGCCAGAAATCCATATGCAATAAATTATACAATATTCATAAATACACCAAATTATACAAAATTATGCAAATCCATATCGAGGATTACAAAATTCCATGGCAAACCACCTTGCCCACATGCACCGCACATCGTCGATCTGATCCCAAGAGTAATGATCTTGCTTTGTCACATTCTACAAAATTATAATTTTATAATAGTTAGTATTTTCAGAAAAGGTAGATATCAATTGCTTATTATATAGGAAATTCATATGAAGTACATACCGCTTTTGGGAATTCGAATTGTATTCTTTCGACAAAGTCAAACATGAATATCATCGTGTAATAAGCGCATTCCCAACCCTCCTTCTGTTGCGGGCTCTGAAATTTACATTTAGCGGCATTTGTTAGAATGACAATAATTTTTTTAACAAGATATGAAATTTCTAACTCATAAAGTGTGCTCACCACCATGTACTTCCAATTCAACTTGCTTTTCTTGCGCGTGCCCGTGCTATCTGATCCTCCCTCTTTAATATATTTCACAAAAGCCCTTACAAAAGTGAGTGAATGTAATTAGCAATTTTATAATTTGATATGATTGAAAGAAATGCAAACCTATAGAATTATTATTGCTTACTTATTCACAAAAGGCAAGATAACTTTGCACTTGGCGGCAGCCGCGGTCCTTCCTACTGGCTTACAAGAATCAATAATTATGCCCACACTTAAGTACGGCACAATGAGAATCGTGCACCAATGTTTGCTGTTGGATCGAGGAGAAGAATTATAGTACTTTAGCATATAAAAGTCACACGAGTATTTGCTATGATTGATGGTGTGATTTCATTTTTTTATGTTTAACTTTTAATTCCTTTATACAATTCTTTAATTAAAATATAAACAACAAATAAGTTAAGATTAGAACTAACCCCTCGTGGTATGGCATGAGAATGAATTTCTTCTCCTCCGCCTTAGCACGATGCATCGCAGAACACATGTACTCGATAGCCATATCCGGATAATATGTCGCTGCCGTAGAACTCACTTTCTCGGGGTCCAGAAACACGCACAAGTTCTTCCTTTCAACCATCTCATCACAGTTTCGGACTAGCTTTCTGAAAACTCATCATATTGTAATTAGAATATATATTTGAGTTCTATACAATAATGAAAATATTTTAATATCACTAACATGAGAAAAATGGTGATGTGTGAAACATCGAGCCATTTGTCGGATGACGAGTGGTGGAAGAGGTCCTTGAAGTCTCTGAACGACAGCAGGAGCTGCCTGCCTTCGTGTAGAAACATCCCAGGTGGGACAGGGATGATGATAGCCTCCATGCCGTCGGGCGCCGTCAACAAGTAGTCGTGGAGAAGGCGCAAATCATTGGGCAAACGGCTGTATTCTTCTTCTGTGACCATAGGACGGGGCGGTGATTGTGGCGCGTCAGGCGCGATGTCGCAAGCCACCTCCTGACGTACCGGTGAGAGAGCCGTACCGGTAACATCATCTCCTCGTGTCTGTATCAAGTTATAGATGTATTATTCTAGTATTTCAAAAAGAATGAGTTGAATGTAAAAAATAAATGAATTTTTTATGAATTACCTGATCCAAAACAATCTGACTCTTGGGCCATTGGACAAATGACATCCTTGCGTCATCAAGCACAACCGCGTCGTCGGTAGGGACAGGAAGGGGTACGCGCTGCCATCCATCCACGACTAACTCAACCTGCACGCATGCATGGTCGGGTCTTAGCTGAGTATTGTGTACACTTTTGGCGAGTGGATGTACAACGCCCTTAGCAACGATCATAGAAACACTGCCGTTCCGCAGGACGAGGTCGCATGCTCTGGGGTCCTGCAAATTTATAGAAAAGTTGTTTATTCTAGTGATGCGATATTGTCCAACAAGGTTGCAAACAGGTTTTAAATACCTTTAGATTATGAAGAAGTATTGATTACCTTGAGATTATCCAAATCGTCGTTCGCGCCCCACGTGCCGGATGCTTGACTACTTCGCCGAATTCCCGGCGAAATGGGAGGTGGTTGCTCGGATGGCTGCGTAGTTGCTGATCTAATTTGTGTCAACATTGCTTCCATCTCAGCAAACCTTGCGTCGTACTCTTTGCTCACCTCCGCGCGTATCTGCGCAACTATCTCGTCTTTGTTTACCTTGGCACGAGATTTTCTTCGAGGTTTCTCTCCCTCCACTCGGAACACCTCCTTCCAGCCCCTGTAGACCCCTACACCCCTTACTCGACCCGGGTGTTCTGGATTCTCGAGCGCCGCGGACAAGGAATCATTTTGTCGATCGACACTCCGGGCACCCGAGTTGACCTCCTCCTCCACTTCCAACTGTTCAAGTAGAATAATTAGTTAAAGCAAAAGAACAATTGACGTACTTTCGGAGTTATAAATGACTCTTACCATTCTTTGAGCCACGCTTTGCAACTCCGTTGGGAGTACTATCCTCCCGTCAGCGGTTACCTCGGCTCTACCCATGACCCAATCCTTGCCCCTAGGATTTTGGATCCTAACCACGGGTGAGTCAGAATCCTTGTTCGCATCCAGGACTTTCCTCCATTCTGCCGACTTACCCTCGTAACCACCTGACCCTAGATGGTGTGGATACTTGTTAAAGGCAACGGTCCTCCTGCCTTTATCACTCTTTGCCTTCACGGAAACAAGACAATAACGATCAGTTAGTTTTAGAAAGATAAGTACAAATCGAGAAAGAATAAGCATAAATTTGGCACGAGTTAGATACCTGGAACTCTTCAGTAGACTTCAAAACTTGATACGCATCCCAGTCCTCTTGTTTTAGCCATTTGTAGTAGCCGACCGGATTTCTCCCTTTCTCCATGAACTCCGTCTTCAACGTGCTCTTGTATTGCTTCCATCCATTGTTCATAATCTTCAACGTCTTATTCTTTGGAACATCACTCTGGATGTTCCATTGAGCCTGATTGACACAAAAATTTAGTGTATTTAAATATAGATCATACATAAGTGAAAATCCAAGAGAAGAGTTGTTAGGCACTTTACCTTCACCGTGTTCCACCACTCGTCCTTCACCTCTTTCTCGAAATGATCCCATCTCTCAACAAGGATACTCGCATTTTGTTTCACGAAGCTCGTACACCAATTTGAGTATTTCAGCCGTTCTGGTCCCTGCGCACGCCCGTCCTCTGTGAACCAGATTTTGGGTTGGGTCTGCTCAGAATGGCTCGTGCACATTGTAGGCCCTCTTCTCCTTCTTTCTGACGAGGCAGTAGCTTGCTGCTCCTCTTCTTCCATCATATCCTCGTACTCATTTTCATTCGACATGGTGCTGCATGAAATTAAAGATCAAATCATTTGACATATAACCTAGATTAATCAACCAACTTTTGACATATAACCTATATTCATCAAGAGATTAATCAATCACTTGTTGACATATATCCTAGATTATTTGAATTAACCTACATAGAAACAAATTGATCAATTACTATTACCAGTAGATGAGTTATTTAATCAACCAACTCCTTGCTAATTAACCTCTTTAATTGATCCCTCCACGAAAGATGAGTTATTTAAAACAAATTGATCAATTACTATTACCAGTAGATATTCTTATAAGAAAGGGAGGAGTAAAATTTAGATATCTATATGATATTTCTCCCTTCATCATTAATCAACTAACATTACATAACAAATTTTATAATTCCAACACATAGAAACATAAAAAAAAAATAAACTACTATAGCTAGCTAATAACTCCATGTAAATAAGTAGCAACAATTTCCTATAGGAGAAACCAGTAAGAATCATCTCTGAAGAAGTGGCCGACTACAAATACCGGTACCAACCATGTCTAACGGGTTCAAACCCAATAAGAAAAATAACGAGAGAGAGAGAGCTAACCACGGGTGAGAGAGACCACTGGTTAGAGAGAGAGAGACCGAGGTGGAGAGAGACCGAGGCGGCGAGGCGGCGAGGCGGGAAGGCGGTGAAAAGCTCGGAGAAGGCTCAGCAAAATCTTCTCTGTGAGGGTTTTTGAAACTGATGTGTATTCTCTTTTCGGACTTGTGAAAATTTTGGAAGAGAAGGATTTCGAATAATAGTGTTTTTCTTATTATACACGGACTTTTAACTTAAAAGACCGTGTACAAATATCTTTATACACGGACTTTACTCTAAAGGCCGTGTGCAATACCCTTTCTACACGGACATATAGCTAAAAGGCCGTGTAGCTCTCTACCCTTTCTACACGGACTATTAGCTAAAAGGCCGTGTACCTCTCTACCCTTTCTACACGGACTATTAGCTAAATGTCCGTGTATAAATTGGTCCGACAGGTGGGTCCCAGGTTCAGTAAAGTTCTCTGAATGGTTGCGGGCCGCAATACTTCATATACCGAAGTTTGACAATTTTAACTAATATTTATTTTAACTAATATTAACTAATATTTATTTTAACTAATATTAAATGTTTGATAAAGTTGAACATAATATTTTAAACATAATATTTTCATTAAACATAATCCTTCCTTAAATATTTTAACTAATATTAAATATTTTAACTAATATTTAGTGAAAACTAATCGATTAACTAATATTTATTTTAACTAATATTTATTTTAACTAATATTAAATGTTTGATAAAGTTGAACATAATATTTTCATTAAACATAATCCTTCCTTAAATATTTTAACTAATATTAAATATTTTAACTAATATTTAGTGAAAACTAATCGATTAACTAATATTTATTTTAACTAATATTAACTAATATTTATTTTAACTAATATTAACTAATATTTATTTTAACTAATATTAAATGTTTGATAAAGTTGAACATAATATTTTAAACATAATATTTTCATTAAACATAATCCTTCCTTAAATATTTTAACTAATATTAAATATTTTAACTAATATTTAGTGAAAACTAATATTTTAACTAATATTTATTTTAACTAATATTTATTTTAACTAATATTAAATGTTTGATAAAGTTGAACATAATATTTTCATTAAACATAATCCTTCCTTAAATATTTTAACTAATATTAAATATTTTAACTAATATTTAGTGAAAACTAATATTTTAACTAATATTTATTTTAACTAATATTTATTTTAACTAATATTAAATGTTTGATAAAGTTGAACATAATATTTTCATTAAACATAATCCTTCCTTAAATATTTTAACTAATATTAAATATTTTAACTAATATTTAGTGAAAACTAATCGATTAACTAATAT
This sequence comes from Carex parvula, assembly GCA_025461045.1. Taxonomy (NCBI): domain Eukaryota; kingdom Viridiplantae; phylum Streptophyta; class Magnoliopsida; order Poales; family Cyperaceae; genus Carex; species Carex parvula. The sequence continues at coordinate 425,514 of JAJGRW010001370.1, forward strand.
TTATTTTAACTAATATTAACTAATATTTATTTTAACTAATATTAAATGTTTGATAAAGTTGAACATAATAAGTTGAACATAATATTTTCATTAAACATAATCCTTCCTTAAATATTTTAACTAATATTAAATATTTTAACTAATATTTAGTGAAAACTAATCGATTAACTAATATTTATTTTAACTAATATTAACTAATATTTATTTTAACTAATATTAAATGTTTGATAAAGTTGAACATAATATTTTCATTAAACATAATCCTTCCTTAAATATTTTAACTAATATTTAGTGAAAACTAATATTTTAACTAATATTTATTTTATTTTATTATTAAATGTTTTAACTAATATTTTCAAAAACTAATACTAATATTTTTTAAATATTATAAGCATTAAACATAATCCTTCATTATAAGCATTAAACTAATATTTGATAATATTTGATAATATTTGATAATACTATTACTCGCATTATGCTTTTTTCTTTTTTTCCCTCTTTTTTTCCTTTTTTATTTGATATATTACAAGCTAAAGTTGCAATATTACAAGCTACACGGTCTTAAACAAAATAAATATTACACATTATGCTTTTTTTTCCTTTTTCTCCTTTTTTCCACTATTTGAACGGTACCCTCGGCCCATAATCCTTCATTGTGGTCGGACCGCATGTAGTCAGCTTCGTCTACCCCTTCAAGTGTTGCTACCTCAGTTTGCACATCGGTACAAAATGGAGGTACTTCGTCGAACTGGTCGTACTCTTCTTCATCGACGACATTTTCTACCCCGACAATCCTTCTTTTTCCGGATAGGACGACGCTCAACCTATCATCACTCGGGTCTTGTACATAAAAGACTTGGGTGGCTTGCTTGGCGAGTATAAACGGATCGTCAACGTGCCCAACCCTGTTTAAATCAACGAGTGTGAACCCGTCGTTATCAACTTTAACACCTCGGTCTTCGACCCATTGACACCGAAACACGGGAATGCTCAGGCGAGGACTGTAAATGAGCTCCCAAATTTCTTGAATAACGCCATAATATGACTTTGATGCTATTACAGCCCGGCCATCTCCGGATCTACTGAATTCTTGAGAGGTCGCCACCAACGTCACCCCACTGTTTTGCATCGTGCTCTTATCACTCTGGGATTTAGTATAAAATGTATATCCGTTAATCTCGTATCCTTGGAATGTTCTAACAACAATTTGGGGTCCTGCGCCAAGTAGTTTAACAATTTCAGGTACGGGGTGTGACTGCACTCTTTCTTTCAGCCATCCTATAAAAGAACGATTATGCTCGTTAGTAAGCCACTTCTGACTCCTCGTGTAGTTTTGTTGTTGAAGGATTGTCATGTGCTCATCTATATAGGGAGCAACATCTGTCATGTGTTGTAGTACAATAAAATGTGCCTTTTGTAGTTCATTTAGATCAGCAACTACGGCTCTCAACCCAATTGTCCCGACTCCTTGGAGCCTTCCCTCGTATCGAGATTTTGGAACGCCAATAGGATCCACACCGGTCAAGTAGTTGGTGCAAAAATCAACCACCTCCTCTGTAGAATATCCTTCTATAATGCTGCCTTCGGGTCGATGTCGGTTCCTTACGTATTTTTTCAAGATGCCCATGTATCTCTCGAATGGATACATATACCGAAGGAACACGGGACCACAAATCTTAATTTCTCTCACAAGATGAACAACAAGGTGAACCATGACATCGAAAAAAGATGGCGGAAAATACATCTCAAGTTGGCAAAGAGTAACGACGACCTCCTTTTGCAAAGAGTCCAATTTTAGAGGGTCTATCACTTTGGAATTTATTGCATTGAAGAAAGAACAAAGCTTCGTAATGGTTTGACGAACGTGCTTTGGTAAAATTCCCCGAATTGCAACCGGAATTATATGTGTCAGTAAAACATGACAGTCGTGAGATTTCAGACCGACCAGTTTCAAGTCCTTCATCGACACCAACTTCTTAATATTCGAAGAATATCCTGATGGGACTTTTATACCATTGAGGCATTCACAGAAGCTTGTTTTCTCTTTCTTTGACATTGTGCACAGTGCGGGGGGTAGGTATGTGCGCTTCCCTTTCTCCTGCGGTGCGAGCTCGGGTCGTATTCCCATCTCTACCATGTCTTTTCTCACTTTAATACCATCTTTCGTCTTCCCCGGAATGTTCAATAATAAACCAATTAAACTGTCACAGACATTTTTTTCGACATGCATGACATCTAGGCAATGCCTCACTTCTAAATATTTCCAGTACGGTAGCTCCCAAAATATGGACCTCTTTTTCCAAATATTCTTCGGTAGTGCTTTGGCGCATTTTCCAAAAACAACATCAATGTTTTTTACCCGTTCGAAGACACTCTCCCCGTCTAATGGATGACGAGCCACTCCAAGCTCAATTTTCCCGTTGAATGCCATCTTCTTCTTACGATATGGGTGATTAATAGGAAGAAACCTACGATGCCCCATGAATACATTCTTTTGACAATTTTTCAACCTCAGCACCTGCGTGTCATCTTCACAGATCGGGCACGCTTTTGCTCCTTTACAAGTGTAACCCGACAAATTCCCGTACGCGGGGAAATCATTTACGGTGCAAAATACCATGGCCCGCAAGGTAAAGGTCTCTTTCATATACGCATCCCACACCGGGACGCCATCACGCCACAATTTTTGGAGGTCCTCGATTAATGGTGCGAGATATACATCTATGTCATTTCCGGGTTGTCTGGGTCCTTGGATTAGTAATGACATCATTATATATCTGCGTTTCATGCACAACCAAGGAGGAAGATTGTAGATGCATAAAAGAACTGGCCAAGTACTGTGCCGACTGCTCATACTTCCAAACGGACTCATTCCATCTGAGCTCACCACAATCCTAAGGTTCCGCGGTTCAGAACCAAATTCTTTGAAATGTCTGTCAATGTTTCTCCATTGAGGAGAATCAGCCGGGTGCCTTAGTTTACCGTCATTTTTGCGCTCTTCTTCGTGCCAGCGCAATAATTTTGCATCTTTGGGATTCGCAAACAACCGTTTGAATCTCGGTATTATCGGCAAATACCACAACACCTTAGCCGGAGGTCGGCCACTTGTGTCCTCGTTACAATCATCAGTGTCCTGGTCCTTACGACGTTTATATCGTGAAACACCGCATTTAGGACAGACATGCATGGCCTCGTACTCGTTACGATACAATACACAGTCATTCGGACATGCATGTATTCTTTCGATCTTCAACCCCATTGGACATATCAACTTCTTTGCCTGATATGTTGTACCGGGTAACTCGTTGTTATCTGGGAGCATTTCTCCTAAAATCTGTAATAAGGACGTGAAACTCTTATCGCTCCAACCATTGTCTGCTTTTAAGTTTAATAATTTCAACACAGCTGACAGTTTTGTAAATTTGGTACACCCGGGATACAACGGCTTCTTAGATTCATTAGACAAATTTTGAAATTTATCATAATTTTTATCACTAATTTCATCTTCCACATCACGTAACATATCCTCCAAATTTTCAGTAAACTCGTGTTCTACATTTTCATCAAAATTCCTCTCCATCTCATCATCGTCATTTTCGGGTTCGACGTTAATATCAGAATATTCGGCACTCTCATAATCCTCGTTCCAATCAAGTTCAAAATTATCAGAAATTCCAACATTCTCATCATTCAATTCACGATTACAATCCTTTTTGGCACTACTACTTTCCCCAAATTTCTCACCATGCATGAACCAACATGTATATCTCTTCTTAAATCCCCGACAAATCAAATGAGCTCTAATTTCTTCGATGTCCAAAAATCTTAATAAATTTTTACAATCTTTACAAGGACATAAAATGTCTTCTTCTTTTTTATTCACTCTATAACTCTCAGCAAATTTTATAAACTCATCAACGCGAACCAAATATTCTTCACTGTCACGTCGCATTTCATACATCCAGCTTCGATCCATCTGTAAATTAAATTAAAAAAATGATTTGATCAATTAATCATGCATGGTCAACATTCTCCTTCGTGTACAAAATTTTGGGCTTACAAAGGGCCGGTTTACAATCCTAACCCACTCTTTGAATATTATGTCTCATATGTGAACACATATTAGCGAGATTTAATTAGTATTTGAGAAAAATTCGGCAGCATTTCCCCTTAACTCCCCAAGTATGCGTACGAACCACATACTCGTAGGAGCAATAAGGGAAAATACTGTCGAACTTTCCTCAAATACTAATTAAATCCCGCTAATATGTGTTCACATCCTAAATGAGACATAATATTCAAAGAGCAGTCCCAAAACGGGGACTATCCAAAATTAATCCCTATTGGATTAATTTTGAACGGGCATGGACCTAAAAGCATCTAAAGGTCGGTTATTGGACCACAATACGTACACTAATTAATTACATCTAAAATTAAGAATTCAAGAATGCATGAAATGACCTAATTAAATAAGCCTAAATAACAGAAAATTAGAGAAAGAAAATGATTTAAATACATATTACTAACCTTAGAAAGATGGAGAGGAGAAAATACAAACTTAATTCAAAGATCTCAGATCTCAGCTGCTGGCTTCGATCAATTCGCAGAAATAAAAAGCTCAGTTCGAGATGTATGAACTAAAAACTTGATCAAAACGGCGCTCTGGAAGGGAAGATAATAAAACCCTACACTATTATACACGGCTATTTAGTTATATATCCGTGTAGCTCTCCACCTATTTCTACACGGCTTTTTAGTTATAAAGCCGTGTACAATTATACGAATTCTACACGGCTATATTATCAAAAAGCCGTGTATAATGTTCCTACACGGATAATTAGTTATAAACCGTGTAGCTCTCTCAATTATTTGCACACCCACTTCTTTACACACGGATTTGTGGTTTCTAATAAACCGTGTAGCTCTCTCTAATAATTCTACACTGATTATTAACTAATTATCCGTGTAGAAATCGTGTAGATCTTTTGGACTCATGTTTGGTACACTGTTTTTAATATAATTGCCAAATCCGTGTACAATGTGCAGTGTACAAAGCCAGTTTTTGTAGTAGTGAGTCTTCTACTTTCCTCTTGTTGAATTAAACTTTTAATTTGAGAATAAGAGGGAAGAGGTACCGTGGTCATGATTTGGGATCTTACGGCTTCATAGCTCGGGTTTAAACCCGTGAGGTACTGAAAAATATCGTCCTCCTCAGCCCGTTTTTGAAGTGTGGCCAAATCTGTTGTAAGCGGCCGGTAAGATTGAAGTTCATTGCGTTTTTTCTCAAGAGCGCTAAGGTACTCAGTATGACTTCTTGACCCTTATTTTTCTTGTTGGATCTCCTGCATAAGTTGATAAATGTGAGAAAAATTATTTTGTTGACCATACATACTCTTTACTGCTTCCCATAGTTCATGTGCCGTTTCGGCTAGCGTGAAGAGTTCGGATACGGTCGGTTCCATGGAGTTGAGTAGTGAGGTAACAATTCTATCATTTGTAGTTCTCCATTTTTTTGTTGCTACTGTTTCGTCGGGTGTTAGCTTGTTTGTGTCGGCAATTGCTGGTTTCTTCTCTTCACCCGTAATGAATTCTAACATTTCTCGACCACTCAGGGCCCTAGATGCTGCCCTTGCCCATGACACATAATTTCTGCCATTGAGCAAGTTATTGGTTAGCTTCGAGAAGTTCGCTGCTTCTTCTTGAGCCATTTTCTTTTTGCTGAATTTTATCGCACTTTTCGGTTTTTCGGATACCACTCAGGGCTCTGATACCATGATAAATTTATAAGAAAGAATGGATGTAAGAAAACAATCTTATTATTGCAATCTTAATTTGAGCTTTACATGTATTTCTATTTATAGAAGATTTCAAAAACTAGCCGTTACAACCACCAACTACCTATTAATTACAACTATTTTCTTATGTCTCCTAATTTATTTTATTTACAATTTCCTAAAAACTAGCCGTTGGCTTTATTATTTTCAACACCAAGAGACCCTCCGCCAAGCTACCTCATTGGCTCAACTCCTTGACGACATACTCCAATTAGTTGATACTTATGACTCATTTGTATCAACCATTGTAAACCTAAAACAATGCAACTCAGAGGCACAATCTTCCGTACGTCGGCAAGATGGAGTTCAGATGTCATCTTCTCTGAGATCACAACGGAAAAGAGAAGGAGATGGCCCAACTCACATCAGCCTTGAGAGGATTGACCAAGTGCAGGAATTTAGCACTTGCTTCTGATGCAAAAGAGTTGGAGATAGCCGGGATCATGATGGAAGCAATTAGAGCTACTGCTTTTGCTTCAATGGCACTTTTCACAGAAACTCGGGCATTGTCGACAAAGGCTACTACTGCCTGGAAACCGTTCAAAAAGTTGGTGGTGAACTCCTCTGCAACAAAAAGGGCTATCGAGGAGGAAATTAAAGCCTTGGGGAGATTAGAAGAGCTTGAAAAATATATTAGCAATGTAGAGTGCTGTACTGAGCGTGTGTTTAGGAGTCTGATATGTATCAGAGTTTCTCTCCTTAATATCACTATATGAAAATGTACATAAATGACAAAAACAATTTTGGCCAATTGCGTGTTAATTAATTTCTTTCAAATTTACAGATTGATTAAATCAACAAATAGTGTAGTCAAAGATGTAATACATAAGTTGGGGTTGACTTTCAAGATTCAATAACTTACCATATTACTTGTTTAAATCTCATACTTCTGAATCCTTATTCCTTAAAATGCTAAGCATCTATTTATTTCTTACATCCAGATATCGTTGATAAGTTTGACAAATCCCAGTTTTTACTGTTATAGTCTAAGTCTTTATCATATATGCTTGTAAACCTACTTCAAAAAAAATTATGCTTGTAAAGCATATCCTTGCTAATGAACCAGAGCTCATTTGAAGAAGAATTACAGAAAACTTGGTGCTAGTTTATGACACCCATTTATGAGCTGTTAAACAAACAACTGGAATCTACTAACAGTTGTTGTCACACCCCAGATTTTGACCATCCGGAGCATGATTATAACATCATCATTGCACATTTTCTTGGTCCGTCAACCTACGTCGCCAACAGAAAAGAAAACAAAATACAAAACGGAGTCAGCTACAAAGCTCAGTAACCGGTTATTTAACGACGCGCTTCTCTATAATTGGCTTAATTTAACAACTATTCAAACAGGCCGGATTAATCCACACAAATACACATAAAATTATGCATGCATATTTAACCGGCAATAGCACGTCGGTCTAGGTTATCCGTAAACAGGTCACATCATATTCACATAGTTAGAATCCCATCACACAGGCAATTCCCAACTTCCACAATACACAATTCCTTAAAACGCCAATCCAATGGGAAATCCATCCAACATTGGAAGGCCGCAAACCCACTGGGAAATCCAACCAACAGTGGAGGCTACAATCACAAATCAAATTCCAACCTCAGACCCGCTATCCCGTTAAATATGCCTTCATAATCCGATATGCAATACCAATATTCAAATCAACCATACAAAACGAAAACACATATTATAGAGAAGTCCGGTTACCTGATATTGAGCAGAACTTCAAATCCGATTGTAACAACAACTCAAAATCACTGCGACGTAGTCGGAATTCAGATTCAACTGATCAGAGAGAAGAGAAGTGTCTCGGATATAGAACACGGAGAGGAGATCGATGTCTATAAATTCTGATATTTTAATCTATATATATAATCGAAATGGTGCATTAATAGAAGAGGTGCATTTATCGGTAGTTCAAATGACAAATAGAAAAACTGATCCGATATCATGGATTTAATATAATATTAAATAGAAATTGTTATCAGATAAAAACTGTTCCGAAACCGTCTGGCGCCTCTTCAATTTTTTTCTGAACGGTTATACTAGGAAATTTGTTGAAATGCTTTAATTATATATTAGAATTTTCATATATGTATTTACTTTATAAAATATTACAAAAATAAATTTTAAATGTTCTAATTCGGTAATTATATCACTATTATATTTTTACGAAATGTTACATTCTTCCCCCCTTCAAAAAGAATTTTGTCCTCAAAATTCAAACATAAAATTATAAATATTTTCACTATGTTTTCGCTGCGCCACTCTGATTAAATTACGTGGTGTTACAGTTGTGTATCTAACTATCTATGCATCCTTACAAAAGAAAATTATTGGCAGATTTACCATTAGTTCTAGAGAAGGAAAAATATAGTATGGTTGTTGAATGCAAGTCGTCTTCAAAGGATATTGCACAGTCAATGTTCCCATTTAAGTACAGCAAGGTAGTGCAACAGCTTTCTTTCAAGTCAACAACCGTATGATTAGATCATTTTCTTGTGCAAAAGAGCTGCACTTGGAAGAAGAGTCATCCTGACAAAAATGGCAAGATGCAGACATTATTTAAATCTTTTAGTGTCCATCTTTTACACTTATTTAGTCAGTTGTTTGCTCTTCTTAGAGTTTATGATGAAAAATTGTTCTCCCAGCTTTTGATCAAACAGAGCAACATATAACATAATTTTTATGATCTATATAATATTAACATAATCTCTTAAAGGTTCCACAAACCACCAAAATTTGGTGAATACTATCCAATATTGATCTCAATATGGAAACAAAAGAAGTTTATTTTAATAAAAAAAAGTGAATTGCATATTTGGCCTCGGGCTTCAGGCCGGTGCTAAAAAGATATGTTTGTACCAAGCAAAAGAACAAAAACAAAGTTGGTTCCAGCGACAACACCAAACACAGTGGAAAAGGAGACATTTGGAATCTACTGATAATTTTTTTTAAGAAAAAATCAGGCCTAAGTTCAGTCTTGCCAAACTATTCTGTTGGGTTTGGATTAATTAACAGAAGAGCCAACTTCCAATTTTATTGCCTTTTCATTGTCCACCTTGAAAATGAAGCAACTACTGTGCATTATCAAGAATAAAACAGGTAAGAGTACGTGGTGGCTCTCTGTAACTTAATTATACTATTAAATTTTGAAGTCCGTATTGAATGCCTTGTTTTGTTTGCCTTATCACACACATATCTTGATTCTTTGATCATGTCCCCTACCTGATTCACCACCTCAACATGTGCAACTCATAATAAACTCAACAATTTTATAAGCACAGCCTAATTCTCTTCTCCATAAATAACTTCTTCACCCTCATCGGTTTCAAACTCATCTTAGATTCAAAAGCTCAAAACAACACAATTTCACAAAACAGAAAGCTTGAAAGGAAAAAAAAAAACAAAAGAGTGAAAAATGGCACCTGGTTTTATTCGTTTAACCTCGCTTCCTATTAGCACAGGTCACAAGAAAGCATCACATCATGTCCGTTCGGCGAGTCTTCCATGCCGGTCCCACCCCCTAATCTCTAACCTTGAGGAACAGATCCGTGCCACCAGATTATGGGCTGCAAACCCAGAGGGTTCATCAGCTTGGATCGAGGCCAGTCTAGCACATATCGAGCAGCTTCAACTAGCCTTGGAAGATTTCATCCAGCTGTCACAAACCCAAGAGACCCTTCGCCAAGCCGCCTCCGTAGATCAATTCCTTGATGACATGCTCCAGCTGGTAGATGCCTATGGCTCCTTTGTATCAACCATCCTTACTCTAAAAGAATGCCACTCAAATGTCCAATCAGCATTTCGCAGACGGGATGAGGTTGGAATAGCATCCTCTCTCAGAATGAAAAGAAAAGCAGAGAAGGAGATTGCTCAACTTGCCTCTGTTTTTAGATCCATCAGTAAGTGCCGGTATCTAGCACTTTCTGCTGATGCCAAAGAGATTGAGATAGCTGGGATCATAACAGAAGCAATTTCTGCAGCTGCTCTCGCTTCCATGGCACTTTTCACTGGTGTAGCGACACTATCGGCAGCTGCTTCCTCGAAGAAGAATCCTGGCACTGTGAGATCATTAACAAAACTGGCCTTAAGCACTTCTTTGATGAAAAGGGCTACAATAAAGGAAGAAGATATTGATCTTTTTCAGAGATTTGAAGAGTTAGATGAATGTATAATTAATGCAGAGTGCTTTAGCGAACGTGTATTTAGGAGCTTGATGAATTCCAGAGTGTCACTCCTAAATATTATGAGTCCTTGTTTGTAAATAAAACTATATATAGAAGAGAAACAATTTTGGCCTAAATTTTGAATTTAGATGTGTAAATTTTATTGTTTATCAGTTGGTTTAGATTTGATCAAAAACTAACAAAAGCTACTGTTTACCAACATGAATTGGTTTCTTCACAGTGCACATATGGAGCCTCAGTCACTAATTCAAACGAATTGAATAAACTCATATATATATATATATATATAGGATTTTGCTAATATGCTACGCGTAGCATAGAGCCCTTCCGTGCTACGGCTCACTTTTTGAGTTTTCAAAATCCTAACGGTCGATCCGAACCGTTCAACATGATCTCTATATGAATATGTACTTGCAAATCAAATTTTACATTTTTTAGAATTTTTTTACTATTTATTAAGCCACTTTGAAAATCGCTGATCCAATGGTCCAGAAAAGTTTACTGTTGTGTACAAATTAGTGTTTTTTCAAAGTGGCTTAATAAATAGTAAAAAAATTCTAAAAAATGTAAAATTTGATTTGCAAGTACATATTCATATGGAGATCATGTTGAACGGTTTGGATCGACCGTTAGAATTTTGAAAACTCAAAAAGTGAGCCGTAGCACGGAGGGGCTCTATGCTACGCGTAGCACCGTAGCACTGTCCTATATATATATATATACAATTTTGGATATTCATTTTAACTAGGAGGTCTACCTCTTAGCTCATCCTCCAAAGAAAAAAATGATAATTATTTTGAGACCTATCAGTAATTGACTCCTAACAATAAAAAAATTACACATTAGCAAGGAGGATAGAAAATTAAGGGTAATAATTTCATGATCCATCACTCCAACGCACATCGGAAGATTCCCGACACGACAACTGGACTGTATTAACAAAGTTCTCGCTGTGCATGATTAGAAAATAATTGATCTGTCATTTGGAAATAAAATGTTAATCTTGCATGTGCTTTCCTTTAAACTATCTTTAGGACAGCAACAACTGTTGTGTAACATGTCATAAATGATCCGATCCTTTTACTGATATAAACTAATATTAGAAAGAAAAATATTCACTAGTACAAAAAATCTCTTCACCGACTGTTAAAAAATCCTTATACCGACTGTTATTGAAGCGTCAGTGATGACGGCGACGGTATAGATAAATCTTTACTGACGGGTGAATAACAGTCAGTGTAGGCGCCCAACACCGACTGTTTTTTGGACAAAACAGTCGGTGTAGGCGCCCAACACCGACTGTTTTTTTGAAAAAACCGTCGGTGTAGGTGCCCAACACAGAATTTTTTTTTTTTTTTTTTTTTTTTTTTTTGCACCTGTATAATTATATAATTCCTATACCATTTATAATTATACAAAATTATAAACTTTTTTCAAGGTGAATATCTTAATAGATAAATAAACGTCATTTACATCTTTTCCTCTCTACAGAGAGCAATCAGTTACAAAACTAATTAAAAGGGAAAAACAACAATTTGACATAGTAATAAGATTTCTATACTCAACAATGAGCCATCCATTGCTCTGCATCATACCAAATCTTCTCCGCAAGGACATGTGGCGTTATCCTTCGATCTGAAAGACTTTCTCTCATTTCACTGTTTCCATGTTTCAATTTGGACCAGTAGATACTGCCTAATTTGGACTAGTATATCGAATTGGCTTTTCAATTTCGCAGAAAAATCAATTAGACAACATCAAAAAGCTCACAGCAGAACCACAAGATGTTATCAGAACTCTGAGATAATCACAAAAATTACATACATAAAGCAATGCAAATCTTCTATTAATGGAAGGGATATTTTAAGTAGTGGAGAAGCATTTTTGTAATGACCAAATACAACTCAGATTAAATCATACAGTACAAAGGTTAAATCATATGGTAGTAAATATAAATAGTGGTGTTTTGTTTAGCACAGTATACCCATTTTTAACCAAGAAGAAAAGAAAAATGGGAGTGACTTACCAATACAGCAAGGTTGTGGAGTGGCTGGATTAACCTGAACAAACTATGCTTGCTATCTGAAAATTAGGAGAGAGATGTACTATAATATAATTAGAAGTGCATTGTCTGTTATGATGAATAAGGTTTACACTAATAGATTTGCTGAAGCATATGCAAGATGAAATTACCAAATTGTTTAAAACAAGTGATGGAATCATCAGATAAAATTACAACAGCAACATTTCTTATGTACCTGAAGGTTTAATGCTTTCTTTTTGAGATCCTGAGGCAAGAGGGGAATTTGAGGGTACTTATCTCAAAATTTATGAAAGACAAGTTGTAATCAGAAGAATTACAGTAGTAACACTGGATGCTTACTAGGATCGAATTGCTCTCCTTTTAGAAGATTCACTGCCTTGTACTCGTACTCCAATCCTAATAAAACATAGAAATTAAGTTCATATGTCCATCGAAAAAGAAATAAGAACCTTTGAATTCGGTGAGAAGACGAGCTACGGCAGTAAGAGTAAAGAGTAAGCTTCCCTTTCCCTTGATCCGCCATTTCCCTTCCACCGTGGAAAAGAAAAGGGTCCTTAAATTCTGTGCAAATGATATTTGGCAATCTGTGCAATGAGTATGATATAGCAATTTTTTTAAGAAAACACAAAAATAAATGCCAACAAAATTTTGAACCTTTAAGTAAGATTCAGAATAATAAGAGAAAAGAATGGAAAAAGAGCCTCACTCATCATAGTTGATATCTTCTTCTTCTAGCTCTTTGACTCCATTTTTTCTACGAAAACTAGAAACAATTTTAGGTTGATTTGCTTCACTATTTCTCTGCTCTTACATCAACAAAAAAGCAGAAAAAATTAAATTCAAGTGTCCTCAAGTAACAAGGCAGCATATGTCACTTAAGTTGACCTTAACCTGAAGCCCCGGGCCATAAGGTTTTAGCAATTGCTAATTCACATTGGCATTAAAAGGATGCTCTGAGACAGATTATGGTATTGTACTATCAACATCAAAATAAATAACTATGAATCTGTCAAATTATCGTGTATTGGAACATGAAAAAAAAAAAATATCAATGGTTATCTATATGATAATAACAACTTTTTTAAGAAAAACACAAAAATTAATGCCAACAAAAAGAAGTATTTTTAATTAAAAATTCATAATAATAAGAGAGATTCTGGTATAAGTTGACCTTAGCCTAAAGCCCTCAAGTAACCAGGCAGCATATGTCACTATAAATTGACCTTAGCTTGAAGCACCGGGCCATAAGGTTTCAACAATTGATAATTGACATTGGCATTAAAAAAAAATGCTCTGAGACGGATCATGGTATTGTACCAGTACCAATTTACCAAGATATATACATTCTATTGGTAAGTCCCAAATAAACAAAATCATCAAATTGCAAAATGGTGGAGATAATACATAGAAATCACAGTACTAACAAAGAAATCACAGTATATAGCAAAATTGTCAATAATTTGTTCAAATAGCTTGCAATTAGACAATTTTTTTTAAAAACACAGACACAAATCGCATAATTAAGACCAATTGAGACCCTAATTACACTAAAACACAAATCGCATGAATTAAGACCAGATTGAGACCCTAACTACAGTACAGAAGAGAAACAGTACTCTAAATCAACAAATAACAACTACCTAATTCCGACTGGGTGACGCGCCGGAGGAGAGGCGGCGCGAGGGAGAGGGGAAGAGATCGCGATTGGGTGTCTGTGAGGCGCACATGAGAGTCTGAGAGAGGGGAAGAGTCGAAGTGCGATCGAGTGATTGATCGATACGGAGAGCAGAGATCGAGTGCTTGGGTGCTTGGGTGCTCGGGCGCACAACGCACTCCTCCTCCGCGCTCCAGCGGAGCTCTGGTGCTGGTGCGGGGCGAGGCAGCAAGGCGACTCGGGTGCTTGGCGGAGCCGGAGGCAGCAAGGCGGGGTGTTTGGGAGATCGCGAGGCTGATCGAAAGAGAGAAACTCAACTCAAAATTTTGGGAGGGTTTTCGGCAAAGAAGAGGGAAATGAAATATTTCGCGGCTGATCGAAAGTTATAAACTGGGAACTAAATTTTGTTAGCTCAACACCGACTGTTTTTCTAAAAAACAGTCGGTGTAGGTATCACCAACACCGACTGTTTTTAAAAAAAAAAGTCGGTGTTGGTAATTGCTCAACACCGACTGTTTTTTGTAAAAAACAGTCGGTGTAGGTATGAGCAACACCGACTGTTTTTTAGAAAAACAGTCGGTGTTGGTGACTGCTTAACACCGACTGTTGTTTGTGAAAAATAGTCGGTGTAGGGTATGAGCAACACCGACTGTTTTTTTAAAAAACAGTCGGTGTTGGTTTACTGACGGTTTTTTGTAAGAGAACAGTCGGTGTTGAGATTGTTCTTATTTACGATTTTACCAGCAGTCTCTACACCGACTGTTACATATTAAAACAGTCGGTGATTGAGGGTCGGTGAAGGGGTTTTTTGTACTAGTGATTGTCCATAGAAGATAAGGTGATTGTCCATAGAAGATAAGAAAGAGACATCTGAAATCACTTGAAGATAGGAAAGAGACATAAAACCCTTTCATCACTTGAACCAATCAATGTTGATGCCCATAGAAGATAGGAAAGAGACATCTGAAATCACTGATTTAATAGAAAAATAGACTCAGATTTCGAGTCTATCCAATTACTTCATTAAAATATTGGGTTTATTTTATTAGTGCCTTCCTCATGCCAATGTCTAAGCATAGAGTTATATTGCTTTTTGTTTATTGTCAAGATTAGAAGATATCATATGAGAAGGCCATACATGCAGGGTTCTTGTGCTTTGTATTTATTGACACATTATCATATGCCCTGTCTCTGACATACCATGATTGGTGGATCAGGCTCCCTTTGCCCTCCCCCATGCACAACTTCATATTTAATAAATTTAATATTACATCTAAAAAAAGGAAAAACAACAAAGATAGAATATTGAGAGGCAAACAACCCTATCTGAAAGTGAAGATGTTACCGGGATTAAGCAGTGACGGACCGTGCTCCAGTATGCCCACCCCCTTCTCCACTCCACAGCTCTGCCACGTCCCAACCGGCCTCGCCCCAGCCCCTCGCTTCTAGCCCCTTGTTTCAAATTTCTCAAAAGCCCGGAGAGAGAGGGACCTAGAGGATTGGAGAGGAAAAGAATTATGTAAAAGTTTTTAATTTAGTCTTGCTGGTAAGTACGTATTATCAAACGTTATGTTTTACACATCATACCTCTGTTCAAATTTTTTTTTTATAAACAGATCAATCCGTGTACAACCGTACATGACTAGGCATGTCTGTGCTAGACATATCCTAAGATGTGCTGTGCCGTGTTGTAACCCAAATGAGCACAACATCCGCAAGATCACGGCACAGACACATCCAAACACGGGATGCCTAATGCCCCATGCCGTGTTCTGTCGTGTGTGTTGGCACGTGTGTCTGGCACATGCTTTTACAATACCCTAGTTATGCTTATGATAAACACCTTATTTTAAACTTCCTTTTAATCCAACTTTCTCTAATTTCATTTGACTTCAGAAATCTAGCTAATAGGTACAAAATTTCAAAAAGGCACACGAGAACTACTAGCACCAAAAGAAAAAAGAAAGAAAGAGAGAGAGAAAAAATTGGCATATCTTGTTAAAAAATCAAGGTGCACGGAGAGCAGACATTTGGGATCTATTGTTTAAAAAACATAGTTTAATCTGATCTAATTAAACCCTGTCTTGACACACTGTAATGTTGGGTTTGGGAGAACAAGTGTAGTATTTTAAATTTTTAATATTGTGCCTTCTCCAAGCCCACTAAACAAAGTGACATTATTATGCATTATAAGTAGGAAAAAAAGGTCAGAAGTATATAATTGGTTTTTGTAGCTTATATAAATGGGATAATAAAGATCCAATGACACATCGTGCTTGCCATCTACCCCACAGCTTTATTCCCGCATCAAGTACCAACTCAATTCACCATCCCCTCGTGCACACCTCAAATTCAACTCCATTATTTCAATGTGACAACCTAACATAACGCTGCCATTAGATATACTCCTCAGCCTCTCTAACCTTCATCTCATTACAGATCCAAAACCGCAAAAGCATAAACAATCAGAACTTGAGAAGAGAAAAATAAAACCAAAAAATAAAGAAAAAAATGGCACCTGGCTTCGCCCGTTCTATTTCACTTCCTCTTAGCCCAAGTCATAAGAAAGCATCATACCATGTGCGCTCAGTAAGCCTCCCTTGTCGGTCCCACCCCTTCATCTCTAACCTTGAGGAACAAATCCAAGCCGTCCGATCTTGGGCAGCAAACCCAGATAAGTCATTGTCTTGGATTGAGGCTGGCTTAGTGCAAATCGAAATGCTTCACATTGCTTTGGAGGATTTTCTCCAACTCACACAAACCCAAGAAACCCTCCGCCAAGCTACCTCATTGGATCAACTCCTTGACGACATACTCCAATTGGTTGATACTTATGACTCATTTGTATCAACCATTGTAAACCTAAAACATTGAAAAGAACAATGAGCCACTAAGATTACTTTATTGATTAATGGTTTCGGGCTTATATAAGCCTTACAACTCACTTTTACATATAACACCCTAGATTATCCCGTAATGTCCTATTTACTAATAGGCCCCTAACAAACCCCGAAAACACGTAAACATACAAATATCTCAACACTCCCCCTCAAGATGGGCGAAAGATATCCACTAAGCCCATCTTGTCACATCCTCTCGCTAAGTCCAATGAATTGAGTCCTTTCGTCAGATAATCTGCTACTTGGTCTTTGGTTGCAACGTGGCCTAACTCCAGGAGTCCACTGTTCAACTTTTCCTTGATAAAGAACCGATCGATCTCGATATGCTTGGTTCTATCATGCTGCACTGGGTTGTTGGCGATACTGATGGCTGACTTGTTATCGCACCACAACTTCATTTGAGCCCCTTGGTCCATTTTGAGCTCCACCAGCAGGGCTCTCAACCACAGCATTTCTGCCACGCCTAAGGCCATAGCCCTGTACTCTGCCTCGGCTGTGGATCTTGCAACCACTGTCTGCTTCTTGCTCTTCCAGGAGACCAGATTGCCCCCTACAAACATGCAATATCCAGACGTGGACTTCCTGTCATCAGCACAACTAGCCCAGTCTGAATCACAATAGCCCTCAATGTTCAAATGTCCATTCTTCCTGAAAATTAACCCCTTCCCTGGTGCACTTTTCAGGTACCTCAGAATCTGGTACACAGCATCCATGTGACCCTCTCTAGGGTCATGCATATAGCGGCTCACCACACTCACAGCAAAGGATATGTCGAGACGAGTGTGGCTCAGATAGATCAAGCGGCCCACCAATCTCTGGTACCTCTCTCTATCAACTGGCTCTCCTGCCTCAGCACTCAACTTGGACTTCTGGTCAATGGGAGTAGTCGCAGGCTTGCACCCCAGCATACCTGTCTCTGTAAGCAAATCTAGCACATACTTCCTTTGAGATAACACAATCCCCTCTGCACCACAAGCTACCTCAATCCCAAGGAAGTATCTCAGCTGTCCCAAGTCCTTTACCTCAAACTCCTTGCCCAATCTGGCCTTTAGCTGAGCTATCTCACTCTCATCATCACCAGTGATAATCATGTCGTCCACATACACCGCAAGCATCGTAATGTGAACTCCATGTCGCCTAAAGAACACTGTATGGTCTGCATTGGTCTGCCGATACCCCATGCCTACCATAGCCCTCCTAAGCCTGTCAAACCAGGCTCGAGGAGACTGCTTCAGCCCATAAAGAGATTTCTGGAGCCTGCACACCTTACCAACAGTTTGTTTCGTGCCAAATCCCGGTGGGACCTCCATGTACACCTCTTCCACCAAATCACCATGAAGGAAGGCATTCTTCACATCAAGCTGATGCAACTTCCACCCTCCATTCGCTGCCAAGGAGACAAGTGTCCGCACTGTGCTCATCTTCACCACAGGTGCAAAGGTCTCATCATAGTCAATGCCATAAGTCTGACTGTACCCCTTTGCTACCAATCGGGCCTTGTAGCGCTCAACCCGACCTTCCGGGCCTTGCTTCACAGTGAAGACCCACTTGCACCCAACTGCCTTCTTGCCTGGTGGTAGTGACACAAGTTTCCAGGTTTTGTTCTTAGCAAGAGCCTCAAGTTCCTCTAGCATGGCAGCTTTCCACTTTGGATCCTCCTTAGCAACCTGCCAACACTTAGGAATAGAGACAATGTCCAAAGATGCAATGAATGCTCCATGTGCAGGTGATATGTGAGAGTAAGAGACAAACTGGGCAATGTCATGTGGAAAACCGTATCGGTCAGGTGGAACCCCCGCATTGGTGCGAGAAGTTCTCCTTACCGATAGGGGAGTGGGAGGAGTAGAGAGAGGAATCATATCACCTGTGTACTCTGGATCTGAGGTGGATGGTGTAGGTGTCTCAGGAGTCAGGGTAGGCAGGGACAATGGACTTGGCACAAGCGGCGCTGTAGGCACGACCCCCTCATTCTGCTTTCGTCTCCTCGTATACACTCTCAGCTCCCCCTGAGCTTGAGTTCCACCATTTCCGGGATCATTTCTTTCCTGTTCCGGCACAACGGCCGACTCCTCATCAATCGGACAAGAGACATCCCCCACACTCACCATCCTCCTCTCACTACCACTGCTAGTCTCCCCCTCTCGCCGCATACCTCCTATATCGAGCGAGTCTCCAAATGGTGAAGTGACCTGAGAAGAGTAGTATGGCTCAAGCTCTCGAAATGTGACATCCATACTAACGAACAACCTCCTCTCCACAGGACTCCAGCAAACATACCCCTTTTGGGTAGCTGAATATCCAACAAACACACACTTCACAGCCCTTGGATCTAATTTGCCCACATTTGGTCTGTTGTCCTGCACGAAGCACACACAGCCAAATATTTTGAGAGGGAGAATATCTCCATTCTTACCTCTCAGCATCTCAATCGGAGACTTCCATTCCAATACCCGCGAGGGCATTCTATTGATCAAGTAAGCCGCTGTCAGAACTGCTTGCCCCCACAAGTATTTGGGAACCTTCATCGACATCATCATACTCCGGGTCACCTCAAGGAGGTGCCTGTTCTTCCTTTCGGCCACCCCATTCTGCTCTGGTGTGTATGGACAAGTGGTTTGATGCTGTATTCCCTGAGATGATAAGTACTCTCCAAACGCCCTGTTAATGTACTCTGTCCCATTGTCAGACCTCAATACCTTCACAATTGCACCGTATTGAGTCTGGACTCCTTTGTGAAAATCTTTGAAGCAAGCAAACACATCACTCTTGTTTTTCATCAAATAAAGCCAAGTCACACGAGAAAAACAATCAATGAAAGAAACAAAGTATCTAACTCCATTCAAAGTAGTTGTGGGACAAGGCCCCCATACATCTGAATGTACCAACTCAAAAGGAAAAGAACTCCTACTACCAGAGCTAGAATAAGAGCTTCTGGTGTGTTTCCCTAACTCACATGCATCACATACCAACTTTTCTTTATTAGCCTTTTCAAACAAAGGCGGATACAACCTACTCAAAACAGAAAAAGACGGGTGACCCAACCACCTATGGTGAAGCAGCAGGAGATCCTCCACACTCCTCCCGACTCCTCCAGCACCCTCTACAATGGACGAAAGAGCCGAGTCCAAACTCTCCCTATCTAAGTACCATAGACCGCTATGCCATGTGCCAGTCCCAAGCATCCTGCCCGTCCCCTTCTCCTGGAAGACCACCTTAGGAATATCAAAAGAGACAACACATTTTAGTTGGAGAATAATAGCACTTATGGATAAGAGATTCACTGGAAAAGAAGGAGCATGCAAAACATTGGACAAAGTCAAAGAGTTGGTATATCGCACAGTACCCTTACCCACCACGGGCTGGGCCGTACCATCTGCTGTCTGAATACTCTCTGGGACTGCCAGGTGAGTATAGGAAGAAAACTCCCCAGCAGCACCCGTCACATGTCTAGAAGCACCTGAATCAACGATCCATGGTGATCTAGTGGTGGGTATAGAGGCAAGGGCGTGTGAGTCACAAGTACCTGAGGCTGAATGAGCATAAGAAGCAATGTTACCCCTGGGTAAGGATGAGGTGGATGCATCATCAGCCACACTCTTTCCATCTGCTGCTCTTTGCTTCCTCTTCAATGCCTCCAAGAACTCATGATCCTCATCAGTGAAGACCACACCTGCCTCCTCCTCTTCACCTGCTACCATCAGGTTTGACCGGTAGCCTCCTCTTCCACCTCCTCTGCGACCCCGGCCACGACCGCGATCTCCAGACTGGCTGCGTCTCACCTTGGGTGGCTTAGTGCAAGCCGACTTCAGGTGGCCTACCTCTCCACAATTGTAGCACTCCCGGGTCTCACCTCTAGACCTGGTGACTTCACTCCTGGAAGTCCCCCTGCCCCAGCCTGTAGCGCGATCCGGGTCTCCTCCTGTATCATGGCCGAGACTGCCTCATCAAGTGAAGGGATCTTCGGCTGTGCTAGTAACATCGCACTCCTCTACTCGAAAGCTGGGGCCAGACCTCGAAGAAACCCCATAGTCTTGTCCCGCATCTCAGCCTCGGTCCTCCTGCACGCAGGGTCAGGGCAACACAATGTCCTATCGCAATGGTCATGCTCCAGCCATAAGCGCTCCAGCTCTATGGCATACTCCTGTACAGACCTCTCCCCCTGTACACAAGCAATGATATCTCCTTTGATCTGGTAGACTCTTAGATTGTTCCCCACTCCATCATACGTCTTCCTCAGCTTTTCCCAGACAAGCCTCACATCCTCAATGCCATCCACATTGGCTGCAATCGGTGGCGTCATCGAGCTCAGGAGCCAGATGTATACCAGCATGTGAGTGGACCTCCACTCATCCCATGCCGGAGTCCCCTCAGTTGGCTCAGTAATCGCTCCAGTCAAGTACCCCTCCAGTTTCCTCCCTACCAGAGTGTACCTTACCCGACGCGACCAGCTCAAATACGAAGCTGGACCATCGAGTTTCACATCAATCGGTGGTAGCTCCACCCTCGGTGCTGGCCTTGGCGCACTCTCACTAGCAGCCACCTTAAATGCCCTCATCAGCATAGTGATCTCATCCCCACTCAGCTTCCCCAAAGCTTCTTCCATGGGATTCTTGGCTTCCTTGCCGGAATCCGCGTGAGCCATCGATCAAACCCTCTTTCTTCTTCCTCAAGACCCGATCTTGTACCCTCAAGACCCGATCCTCATCACCTCTGACCTCTTTACTTTTCTTTTAGCCCGATCTTGATCTTATCTCATCAAGATTCGAGCTCAAACAACCCGATCAAACCTTATCCAAACCCGCTTCTCGGGTATCGTGGGGTATAGGCCCCCCACGCCGGCCAAATCACCCAAAGAACAGCCCCTTCTTACCTAAGCAAAGAGGGCTGTTGGCTTTAGAAAAGACTGGTTCGGATCTGAAGAGAGAGAGGTTCAGATCTGCTACAGGTTCGGATCTTGGAGAGATAAAAAGAGAGGGTCGGATCTGGAGAAAGAGAGGTTAGGGTCGGAGATAGAGAGAGCTAGGCGGAGGAGGCAGTGACCGGGTCTGCTAGGCGGAGGCGACCTGAAACGGAGGCAGAGGCGGCCCAGGGCGGAGACAACCTGGAGCGGTCCAGATCTGAGCCAGACAGGACCTGGCGGAGGCACCAGCAGCCAGGCGGAGGTAGCAGCGAGCTGGCGGCTGTGCTGGCGACGGTGCTGGCGATCTAGCGGCTGTGCTGGCGACCTGGCGGCGGTGCTGGCGAGCTGGCGGCTAGGTCGCTGGTGAAGTGGAGCTACAGTAGCGGATCCGCTACTGTAGCAGGGTGCTACAGTAACGGCGGAAAGAGAGATGGCTAATCCTAACCCTAATGTTTAGGCTCTGATACCAAAAAGAACAATGAGCCACTAAGATTACTTTATTGATTAATGGTTTCGGGCTTATATAAGCCTTACAACTCACTTTTACATATAACACCCTAGATTATCCCGTAATGTCCTATTTACTAATAGGCCCCTAACAAACTCCGAAAACACGTAAACATACAAATATCTCAACACATTGCAACTCAGAGGCACAATCTTCAGTTCGTCGGCAAAATGGAGTTCAGATGTCATCTTCTCTGAGATCACAACGGCAAATTGAGAAGGAGATGGCCCAACTTACATCAGCCTTGAGAGGATTGACCAAGTGCACGAACTTGGCACTTGCTTCTGATGCAAAAGAGTTGGAGATAGCCGGGATCAGATGGATGCAATTAGAGCTACTGCTTTTGCTTCCATGGTGCTTTTTACAGAAACTCGGGCATTGTCGACGAAGACTACTATTTCCTTGAAACGGTTAAAAAAATTGGTGGTGAACTCCTTTGCAACAAAAAGGGCTACTGAGGAGGAAATTAAAGCCTTGGGGAGATTAGAAGAGTTTGAAAAATATATTAGCAATGTAGAGGGCTGTACTGAGCGTGTGTTTAGGAGTCTCATATGTATCAGAGTTTCTCTCCTTAATATCACTACTCCCTCATTGTAAAAATGATATGAAAAATGTACATAAATGACAAAAAAAAATTGGCCAATTGTGAGTTATTTACAGACTGATTGGATTAACAAAAAGTGGTAGTCAAATTAAGATGTAATACAAAAGTTGGGGTTGCCTCTCAAGCTTCAATAACTTACCACAGTACTTGTTTAGATCTCATACTTCTTGAATCCTCATTTCTTTTAAATGCTAAGCAACTACTTATTTCTCACATCCAGAAATCATTGAAAAAATTGACAAATCACAGTTTCTACTCTTAGGTCTTATTATTTGTGTTTGTGATAAACCAAGTTCAAAAAAATATTATCCTTGTAAAGCATGTTCTTACTAATGAACCAAACCTCATTGGATGAAGAATCACAGCAAACTTAGTAGTGCTATTTTATGACACCCATTGTGAGCTGTTTAACAAACAACAGGAATCTACTAATAACAGTTGTGGATCTATGCATCCTCATAAAAGAAAATTATTGTTAGGCTTACCATTAGTTCTAGAGCAGGAAAAATATAGTATGGTTGTTCAATGCAAGTTGTCTTCAAAGACAGCGAGGTATTGCAACAATTTTTTTTCAAGTCAACAACCATATGCTTAGATCTATTTAGTATTTACTTGTGCAAAAGAACTGCACTTGGAAGAAGAGTCCCATCCCGAGTAAAATGCCAAGATTCAGACACTATTTAAATCTTTCTGTGTCCATCTTATACACTTATGTAGTCAATAATTTGCTCTTCTAGAGTTTATGATGATGAGTCTCAATTGTTATTTCCCAGTTTTATGATCAAACAATGCAACATGATTTTTGTGATCTATATAAAACAAATGTCTCTCTTAAAGTTCAACACTCCACCAAAATTTGCTGAATATTATCCAATATTGGTCTCAATATGAAAATAAAATAAGATTTTTTTTTTTTTTCTCTTAGGTGAATTGCATATTTGGCCCTGAGCTTCAGACCAGTGCTAAAAAAACATATGTTATCAGTGCCTAGCAAAAGAACAAAAAATTTGGTTCCAGCGAAAACACCAAATGCAGTGGAAAAGGAGATATTTGGAATCTACTGATCAATTTTTTTTTTTTAAATAATCTGACCTAAGTTCAGTCTTGCCAAACTTTTCAGTTGGGTTTGGATTTAATTAACAGAGAAGCCTACTTTTAATTATATTTGTCTTTTATTGTCCACCTCAACTGAAAAGTTTGACAAAATTGCCAAATTGCATATTAAAGTTTGTATTTAATGCTAGGTTTTGTTTGCCATATCACACACATATCTTTCTTCTAGGATCCGCTCCCCTACCTGACTCACCACCTCAACATGTGCAACTCATAATAAACTCAATAATTTATAAGCACAGCCTAACTCTCTTGTCCTTAAATACATGCTTCATCCTCATCATTTCCAACTCATCTCAGATTCAAAAGCTCAAAACAACACAATTTCATTACACAAAGCTTGAAGATAAACAAAATAACAAAAAAGTGAAAAATGGCACCTGGTTTCATTCGGTTAACCTCACTTCCTCTTAGCACAGGTCACAAGAAAGCATCATATCATGTCCGCTCGGCGAGTCTTCCATGCCGGTCCCACCCCCTTATCTCTAACCTTGAGGAACAGATCCGTGCCACCCGATCATGGGCTGCAAACCCAGAGGGGTCATCAGCTTGGATCGAGGCCGGTCTAGCACATATCGAGCAGCTTCAACTAGCCTTGGAAGATTTCCTCCAGCTATCACAAACCCAAGAGACCCTTCGCCAGGCTGCCTCAGTGGATCAATTCCTTGACGACTTGCTCCAGCTGGTAGATGCCTACGGTTCCTTTGTATCAACCATCCTTACTCTTAAAGAATGCAACTCAAATGTCCAATCTGCATTTCGCAGACGGGATAAGGTTGGAATAGCATCCTCTCTCAGAACGCAAAGAAAAGAAGAGAAGGAGATTGCTCAACTTGCCACAGTATTAAGAACCATTAGTAAGTGCCGGCATCTATCACTTTCTTCTGATGGTAAAGAGATTGAGATAGCTGGGATCATAACGGAAGCAATTTCTGCAACTGCTCTTGCTTCCATGGCACTTTTCACTGGTGTAGCTACACTATCGGCAGCTGCTTCCTCGAAGAAGAGTCCTGGCACCATGAGATCATTAACAAAACTGGCCTTAAGCACTTCTTTGATGAAAAGTGCTACAATAAAGGAAGAAGATATTGATCTTTTTCAGAGATTTGAAGAGTTAGATGAATGCATAATGAATGCAGAGTGCTTTAGCGAACATGTATTTAGGAGCTTGATGAATTCCAGAGTGTCACTCATAAATATTATGAGTCCTTGTTTGTAAATAAAACTATATATAGAAGAGAAACAATTTTGGCCTAAATTTTGAATTTAGATGTGTAAATTTTATTGGTTATCAGTTGGTTTAGATTTGATCAAAAACTAACAAAAGCTACTGTTTACCAACATGAATTGGTTTCTTCACAGTGCACATATGGAGCCTCAGTCACTAATTCAAACGAATTGAATAAACTTATATTTGCACAAAAAATTTGGATCTTCATTTTAGCTAGGAGGTCTACCACTTAGCTCCTTCCCAGAAAAAAAATGATAATTATTTGGGACCTATCAGTAATTCACTTCTAACCATCCAAAAATTACACAACAGATAGAAATATAAGGGTAATTTTTGCATGATCACATCACTCCGATGCGCATCAGAAGATTCTCGACAAGACAACTGGACCATATTAACAAAATTTCTCACTCTACGCATGATTAGAAAATAATTGATCTATCTTCTTGAAATATAATAATAATTGTGCATGTGCTTTCCTTGAAACTATCTGTAGGACAGAAAGAACTGTTGTGAAATGCATGTCATAAATGATCTGATCCTTGTACTGTTATGAATTAATGTTAAAAAGAAAATTATTTTCCTTAATGTGCTTCATTAGTATGATAACTATAAGGTTAAAATATCCGGTGGAATTATCTCTCCTGACCTATTGCGGGGCAGGTTTTTTATTTTTTATGTAAAGTAGCAAATCTATCCCCGGTTTCCACTGTAAACATAAACCATACATTACATGGCAAAGGTCTTCAGGATTATTTCAATAATTAGAAGAATCTGTAACCGAAGATGCATTTTACAAGAGAAATCATGCATACCATTTTCATAGCAGGTCAATTTTCTTTATCTATTGGAAAATAACAGCTAAAGCTCTTTTTTACCAAGCATTTGAATCCAGAACAGAATACAGATTGTTTAACCCCCTGTTTTTTTTGTCAAATAGAGTATCACTTAGCCACCATCTCCTTACGGAGAATTGGTATCATAAGAAATATTTCCTCTCAACACTATTGATGAATTCTTCCCATCCCAGTTTGCATGATTTAACTTTCACCACTTGAACCAATCAATATTTTATTTTTTATTTTTTTTGGCAAAGAACCCGTCGGTTTTTCCATTTATATATCAGTGTTTAGCTTACAGAAAGTACAGATGAACCAATCAATGTTGATGCCCATAGAAGAAAGGAATTAGACATCTGAAATCTCAGATTTAATAGAAAAATAGACTCAGTTCTCAAGTCTATCCAATTACTTTATTAATACGTTGGGTTGAAGAGTAAGGCTACTTATATTAATTCAATGCCTTCTCCATGCCGATGTCATAGCATAGAGTTATAATTAATTTATAATGTTTTTTGGTTTATTGTGCAAGATTAGAAGATCGTGTGAAAAGGCCATACATGCAGGGTTCTTGTGCTTTGTATTTATTGACACATCATCATATGCCCTAGTGCACAACTTCATAAATTTAATATTATATCTCAAAAAACAGAAAAAAAAAAAAAAAAAAAAAAAAAGGTAGAACGTCAAGAGGCAAGCAACCCTATCTGAAAGTGAAGATGGTACCAGGATTAAGCAGTGTAGCATGCATATTATGGAGCACAAGAGGCCTAAGCAGTCAGAAACCTCATTAAGAAGTCTAAATCATGATCATTGCCTTCGGGAGTATTACTGCTTACAAAAACTGACTGGAACTGGGCACCAGAGAAGAACACTTGCTGTCCAGAGGTTATTGTAGTTAGATTATTCTACTGTTACACGTCAGAATTTCTCCTCATAATTTATTTAGATACTGGGTAATTTCAAGAGTTTCCCTTATTGAAAAGAACTGTTTCATATTTTATGGGAAATATATTTCAAAATTGTAAATTGGCAATGGCAAATTTTAATTTATAGTACATTTCTTGAAAATGTGGCTTCAAAGTTCCTTAAATAACAACCGAAAAGAGGATTTTCAATGAGAAAAGGAAACTAATCTTAACAAATCACATGATACTCGCCCTTCTTTTGAATTATTCAAATGTTTCTGTTTGTGTTTTATATATGAAATTATTTTTTATTGGAATTTCAGAGACACTTCAAATAAGATTACACAAAAAAAAAGACACCGCAACATAAATCTGACAGCAAAATTTTCATGATTACCCTGCTTTGTCAACATTTTATATTCGGTGGACACCTAGGAACAATCTACCAGCAACTATAGGATTCAGATGTCCAAATCGTGTCATTTACCATCCATGTTGTTGTTTTCCTATGCCATGGTATTTTACACTTAGATTCTCCCCACTGATTATCTCTCATGTATTGCTTACCACAAGAACAGAACAGTGGAATAGAATTGTGTTTATACAGATTACAGACAACAGAACTTAGACGCATAATTTGCATTACTACAGCACATACTACAACATGGAGAGGAGACATCAAATTTTATATTTTACAAAAAGCCATTTGTTGTTTGCCATATTACCCACAATTCAAGATTCCCGGATCAGGTTTCCCAACTGACTCACCTTCCCCATGTGTAAAACTCATAATCAATTCAATGATTTCAAATCACAACCTATTCTCTTCTCCTTAAATACTCTTACCCTCACCAGCCTATAACATATCTCAGATTCACAAGCCATCACAACAAGCAAATTTAATTTCAAGTAGAAATAAAAAGACTCAGACTGAAAAATGGCACCTGGTTTCATTCGTTCAACCTCACTTCCTCTTGGCCCTAGTCACAAGAAAACATCATATCACATCCGTTCAGTGAGTCTTCCGTGCCAGTCCCACCCCTTCATCTCTAACCTTAAGGAACAGATCCATGCCATTCGATCATGGGCCGCAAACCCAGAGGGGTCATCTGCTTGGATCGAGGCTGGCCTAGCACAAATCGAACTGCTCCAAATAGCCTTGGAAGATTTCCTCCAGCTGTCACAAACCCAAGAAACCCTTCGCCAAGCCGACTCAGTTAACCAACTCCTTGATGACCTGTTACAGCTAGTCGATGCCTATGGCTGCTTTGTATCAAACATCCTTACTCTTAAAGAATGCCACTCAAATGTCCAATCCGCAATCCGCAGACGGGATGAGGCTGGAATAGCATCCTCCCTCAGATCGCAACGAGATGTAGAGAAGGAGATTGCTCAACTTGCCACTGGTCTAAGAGGTCTCAGTAAATGCCAGCATCAAGCAATTTTTTCTGATGCAAAAGAGATTGAGATAGTCGGCATCATAGTGGAAGCAATTTGTGCAACTGCTTTCGCATCCATGGCAGTTTTCACTGGAGTTGCGAAACTGTCAGCAGCTGCTTCGTTGCAAAAGAGCCCTGGTGCCATGAGATCACTAAAAAAGTTGGTAACAAGTGCTTCTTTGAAGAAAAGGAGTACAGGGGTTGCAGAGAATATTGTAACTTTCCAGAGAATCGAAGAGTTAGATGTATGTACTAGATATGCAGAGTCCTTTAGCGAGCGTGTGTTTAGGAGTCTGATCAATTTAAGAGTTTCATTCCTAAATATCACTACTTCTTGATTGTAAAATACAAATTGAATATAGAAGAGATGAAAATTTTGGACTAATTTTTTGAGTTGAGGCGTTTAAATTTTAATGATTATTTGTTAGTTTTACCTTTAATCAAGAGCTAATAAAACTACTGTTTAACCACCTCAATTTATTTCCTCTATATGATACATTTTTGGATCTTAGATTGTTGTAGCAAGGAGGTCTACCATTTAGCTCATTCTTCACGGAAAAGAAATGATAATTATTATTGGGCCTATTATGGAAAAGCTCATTTAATTATTACATGATCACATTACTCCGCGGACAAGGGGCCAAGACCATTTGTAAGGGGCATCAGAAGATTCCGACAACTGGACTCTATTATTAGGGTAATTAGGCTCTATGCATATTAAAATAAAAATAAAAAACTATGTTTGATCTGTCTTTAGGTAAAAGATATAATATGATGGTTGTGCACATGCTTTCGGTGAAACAATTTATCCGAGATAACTACTATGATAACCCTTATGTATTCAATATATTAAATATCTGTTAATATGCAATTAGTATTGATAATTGTCAAGTGGAAGTTTCCTGTGAATCAATCTTTTTTAATTATAACACGGAAATCGTTAATAGCTAGTTCTTGGACAATTCCCGGAATCTGAATTAAGTGCATTTTGCAAGAGAAATAATGAGTATCAATTTTCATTTTCTGCATGTCATTATTTCAAATTATTATTGAAAGACTGTAAAAATCTCTTTCACCGATCTTGAAATCAGAATGAAATGAAGACTGGTTGGTACACACCTGTTTACGGGGAAACAGAGCATCACTCAACCACCATTTTCCTGCAAATAATTGGCATAATAAGAAACAATTTCTCCATCCTATACTAATGACCAATTCTTCTTATCCTACTTTCCATTATCCCCCTTCCACCACGCACCAATCATTGTTGCTAATTTTACTACGCGGATAGAAGATGATAAGGAGGAGACATCCAGAATCTCACAAGGAATAGAAAAATAGGCTCAGATCTCGAGTCGACCTAAATTGCTTTATTAGTGTTGGGTTGGATAAACAAGGCCACCTATTTTAATTCAACGCCTTCTCCATGTCCATCTCAAAGAATAAGGCTGTTATTGATTTTCTTTATTATTACTATGCAACATTAGGATAAGGTATTAGAATTGGTGTAGATGCAGGTTTGTTGTGCTTCACTTCTATTGCCACATCATCATATGCCCAAAGTGCAATCTCTGACATATCAAGATGGACAATGAAAAAAGTGAAGCTGCTTTAGTTGTTATAATACTCATGTGTATTATTATATAGCAAATTAAATTCATTGGTTGACCTATTAATGTTCAAAGATAAACGTACTTTCAAACTTGAATAAAGCACTTCCTTTTTCTTGAATTTATTCATGTCATTCTGTTGTATATTTATGTGTATTTTTTTTTTTCTATAAATAACAGAGATAAACACAGTTTTCTAAATAAGATTACAACAAATACTCATGTTTCCCCTGCTTTGTTGATATTGTACCGCAACTAACACTTAAACAATCAACCAAGAACTACCTTCAAATGTTCTAATCATGTCATCTATTATCCGTGTGTTTTCCAATACCATGGTATAATTTTTCAGTTTAGATTCTCCCTATGGGCTACCTCCCATATATTGTTGATCACAAGACAAGGACATTGGAAATAGGTTTGTTTATACAAATTGCAGACAACCCCACACGTGATTTTAACTAGTTGTGTATGTTTTAAACCCTTTCACCATCTTATATATTCAAATTGAATAAACAAGAAAAAATAATGACAACAGTTACAAGCTACAACTGATAGTACCTGAGCTGAAATTGACATCCCTTAAACAGAGGACGCCTCAATGGATTTAGAGTTATGGGCACATGCATTTCTCTTCCACTAACCTCAGATAGCTTTTCTTCATCAACTTCAGCTTTTATGCTTTTACTTTATGATCTCATTGACTCACTGAAGAAAAAGCTTCAAAAATCAAAAGAGGCGAAAAAAGCTTCTGAAATTG
Organism: Carex parvula; assembly: GCA_025461045.1. NCBI lineage: Eukaryota > Viridiplantae > Streptophyta > Magnoliopsida > Poales > Cyperaceae > Carex > Carex parvula. The sequence continues at coordinate 456,067 of JAJGRW010001370.1, forward strand.
CGAAATTGGAAGGTCTAGAGTACATCAGAAATCTATGCAGAATTTTCAGAATGAAAGCAACATGTATTTTGATATATAGATGGCTAGATTATGCCCCAGAATTCCTCCCTATCTTTACAACTACCTCTTCATAAAAATAAAAAGATGCAAAGCAAAAAAAAAAAATGGAGCAATATTATTAATGCAATTATATATGTCCAGGAACAACAAAAACGAGCACCTTTCTGACTGATAATTTTGTGTTCTATTGTAGTGCGACCCCCGTCAATTTATACAATTGCTTTATATTTTCACTAAAATGGACTAGAAATAATAACAGTAATAACAATAAAAGAAATTAGCAACTGAATTGGTCAAATTCACTCTATTCTGTGCAGTTGTGAATGCATTAGTAACTGTCACACCCAGATTTTGACCATCCAGAGCGTGATTATAACATCATCACCGCACTTTTCCTTGGCCCGTCAACCTACGTCACCAACATAAAGGAAAACAAAATAACAAAACAGAGTCAGCTACAAAGCTCAGTAACCGGTTATTTAACGACGCGTTTCTCTATAATTGGCTTAATTTAATAACCATTCAAACAGGCTGAATTAATCCGTACAAATACACATAAAATTGAGTATGCATATTTAACCGGCAATAGCACGTCGGTCTAGATTATCCGTAAAACAAGTCATATCATATTCACATAGTTGGAATCCCATCACACAGGCGATTCCCAACTTCCACAACACACAATTCCTTAAACCGCCAATCCAATGCGAAATCCATCCAACATTGAAAGGCCGCCAACTCACTGGGAAGTCCAACCAACAGTGGAAGGCTAATCACAAATAAAATTCCAACCTCAAACCCGCTATCCCGTTAAATATGTCATCAAAATCCAATATGCAATACCAATATTCAAATCAACCATACAAAACGAAAACACAGATTATAGAAAAGTCCGGTTACCTGATAGCGAGATATTCGAAATTGCAAATCGGATTGCAATGATAATTCAGAATCACTGCTACGTAGCCAGAATTCAAACCATACATTGAAATCGAATATCAATATATTTGTCATAAGCTTGCTTTCTTTATTGCTTTTTTTCTTTTTCTTTTTCTTTTTCTTTTTCTTTTGAGGTGCGGGAGAGAGAGGCGTGGCAGAGAATTGAAATAACGTAAGGGGATATTTGGTTTGAGACAAAACAGAGGGGGAGTTACAGAAGATAATTTATTAAAAAGGGGGCGGTTATGAAAAGTTAATGCACATCTAATTGGAGCGAAAGGGTGTCAGTTAATGTATATCTAATTGCAAATTAATATTTTTAACTTTATATATAAGACTTAATGTTCAAACGGTTGTCAGAAAGGAGTATGTAAGTGTCATTAGCGAAGAGTGTAAATTAATATTAATGGATAAGAATAACCAGTTAACATTGCATTTTCTCAAACTATAACAAGATTAAAAAAAGGGTCCGCCTAGCTCTCCCCCGTGAACAATCCCCCGTTTCATCCCCCGTCAGTTGCATTAATTAAAGTAGTTAGTTAGTTAGAATTTATAACTGTCAGTGTATTTTAGGAATTTGCAGAAGTATTCATATGTAGCACAACTAGTATTCATCCATCTATATGAAGGTATTCACATTTGCAATAGAAACATATTTGGATATATTACAACAAGAAAGTAGGGGACAAACAACATGTGTGGGGGACCGCACAACTGTCAGAGCATTAATTAAGTGGGGGACCGCATAACCGTCAGCGCATTAATTAAGTGGGGGACTTCTAACTACCTTCAGCTCATTTTAGAAATTTGCAAAAAAAGTATTCATCTGTAGCACAACTAGCATTCATCCATCTATATAAATGTATTCATCTTTGCAATAGAAACATATTTGGACACATCAATCACTCATTTTTTACACGTTTTTAGAGATGAGTTTTTTTTTCTCCGTTCAATCTAACCAATATTTCTGACGATCTGTGAGGAATTTTGCAAATCTAAAACCACGAATGTCTTCTAAATAATTTTCTCTTTCAAATGAGATCCATGATGACATACTTTCGAGTTGTCCGTTGCACAAGTATTCACACCTCGTCATGCAAGTATTCATCCCGTATTAAGCAAGTATTCATCCTCATCGTGTAAGTGTAAATAGTTAATGTACCAAGAGTATTACACGTTTTTAGAGATGGGTTTTTTTTTCTCCGTTCAATCTAACCAATATTTCTGACGATCTGTGAGGAATTTTGCAAATCTAAAACCACGAATGTCTTCTACACAATTTTCTCTTTCAAATGAGATCCATGATGACATACTTTCGAGTTGTCCGTTGCACAAGTATTCACACCTCGTCATGCAAGTATTCATCCCGCATTAAGCAAGTATTCATCATCATCGTGTAAGTGTAAATAGTTAATGTACCAAGAATATTACAAATATATGTGCATACCAAACAAATAAAAAGTATTCATCCATAAGATATCGAGTATTCATACATATAAGTTAAAGTATTTATGCCTAAGATATTAAGTATTCATCCATAAACGTTGAAGTATTCATCTCTAAAACATTAAGTATTCATCCATATGTACTTAGTACGCACTGTTCTAATTCACCATTAATGAAGCTTTGTTATTTGCAAATAACTCGGATCGACCCGCCGGAGACGGATCTGACCCGGCGGTCGACAGTGATGGATCTACTCCGGCGGAGGCGGAGGTGGGAGAGAGAGGAGGCGGAGGTGAGTGGTGAGAGACGAAGGTGTAGGTGGGAGAGGGAGGCCGAGAGGGAGAGGTGGGAGAGGCGGGCGGAGGCGCAGAGGGAGAGGTGGGAGAGGCGGGCGGAGGTGGAGGCGGAGGTGGAGAGGGAGAGGTGGAAGAGGTGGGAGAGGGAGGGAGAAAGAGGAAAGAAATAAATGGAGAAAATTGGATAATTAATTTGTATGGCCATTAGGTAGTTAGAATTTTGAATTATAGTTAGAAAATGTAGTTAGTTAGTTGGGGGATGAAATGGGAGATGGATAGATGGGGGAAGATATAATAAATAACCAAACAATATTTTAAGTAGCCAAATAAATATTTAAACAAAATAATTGGATGGTATGAAATTATATATTCAAATTTTAAGTTTTTATTTACACCATAGAATCTTTATTATATTATATATAAAAAAAAAAAAAAATCTTCTTAGCAATAATAATAATAACTCAAATTTTCGGGATGTTACAGTAACACAAAAAATTTAATTGATGGATCAGGCACCTGAAAAATATCATAAAAACTTGAGGTCCAGAAAATAGCTTTGACAACCCTAGAGGTTATCAGGCCAATTGAGCCCCATGTGATGGATCGATCTCAGAACAAACAAGTGAAGCTGTTCTAGGAGTCACAAATATTTTGCATCCTGCACCAGTGGATTTAGGTACAAATTAAAACACGTGTTCAATGGATGCAAATCAAAGGCTCTTTGCAATAAAGCATAACCGATTCCCACGATGTGCACATGCAACAAACTTTATATTTATCATAAAACTTTTTATAGTGGCAACCACAAAAACTTACCTTTCGATTTATAAATATTCTTCCGCACCACATCTTTTGACATCAACTGATTTTTTTTTTTTTTTCAAGTCTCTATATCTTTGAAGAGATTACAAAGAAGGGTTAACGATGCCATTGCAGCATTTTATCAAACACCTCACCTTCACGTGGAGACTAAACAAGTGTCCTCCCTATTGACTATTGAGGCGGAGAGGAGATTGTGGAATATTCTAATCAACACAACAGAAGTAATTTCTTCAAAAGTCAGATTTATCTAATTCTAGTCTTCTAGATGAAAAGTAATGCTACCTTGCTTGGGAAGGCAGAAGTGCAGAACCGTGCTTGGGAAGGCAGATACACATACACCGCACCATATCTAATTTATGGGATGGAACAATTTATTTAGTGTGCGCCTTCATAAAATAGTATAGTTGAGATAGCATACGTGGTGGTTTTCTAATGGTAACACCTCGTGGCGGTCGATCAAATCTAACGACACGTCACTAGTTACGCTCTCTCTCCCCAATAATCAAGGATAGATGGGGTCAAGAGTCAAGAGTCCAGGCCCCTTCTCGCCCAAGTAAACCCCACGTCACTTTCAGCTTCAGGCCTTTTATTTATCAATTCCCCGCCTCTTTAAATCCCAACCTCGCCACGCATCCCGCAATTATACAAAGTGAACTGAAAGTTCAGATATAGAGAAAAAGTAAAGCAAGAAGAAACAAACAGAGAACATGATACCTGGGTTCAACCGTTCCATCACATTTCCTATGAGCCAGCGGCCAAAGTGGCGCACGGCGTACCATGTACGGTCGGCGAGTCTCCCTTGCGGATCACATCCTCTGATAGCGAATCTCCAGGACCAGATCAGGGCCGTCCGATCATGGGCTGCCAGTGTAAATCCTTCCCTTGTCTGGATCGAGGCCGGTCTATCGCAAATCGAGCTCTTACTTTTAGCCGTGAATGAGTTCCTCAACCTCTCAGAGACGAAAACAGTGCTCCGACGAACTGCCACCTCGACTGAGTGCCTCCTCGAAATTTTTTTGTACCTAGTTGATTCGTACGGTTTGTTGCAATCTGATATGGTCACACTAAAACAGCACCATTTTGAAGTTCAATCGGCACTCAGAAGGCACGACTCTGCATTGCTCGCTTCCTCTGTAAAATCTCAGAGGAGAATTGAGAAGGAGCTCAGCCACCTCGCCAGTACTTTGCGCGCCTCTACTAAATCCTCCTCACATCTGGGGCTTCCGTCTGATGATTCAGAGGCTGAGATTGTCGGGGTCTTGATAGAGGCTATCTGTGCCACGTCAGCAGTCACTGTGGTTCTCGTTAACAGAGTGGTCGCAGTGTCAGCTGCTAGCTCCACTGCAGCTGCTTGGTTTTCGTCGAGCACAGTGAGGCCTTTCAAGAGTAGGATTTGTAGTGCAGAGAAAGAGATGATGATTCATGTAAAAGTTGAAGAATTAGAAGAATGCGTTGAGATGGTAGAGAGGGGAAGCGACAGGGTTCTTAGAAGTCTGGTTAATTCAAGAGTTTCGCTCCTAAACATTGAGAGTGGATTGTTTTAGCTTTTAGGCACTTAGTTAACAAGTTAATTAGACTAATTTCATTAATGTACAAATGATTTTGACAGAAATTATAAGAGATAGTCCTAATTATCAAAGATGTTGGCAAACGTCCTTTTTCTTTGTTTGGCTATCTATCTTACATTTTGACATCAATTATTTTCTTTTTTTTTTAGAAGAGGTGAACTATTTTCTTCTTTTTGTGTTAGACATTAATTGTCTTTTTCTAATGTGAAAGTAGACATTTATTGTCGTCACTTGTCTTCTGCATCGCTTTTTGGATGCATCATCACTAACATCAGCTCGCCTGATAGACTCGTGTTTGATTTTTCTTAATATATCTTGATTTGTAAAATTAAGCTGGCTCCAGTTCTTATGCGGAACCTGGAGCACTCAAAATAAAAATCTTCCGACTAAGAGATTTCTTTTATCAATAAAAAAAATAAACAGTGTCTAGCTATAGTTTGGATACCTGTCTATTTTATTTTAGTGGCGTCACAAATGAGGTTTGTTTAGATATATTTAACATATAGATAGAGATAGTCAAAAATATAATTTAAATAATTTAAATTTTATTTAATAATGGTTCGAGGGCTGCATTATATTATTAAAACTTCAAATCATTTCTTGTTTCCCCTCGCCAAACATTTGGATGCATCATCGTCTGATGGCTAGACTCGTGTTTGATTTTTGTGCATATCTTGATATATGTAAAAGTCTACAATTAAATTTAGACACAGCAGCCTCCGGTTCTTGTCCGAAGCTTGAGTGCTCAAAATAAAAGTCCTCGGGAGTAAGAGAATGTTCAACAGTCAACACACAATAGAATGAGAATTGATGGTGTAGCTTGGATAAGGGTCTACTTAATTACCTAATTGGCTTACTTTCATGAGGCGTCATAAGTGAGGTATGCTTATAGATAGATTTAAAGGCATTAATTACTCTGGTGTGGCCTAAGTATTAATTGTAATTAAATTATATATGAAGGTTGGCAAATGCATGAATCACTCTCACAATCTAGTTCACAAATATCTGAAAATTTTGTAAAACTGTAACAAAAATACAGTTTTCTTAGGACCTATTAACTCTCCCACAATACTAAATTCTTTTGTTATTAATTATTCCTCCGAACCTAGTTGTTGTGTTTTTCTTAATATTCTATGGGCTGAGCCTGAGTTACGATAATCAATCATGGTTATTAAAAAAAGTTGTTCCATTAACATTAAATTAAATTGAAACCTTGACAACCTTAGTATACATTTTAACTTGATTTATGAAACATTACTAAGGCTATCGAGTTGATATGTTGTTAATAAATTGCAACACTAAGAAGACATGGTCATTTTTTTCCTATTTTTTGTCCTGGCATATGATTGTTTACAGAATATATGCTCTTCGATAAATTCAGTAGTAGATTTCACCAAAGCAAATAAACACCTCTTATTTTTCAGAGAAACATTATTTTTTTAAATGAACATTAAGGAAGCAGAATTCCAAATTGATCAGTCGAGAATTGCTCCAAATAGTTCAATTAGATACTGGGTAAATTCAAGAGTTTCCCTTATTAACAGCACTATTTCTTATTTCAAGGTAAATCTATTTCGAAATTGAAAATTGAGAATAACAAATTTAAATTTAGTGTACATTTCTTGAAATTAAATGTGGCTTCAAAGTTGTTCCCTGAAAAAAAAAACAGAAAATAGAGGATGTTCAACGAGAAAAGAAAACAGATTTTAAATTACATGATACTCTCTTCTTTTGAATTTCTTCATCCATTTCTGTTTTTAGATTTCTATGCGTCCAATTGTTTTTCATGGAATTTCAGAGACAGAGATGTCTCATGTCTTAAAATAAGATTACACTGAAAAGATGAAGACTCCACACCATAAGTCTGACAGCAAAATATTCATGATTCCCTGTTTTTTCGACATTTTAATCCAATGGACACCTACAAACAATCTACCCGTACTAATTATGATTCTAATGTCCAAACCATGTCATGTATCATCCACGTTGTAATGATTATCTCCCATCTGTTGTTTACCACAAGAACAGAAAAATGGACTAGAATTATGGTTATACCAGATTACAGACAACAGCACACGTGTTTTCGACTAAGATATATAATTTTGCATGACTACAGCACATACTACAAGAAGAGAAGACATCAAATTTTATATTTTAGATTAAAAATTACCATTGGTTGTTTGCCATATTACCCACAAATCAAGATTCCTGGATCAGGTCCCCCACCAGACTCAACTTCCCCATGTGTTCAACTCATAATCAATTCAATGATTTCAAATCTCAACTTATTTACTTTTCCTTATAAACTATCACCCTCTTCACCCTATAACACAACTCAGATTCAGAAGCCATAACAACAAGCAACTTTTCAAGTAGAAAGAAAAAAGATACAGAGTGAAAAATGGCACCTGGTTTCATTCGTTCAACCTCACTTCCTCTTAGCCCAAATTACAAGAAAACATCATATATATCACGTCCGCTCAGTGAGTCTTCTGTGCCGGACCCACCCCTTCATCTCTAACCTTGAGGAACAGATCCATGCCGTTCGATCATGGGCCGCAAACCCAGAGGGGTCATCTGCTAGGATCAAGACCGGTCTAGCACAAATAGAACTGCTCCAAATAGCCTGGGAAGATTCACTCAAATGTCCAATCCACAATCCGCAGATGTGATGAGGCTGGAATAGCATCCTCCCTCAGATCGCAACGAGATGTAGAGAAGGAGATGATAAGAAGGAGACATCCAGAATCTCACAAGGAATAGAAAAATAAGCCCAGATCTCAAATCGACCTAAATTGCTTTATTATAGTGTTGGGTTGGATAAACGAGGCCACCTATTTTAATGCAACGCCTTCTCCATGTCCATCTCAAAGAAATAAAGCTATTATTGATTTTTTTTTATTGTACAACAGTAGAACAAGGGATTAGAATGGTGTACCGGGATTAAGCCAACCGTAATTGTACATCTAAAAAATGCAAAACATCTTACAAAGAGTATCAAGAGGTAAACCTACCGAAATTGAAAACAGTACCGGGATAAAACTGGTAATAAGCAGCCATAATTAGTTTCAAAACTCTGAGGCCTAATCAGTCAGAATGCTCATCAAACAGTTTAATCCATGATGATTGCCTCGGGATCCCACAGCAACATCACAAAATGCCCGTAAAATAAAACTGACAGGAAGTGGGCCCTACACTTCCTGTGGATAGGATACAATACTTTCATGAGTTTATTACTGTTGGACATGCCAAAATATTTACTGATGGATTTTAAGTAAAATCAAGAGTTTCCATTATAAATATCACAGCTTCTAATTATAAAGGAAAAAAGAACTAGAAAATTTCCATTAGAAAATTTGAAATTAATTTAGTTACTTCATAATGTGGCTTCAAAGTTCTTGATTATTGCATATGAAAAAAGTGAAGCTGCTTTAGTTGTTATAATACTCATGTTTTATATTATTTAGCAAAATTAAAATCATTGGTTGACCAATAAATGTTCAAAGATAAAAGCACATCATACTCTTCCTTTTTCTTGAATTTATTCGTGTACTTCTGTTGTATATTTATGGGTCATTTTTTTCTTCTTTGAATAACAAAGATTAACACAGTTTTCTAAATAAGATTACAGCAAACAGAAGACTAGGCCTGACAGTAAATGTTCATGTTTCCCCTGCTTTGTTGACATTTTACCGTAATGAACATTAAACAATTAACCAAGAACTATCTTCAAATGTTCTAATCATGTCATCTATTATCCACGCTGTTTTCCAATGTCATGGTTTAATTTTTCATTTTAGATTCTCCCTATGGGCTACCTCTCGTATATTATTGACTTCAAGACCAAGACAATGGAAAAAAAAGTATGTTCATACAAATTGCAGACAACACCACACGTGGTTTCAACTAAGACACATAGTTTGCACGACTGCAGCACATACTAGAGGAGACATCTGGAATTCACATGAGCAACGGTAGGTGCATGAGCTTAATTAGTGTTATATTTAACAGCTACAAATATTAAATTGGCAGCACTTCTGTAATGTTGGGTCAACAAAACACGAGGCACCTTATTTTACTTGTCATCCTTATCTCTATTGCAAATATTGAGAACTAGTTGTGCATGTTTTTAACCCTTTAATCATCTTATATAATCAAAATGAATAAACAAGAAAAATAATGACATGAGTTAAAAGCTACAACTTATGGTACCAGAGCTGGAAATCTTTTGGGCCTATACTCATATATTGTGTGGATGTTGGGTTATTTGGAAACAACGAAATGAATGAATCTTTGTAGACAAAAGAGTGCCGGCAAAGGTCTTGTCTGACAAAATTTTGCAGGAGGCTAGGATGTGGAGTATGTACTGTTGAGGACCGGTATGAGGCGAGCACCGGTATTCGGTACAGGTGCAGGATGAGAGTACTGGTCTTCGGTACTGGTGTAGGATGAGAGTACTGGTATTCTGTACTGGTGCAGATTGTTAGGTTGATTTTGTATTTAGGTTGTTCTTGTATGTAGATTGTTAGGTGAGTACTGGTATTCGATATGAGTGAGGTTGGATGTAATTTATTTTTCTGCACAACTTGACAGCCACTGTCTAGTTATAAAAAAAAAATATATATATATATAGTACCTGAGCTGAAATTGATATCCCTTCAACAGAGGAGGCCTCAATGGATATAGAGTTATGGGCACAAGCATTTCTCTTCCACTAACCTCAGACAGCTTTTCTTCATCAACTCCAGCTTTTATGCTTTTACTTCATGATCTCATTGACTCACAGAAGAAAAACTTCAAAAATCAAAAGAGGTGAAAAAAGCTTCTGAAATTGCGAAATTGGTAGGTCTACAGTACATTAGAAATCTATGCAGAATTTTCAGAATGAAAGCAACATGTATTTTGATATATAGATGGCCAGATTATCCCCCAGTTTCCTCCAATCTACAACTACCTCTTTTCATTAAAAAAAGACATCAGAACAAAAAATGGAGCAATATTATTGGTGCAATTATGTCAAGGAACTATAAAAACGAGCACCTTTCTGACTGATAATGTTGTGTTATTTTGTGTTGCGAACCATCAATTTATACAATTTCTTTGTATTTTGTTTCTGTCTTGTGTTATTTCTTTTGGGCCTATACTCATATATTGTTGTTGTTGTTGTTGTTTGGGTTATATGTTTGAAGAGAATACAAAAAAGGGTTATTGACGTCATTGCGGCATTTTATCAAACACCTCACCTTCACGTGGAGACTTAACAAGTGCGCTCCCCCATTGAGGCGGAGAGAAGAGATTGTGGAATATTCTAATCAACACAACATAAGAAATTTCTCAAGTCAGATTTATCAAATCCTAGTCTTCTAGAAGAAAAGTAATGCTACTTGCTTGGGAAGGCTGAAGCCAGATACACATACACCTAGAGGTTTGACAGTGCCCGTTAAGGGTAACCCGAACCCGGTCCGCCCGTGCCCGGGTATGCCCGGGTATACCCGGGTAAACGGGTACACGGGTACGGGCTTGAAATGGGCAGGGTGGTCTGTTTTGGTGTCAAACCCGGGTGTACCCGTACCCGGCAGACCCGTGCCCGCTGCCCGTCTGCCCGCACCCGCCACGGGTGTACCCGCACCCGGTAACCCGTGCCCGCTGCCCGCCGAACAACTTTAATTCAAAAATTTTTCCCCCCTCTGGCTACTTTTAACAGAGCAGTTTTGGCTACAGGCAGCGCACTGAGTACAGCAATGCATGTGAATATTGCGCTGCATGTAGCTAAACCTGCTCTGTTAATATTGACAGATCACTGTAGCAATTCGAAAAATTTTGAATCCAGAGGTATCTTTTTTTATTTTTTTTTACTTTAATTTAGATTTAGAATTCTAAAATAGGTTAATTATTTTCGGTTAATTATTTTCGGTGAATTTTTTTTTACTTTAATTTAGACAGAGGTATCTTGTTTAATAGGTTTAATTTAATGTATCGTGTTTTTTTTTTCGATCAATCCCCCTGTTTCTTGTTTATATTCAATTTAGATTTAATTTAATTTAGATTTAGATTTATATTTTGAATAAGTTAGAACAAGTTGTATTTATTTTGAATTAGACTTAGAATTTTAATATTTGAATTAGATTATTATGAATTAGACTTAGATTTATTTTTTTATATTGTTTTTTTTCTTTTGAAATTCGACTGAGGCATATAATTTTTTTTTCCCAAATTTCAAACAATTATTTTGTACCAGTAAACTTTAATCGTGCAAAGTCAAAACAGTAAATGATGCACGAAAAGACCCTAAAAACTCTGAGATTGTAAAGAAAGTTCGAAAACTCTATATCCGACGGTCGGATCGGGCTGAAATGTAAAAATTATGGGGCTGTGGAGCTCATGTCAAAATTTCAGTCCGATCCGACGGACGGATCAAAAGTTATGCCCTTTTTTGTGAAGCATGCGCAGGACTTGATCAAAAGTTATGCTCTTTTTCTAACCTCTTTTAATTTCTAAACGTTTCAATTAGTTCTTAAATTATTCATTTTAAAGAAGAATTACTAACAAAAAAAAAGTTAGAACTCCGCCTATGTTATTTTACATAGCCGGTCCCAAGCCCGGAATAAAGGAGGAGGGTAACTTTTATTTTTGAATTTAGATTTAATTTAGATTTAGATTTAATTTAGATTTAGATTTAATTTATATTTGAATTTAGATTTAGATTTGTTTTTTTTTTCTTTTGAAATTCGGAAGAGGCTTATTTTTTATTTTTATTTTTTTTAGTTCGGCAGAAATGCAGAATCCAGAGGGCTGAACTGAAATGTCTTGGTATTTTTTTTTCCTTTTATTTAATTTAATTTAGATTTAAATTAGATTTGGATTCAATTTAAATTTTAATTTAGATTTACATTTATATTCAATTTAGATTTAATTTAATTTGCATCTAAATTTAGATTTGAATTTATATTTAATTTAGATTTATATTATCAATTTAAATTGAACGTTTACAAAATATATTATCAATTTAAAATGTAAACTACAAATTTCGAGATATAAATAAATTATGAAACTATATAATTAGAATGAGAGTTTGAAAATAAAATAAAATTACTCGTGTAAAGAAATAATATTTCGTACGACACGAAATAATATTCGTATGACACGGTAAACACGTAATAATATTCGTACGACACGGTCAAAAAAATAAGAAAACAAATCTGAACACAAAACAGAAAACAGCAAAAAAAAAAAAAAAAAAAAGTCTACCCGTGCCCGTCATGCCCGTGCCCGCTATACCCATACCTGTTGTACCCGTCTACCCGCAACGGGCACGAGTTTGAGACGGGCAGGGCGGAGTTTTTAAAAAAAAAACCCGCCTACCCGTGCCCGTTGTACCCGCCTACCCGTTGTACCCGTACCCGTCCTGCTCGCTGCCCGGGACGGATACTGCCCTGCCCTGCCCGAGGTACCCGTTAGCAAATGACTATACATACACCGCACCGTATCTAATTTATGGGATGGAACAATTTAAACTAATCCCAACTCTCAATTATTTAGTGTGCGCCATAAAATAGTATAGTTGAGATAGCATACGTGGTGGTTTTCTAATGGTAACACCTCGTGGCGGTCGATCAAATCTAACGACACGTCACTAGTTACGCTCTCTCTCCCCAATAATCAAGGATAGATGGGGTCAAGAGTCAAGAGTCCAGGCCCCTTCTCGCCCAAGTAAACCCCACGTCACTTTCAGCTTCAGGCCTTTTATTTATCAATTCCCCGCCTCTTTAAATCCCAACCTCGCCACGCATCCCGCAATTATACAAAGTGAACTGAAAGTTCAGATATAGAGAAAAAGGTAAAGCAAGAAGAAACAAACAGAGAACATGATACCTGGGTTCAACCGTTCCATCACATTTCCTATGAGCCAGCGGCCAAAGTGGCGCACGGCGTACCATGTACGGTCGGCGAGTCTCCCTTGCGGATCACATCCTCTGATAGCGAATCTCCAGGACCAGATCAGGGCCGTCCGATCATGGGCTGCCAGTGTAAATCCTTCCCTTGTCTGGATCGAGGCCGGTCTATCGCAAATCGAGCTCTTACTTTTAGCCGTGAATGAGTTCCTCAACCTCTCAGAGACGAAAACAGTGCTCCGACGAACTGCCACCTCGACTGAGTGCCTCCTCGAAATTTTTTTGTACCTAGTTGATTCGTACGGTTTGTTGCAATCTGATATGGTCACACTAAAACAGCACCATTTTGAAGTTCAATCGGCACTCAGAAGGCACGACTCTGCATTGCTCGCTTCCTCTGTAAAATCTCAGAGGAGAATTGAGAAGGAGCTCAGCCACCTCGCCAGTACTTTGCGCGCCTCTACTAAATCCTCCTCACATCTGGGGCTTCCGTCTGATGATTCAGAGGCTGAGATTGTCGGGGTCTTGATAGAGGCCATCTGTGCCACGTCAGCAGTCACTGTGGTTCTCGTTAACAGAGTGGTCGCAGTGTCAGCTGCTAGCTCCACTGCAGCTGCTTGGTTTTCGTCGAGCACAGTGAGGCCTTTCAAGAGTAGGATTTCTAGCGCAGAGAAAGAGATGTTGATTCATGAAAAAGTTGAAGAATTAGAAGAATGCGTTGAGATGGTAGAGAGAGGAAGCGACAGGGTTCTCAGAAGTCTGGTTAATTCAAGAGTATCGCTGCTAAACATTGAGAGTGGATTGTTTTAGTCACTAATTAGTTGACAAGTTAATTAGACTAATTTCATTAATGTACAAAAGCATTTGACAGAAATTATAAGAGATTTATTTTCGATTAAAGATCGTTAGTAAATGTCTTTTCGCTTCTTTTTCATTAGACATTGATATAATTGTTGTTAGTTGTTGCTTTTGCATCATTTTTGTATCATAAGAGCGAGCGAGTTCTTTTAAATGTATGTAATTGGCACTCACTGACTCACGTAAGAAACAATATGCTACTGATATTTTGTTTCAAAGCGAGCGTTTGGATGCATCATCACTAACATCAGCTCGCCTGTTAGACTCGTGTTGGACTTTTCTTAATATCAATTGAGATATGTATAATTCTAGTCCTCAATTTAAGACGCACAGCTGGCATCAGATCATATCCGGAACCTTGAGGTTTGAGTGCTCAAAATTAATATCTTCGGACTAAGAGAATGTTATTTTTAAATAAAAAGAATCAACAGACTAATCATTAATTTTACAAAGTAGACTGAGAATTGAATTGATAGTCTAGTTTGGATACCGGTCTATTTTACACAAAAATTGATACATCTATTACTAGATTTTGAGACGTCACAAGTGAGGTATGCTTCTTCGATATAAAGGCCTACATATATATATTTAACATATAGATACATCAAAAATCTAATTTAAAATAAATCAATATTATATATATAATTATGGTTTGAGGGCTGTAATTTTAGATTGCTAATACTTCAAATAGTTCGATGCAAACTAAAATATAGATTAATTCTCATCACTTCGTATAGAAACCATATATATGCGTATCTCACAGTTCATGATTAAATGTTGTATTTCTAAACATTTTTTTAATAATTGTAATGGCTCCCCTTTTAACCATATTATTGATTGTATTTTTTATTCATTATTTTACCTGTAACTGCTTTTATCGGTTTGACAAAATTTAAAACCGATAAATATCTAATTTTCAATTACAATTATGAGGCTTAAAAGATGTTAGCGATTAAGTACATTTCACAAACATAAAATTTAATTTTGTATGGAGCTCATTATTTTATGAAGTTCACTCATAAGTCAATAGATGTGGTGGGTGCACTCAAAGCAACTTTTTTTTTTTTTTTCCGATGAGCAAATTTATTTTGGATGCATCATCACTAACATCAGCTCGCCTGATAGACTCGTGTTTTGATTTTTCTGCATATCTTGTTATGTACAAGTCTATTCTTCAATTTTAGACACAACTGGCTGAATTCGTATAACCTAAGGTAACAGAACATTTCTGTTTAGATCCAGACCGTTCAAAACGAATATGCACGAATATTAAAGGACCCAGTGTGTTTCACTTTAGATGTGATTGGTCCAAATCTAAACAGAAATATTCTGTTACCTCAGAGGATGTGGATTATTCTGGCAGGCTCCGGTTATTCTTATCAGGAACCTTGAGTGTTCAAAATAAAAAAAAAAAAAAAAATCAACACAGCGCAGACTGAGAGAATTGGATAACGGTCTACTTTAACTCAAAAATCAAAATTGACTTTTACTTGTAGCTTCATGAGGCGTCATAAGTGAGGTCTGCTTCTGGATATAAAGGCCTTTCTGTTGCCATTTCCCATTTGGTGGTTGCCTTAGCCTATGTATATATTAATTGTAAATTATGAAGGTGGGCAAATGCATGAATCATAGCACCAATTATGATGGGAAGATGGCCCGCTTTTCTATTTTCAATAATTCAAAAAAATAATTTTAAATCAATTGTATATTTATATGATTTTTGGGTGCACTTGTAGATTTTTTTTTAAAATCTAGTTCACAAAAAAATAATTTGAAAATTAAAAAAATCATAGCAATAATATAGCTTCCTTAGGATGTATTGTATCTCATATAATCAGGGGCTGACCCATGTTGGTCCTGGGGGCAGTTTCCCTCCTCTAGATTTTGAAATTTAGTAGAAAAAAATAGATTCGGTTCTTCTTTGCCTCCCCTGAAAATTAGTTTGCCCCTTCCTGGATTGAGTTTTTGTCCGTATCGAATCGATTCTCTTCTAGATAGGAGATTCTGCTTATTTTTCAAGATTTTGTGGTTTGAGTCTTTGAGTAGCAACTTAGGCAGCGTGAAAACTGAAAACAACAAAATTAGATGGGGAAGAATATTCCAACAGGTGGGACAATAAATCTAAGTGAATGGGTCGTAATTTATTGGGCATGTGTTATTATTTAATACTTATTTTTCTTTTAAATTGTTAGTTAAAAGACAAATGGCTTCAATTGGGCCGTAGGCAAAAGACAGGGTTGTTTGAGGCAGATTAATAGTTCATTCCTTTTTATTTTCAGATTTTCTAATAGCAAAGAATAAAAATAATTAAATTACGAAAAATAATATCAACATAATTATTTGACATAATATTTTTTTATAACTCTTTTTTCTTTTTTTAAGTACAAAATAGCTTATGGCAAAAAAATCTGAGTTTCTGATCTGATTCCGACCGATTCACCCGATTCTGATAAATTTAGTAGCCGGTTAACTAATGAATTTGAATCCGATAAGCTATTCAGAATCTGATTGTTTGCCCCCGGTAGAAATCCTGCGTCCGTCCTTAATATAATACTAATTTTTTTTATCATATATTATAATTTCTCAGAACCTTTTTTTTTTTTTTGTTATGGGGTTGAGTTATGAGGATGAATGAAAACAAAAGAAATCTTAGCTCTGTGATCTTTTTAGATATTTCTAAATAAATCTTAGCAATGCTACGGTTCTTTCTAGTGCATCGAAAAATCACCACAATCATATTATTTATTCACAAATAAATATTTAAGATACCAAAAGTAAAAAAATTGGATGATCGAAGTATAGTTTCTTATTGTAAAGACACAAATTAAATTAACAGAAGCTGATACGCATAAAATTGATAAGTTTGAATAGCAAAAGCCGGAATATAATCCATATACATGCATGATACGCATAAAATTGATAAAATTTTATGTAAATTAATTTGTCGTTGGTATCAAATAAACTACAAGTTTATAATATATCAGACAAAATTATATCAAATTTGATACAAAATTAATTTGAAAGTCAAACATCATGTCTTTAAAAAAATTATAATTTTTTCTACTTGATTTAAGAAACATTATCAATTTTTCTTTTAAGTAAAGGTCAGAGATTAAGCCACCCAATTATTTAATACCCTTGTTGTTACAACAAATAATTTCCTCCATCCGGATATCGAACTCATGACCTTTCATATAGAGACCATGTGCCTTTGTCACTAGACAAAAGACTGGTTCTTAAACATTGTCAAGGTTATCGACTTGTTATATATGTTGTTAATAAATTTAAAACTAAAGAGGATATGATCATTTTCATATTATGTTTTTGTCCTGACATATCACATATGATTGGGATTTATTTTAAAAACCATAATTAAAATAATTAATTTTAAATAAACAACATGATTGCGGCCAGATTTACAAAAACCATCAAAACCGAATTGCCAATTCGGTCCGAAGGATTTTTTTTCTGTGGACCGAATTGGCAATTCGGTCTGGCTGTTTTTCACCGGGTTGAAAAAAGAACGCCACAGAAAATCAAAAAACAGGTCAGACCGAACTGGCAATTCGGTCCAGAGGCTTTTTTAGCCTGGACCGAATAGGCAATTCGGTCCAGGTATTTTTTTTTTTTTTTTTTTAGAGACGAGCAAAATAAAGAAATCAAAATTTGAATTTTTTTTAAAATTATTTGATAGATTACTTATTTTGACATATAATTAACATATTCATACTAAAAGAGGAGGGATCAAGTTACAACAAATTTGAGTTACAACAAAGTTACAACAATCATTTTTTTCATTTTCAAAGTCCAAATCGTCGATCCAAACCGTTCAACATGATCTCCACAATAAAATGTGCTTGCAAATCAAATTTTACATTTTTTTGAATTTTGTAACTATTTATTAACTATTTTACAAAAAATAGTCATATTCAGACCATTGAATTTTGTACCCATCTTAATAAATAGTAAAAAATTCAAAAAAATGTAAAATTTGATCTGCAATCACATTTTATTTAGATAATCATGTTGAACGGTTTGGATCGACGATTTGGACTTTGAAAATGAAAAAAATGATTGTAGTAACTTTGTTGTAACTCAAATTTGTTGTAACTTGATCCCTCCTCATACTAAAATACGCTAAATTACTTGAAATTATGTTGAATTACACTATATTAGTTAAATTACACTAAATTACATTACATTACACTAAAATACGATAAATTACGCTAAATTACATATGAATAGGGACGATATCTTCACTAAAAAGGCGAAAAACGACAGCGAAACTTCAAACGGTCATAAAATGACGCTCGAGTGTCCGATTTCAGCAATGCTGGATTCCAAAATTCAGAATCGCCAAAAAACAAAGGGAAGAGCCTCAAAACTTGAGTTGAAGTTTCTGATTAAGATTTTTATTTCTATTATTCAATCCAAGTAGCTCAGTAAATTAGTTACATAATGAACTTGTAGAATACCAATTTTTACTATTTTTGGAATTTTTTACTATTTTTTATGATTCATGAAATTTTTTACTACTTTAGCGTAATTTACCGTATTTCAACATAATTAACGAAGTTATTGTAATTTAGTGTAATTCAACATAATTTATTGTAATATAGTGTAATTCAACATAATTTCAAGTAATTTAGTGTGTTTTAGTATAAATATGCTAATTATAAATCAAAAGAAGTAATCTAATAAAAAATTTAAACAAAAAATTTAAATTTTCAGTGTTAAATTTCTTTATTTTGTTCTTCTTAGTATCTCTAAAAAAAAAAAACTGGACCGAATTGGCAATTCGGTCCAGGCAGAGTTACACGCAAGGCCACACAGCGATTCGCGGGGAACTGTGAAAAACAGCCAGACCGAATTGGCAATTCGGTCCAGAGAAAAAAAAATCCTTCGGACCGAATTGGCAATTCGGTTTTGATGGTTTTTGTAAATTTGGCCGCAATCATGTTGTTTATTTAAAATTAATTATTTTAATTATGGTTTTTAAAAAAAATCCATATGATTGTGTTGAGCGTATGTTCTTCGATAAATTCAGCAGTTGTATTCGTCAAAACAAATAGACGGCCTTAAAAAACATTATTTTGTTAATAGGAAAAAAAAGAGGGCAGAATTCCAGAACTCGTTAGAAGTTATGAAATTGAAACTTTTGCTTCAGATTTGCAACTGTCCAGATCATTACAGCTGGGAACATTAATTAATTGTATTACAAAAATGCGAGAATTAATTTGATCTCCGCTGCCGTATTAATTAAATCGAGAATTGAAATAAAGGACTGGAGCATGGAGCATGGTACATAAACTTGCTCTCCTTCATTGTTTTTGGCAATAAAGAAGGACAGCCTCAACATGCATACCGGGGGTTAGGGCCCTCAAATTTGTAGAAAAGAGGCAAGCAATTTTTTCTGATCATTTTGTAAATCCGATCGAATTGGGAGGCGAGCAATTAGGTACTAGTTCCATGCAGACCGACTGATATATATGGATGATTTGATGTATGTGCATTTATTTATTCGTATTGGTGTTTGAGTCTTGTCAAATTATTTGAATTTGTTGGTATATAGTTGTTAGTAAGGTTCTGGATTTATGACGGTAAGCTATTTAAAGTAAGGGAATTTACATGCTCCCAACTAATTGGTCCAGCTCACTCCTCACTGGTTGGCAGCAAAATCCTGCCAACTGGAGACTGGTGGTGGCGGACAGGTTATCCGCTTTCTGGCTTTCTGGCTTTCTGGCTTTCTGGCTTTCTGGAGTGATGCTGATCATGCATGGACTCTGCATGGTTACCCGTTACCCACATATATGCGCCATAATCATTGTTCATCGCAACAAAGAAAAATTAAACACAGACGATGGTTCCAAGATTCAGTCATTCGATTTCGCTTCCAATGAGCACATGGCACAGGGGGAGGGGGAGGGCTACGGGCCATGTAAGGTCGGTGAGTCTCCCTTGCCAATCACATCCTCTCATCGCAAATCTCCAGGACCAGATCGGGACTGTCCGATCATCGGCTGCTAGTGCAGATGCGACCCTTGCCTGGATCCAGACCGGTCTATCACAGATCGAGCTCCTCATGTCGGCCGTCAATGATTTCCTCCACCTCTCGGAGTCAAAAACAGTGCTTCAACATGCCACCTCCTCGACGGAATGCCTCCTGGAAAACTTTTTGTACCTGATTGATTCCTATAGTTCGTTACTATCTGACACAGTCACACTAATGCAACACCAATTTGAAGTTCAATCAGCACTCAGAAGGCACGACTCTGCATTACTCGCTTCGTCTCTAAAATCCCAGAGGAGAATAGAGAAGAATTTAAACCACCTCATGGTTTCATTGCGCACTGCTGCTAAATGCCCGTCTTTGTTGCTCGCATCCAACGTACACGAGACTGAGATTTTTGAAGTTTTAAAAGAGGCGATCGGTGCCACGTCAGAAGCGTCTGTGGTTCTCTTCAACAGAGTGGTCGCAATGTCTTCTGCTGCCTCCACCTCAGCTGATCCGACAGTTTTGTACACCATCAATCTTTTTAAGAAGAAGATTTCTAATGAGGAGATAGAGAAGTTGATTTATGTAAAATTTGAAGAATTAGAGGAACGTGTTAAGATTGTAGAGAGTGGAAGCGAGAGGGTGCTGAGGACTCTGGTAAACAACAGAGTTGCGCTGCTCAACATACAGAGCAACTCATTTTAGGGGCTGAGAAAAAAGTTGACTAAAATTCTTTATACATGGAAATACAATATTTTTGGATAAATATTACTTGCCAATGTGTTTTTGGTTGCTTAGTAATTGATACACTAGTTAAACATTAATTGTTATTAACATTTTCTTTGCTAGCGAAAAAACCAATTATGGTCTCTTCTGTACCAAAATAAGACACATAATCATATTTCTTGAATGAAACACCCAACCCCCAGCTAATAATAATGTGTTTAATGAGCACCACTACACAGTTCACAGTTATACCGATGGAAGTTCACTTGAAGTCGAAGGAAATAAGTGATATGTCATATGAAGGATTTTTTTTAAAAACAATAATTAAAATAATTAATTTTAAATAAACAACATGATTGCTACAAGATTTACAAAAACCATCAAAACCGAATTATCAATTCGGTCCGACGGCATTTTTTTTCTTCGGACCGAATTGGCAATTCGGTCTGGTTGTTTTTCACCGGGTTATAGAAAGAACGCCACATAAAATAAAAAAACAGGCCAGACCGAATTGGCAATTCAGTCCAGAGGCTTTTTTAGGCTGGACTGAATTGCCAATTTGGACCAGGCTTCTTCTTTTTTTTTTCTTCTTTTTTATTAGAGACAAGAGCAAAATAAAGAAATCTAATACTAAAATTTTAAATTTTTTCGTTTAAATTATTTGATAGATTACTTCTTTTGACATATAATTAGCATATTTATACTAAAATACGCTAAATTACTTGAAATTATGTTGAATTACACTATATTAAGTTAAATTACGCTAAATTATGTTAAATTAAGCTAAAATACGGTAAATTTCGGTAAATTACTGTGTCTTCATAGTGATGTATAATTAGAAACTATTTTTTGTTTCTCTTTTATCTTCATAGTGATTTATAATTAGAAACTAATTTTTTTTAAAAGACACTATGAAGAGCAAGATAATGAAATCTAACACTGAAAATTTAAATTTTTTGTTTAATTTTTTTGTTAGATTATTTCTTTTGATGTATAATTAGCATATTTATACTAAAATACGCTAAATTACTTCAAATTATGTTGAATTACACTATATTAAGTTAAATTATGCTAAATTACATTAAATTACGCTAAAATACGGTAAATTACGCTAAATTACAAATGAATAGGGACGATATCTTCACTGAAAAGGCGAAAAACGACGGCGAAACTTTAAACGGTCATAAAACGGCGCTCGAGTATCCGATTTCAGCAAATGATCACTTTTCGGAAAGCTTGCGAAAAGACGCCTGCATCCGTGCCGGCGATGCCGGATTCCAAAATTCAGAATCGCCAAAAAACAAAGGGAAGAGCCTCAAAACTTGAGTTGAAGTTTCCGATTAAGATTTTCATTTCTATTATTCAATCCAAATAGCTCAGTAAATTAGTTACATAATGAACTTGTAGAATACCATTTTTTACTATTTTTGAAATTTTTTTACTATTTTTTATGATTCATGAAAGATGGCACATAATCGGTCTACTTTAGCGTAATTTACCGTATTTGATCATAATTAGCGAAGTTATTGTAATTTAGCGTAATTTAGTGTAATTCAACATAACTTATCGTAATATAGTGTAATTCAATATAATTTCAAGTAATTTAGTGTGTTTTAGTATAAATATGCTAATTATAAAGAAAAAAAAGTAATCTAACAAAAAATTTAAATTTTCAGTGTTAGATTTCTTTATCTTTGCTCTTCTTAGTGTCTATAAAAACAAAAACAAAAAATCTAGACCAAATTGGCAATTCGGTCCAGGCTAAAAAAAGCTCCGTGGGACCAAATTGGCAATTCGGTTTTGATGGTTTTTGTCAATCATGTTGTTTATTTAGAATTAATTATTTTAATTATTGTTTTTAAAAAAAAATCCTCGTATGAAGGGTGAGTGGGCGTCTCGGCGATAACAATAGCTGCTCAATATATACCATTAATTAGTCATCGCCGCTTGGCGCTTGGTCCTATCATAACAAGTATAAGAATTGAAAAAAATCCGTTGTGGATACTAATGATTTATATCAATTAATTATTTCCTTCTCTCTGGCTTCTGGAGTGATGCACGGACTCAGCATGAAATAATCATTGTTTATAGCAATAAAGAAGGACAGCTGGCGAGTTTCTAGAGCCAACACCTCAACGGAAGAGCTGAAATAATCATTGTTTATAGCAATAAAGAAGGACAGCTGGCGAGTTTCTAGAGCCAACACCTCAACGGTAGCTCTTCCAACTATCTCCAACTGTGCCCCAGCCTTATTTGCGGATGCGGTCCCCAGAGGCCCAGACCCATTGGCCATTGCCCATAAATTGCCCATTGCGGCATTGCCAATTGCCCATACCCTCTCGTGGATCAATCATTTGCCGCCGAACATTCTTTTATTTAAATTCCCACAAGCTATTTAAATCCGTCAACCTCTTCCCTTCTTGTTAAAAATAAGTAGTATTAGGAACTAATAATAGTCTCAGACGCTCTTAATGGGTTTAGTTCATCATAGGCTAATTTAGAAATTAAAGGGAGCAACTAAATTTGATATATAAAGTTACTCAACTTTTATTTTTTTTATAGAAAGTTACTGTTTATTTTCCAACAGCTCTTTTATTTTCTTTAGCTATATAATGCCCACTGTACAAACAAATTAGTAAGATGAAATATAATTTTCTCATTCACCTTCTGTCTCATATTACAAGAAATATCATGGTATCAGAGCGGGATTAAAATCCTGACTCAAGGCAAAAAAGCAAACAACAAAATCACAGAACAAAGAACTGTGATTCAGAAAAACTGAATCATCTGTTCATATCAGCAAACCAGCAGCAGTACCAGCAACTGCAAACCAAAAAACAGATCAGTCTTGATCTTACAGAAAACAAACCA
Source organism: Carex parvula (assembly GCA_025461045.1). Classification (NCBI taxonomy): domain Eukaryota; kingdom Viridiplantae; phylum Streptophyta; class Magnoliopsida; order Poales; family Cyperaceae; genus Carex; species Carex parvula. The sequence goes on from JAJGRW010001370.1 coordinate 479,540, forward strand.
GCATACCAGCAGTGCTTTTTTTGTCAGAAAAAAACCAGAAACGCTGTAAACAGCACCAGAAAATTTCCAGAAAATCACAATGGCACAAAACCATGAAAAACTCACATCAGTGATGTTAAATGGCAAGAATTATCATGTGTGGGCAAAACAGGTCAACTTCGCCTTAAGTGGCTGAGAAAAAGGTAACCACATCAACAAAGCTCACATAATTCCAAAATTTTCAGATCCTCTAACTGAACCCGAAAGAAAGGAGTTAGCCAAATGAAAAGTAAGCGATCATACAGTTATCACTTGCTTACTCGCAACAATGGAACCAAAGGTATCCGACTTACTCTCTTATAAAGATAGTGCATTAGAGATATGGGAAAGAGCCGAACAATTGTATAGCCACAGAAAAAATTATTCCCATATTTACCAAATTCAAAGAGATTATCAATAAGCAAAACAACAGCAAGTTCAACCAGCCATGTATTTATACGGTTACCTCCAAAAGAAAAAAGATGAACTTAGGGTTTACCGGCCACCTACCACTGACCTTGCTGAAATCCAAAAACGAGAAGAACAAGATGACATTTTTTTCAAAATATTGTTGCTTGCCGAGTTACCATCCTCAGACGAGGTAGCAGCAATGATAGACAGAAAAGAGACAAGGAGGTCGGTCATGGGATCACAACCTCCCAAAAATTTAGAAACAAAAGCATTCATAGTCACGGCAAGGCCTAACCCTAGCTGTAGGCCGGAGGTCAGAGGAGACCAAACAGGTGTGAAATGCGACCATTGTAAGAGAGATGGGCATCGCAAGGATCAGTGCGGGTTTCTCAACCCTCACCTCCGACCCAAATGGCATAAAAAAAGGAGCCGGTGATTGAAAGGGGGACAGAGGCGGCTGGAAACGAGACAGAGGCAGAAATGAAAGTAAAGGATTTTTAGCAGATGGAAGAGAGGAAGCCCATCGGACTGAATCAGAATCGTCAACTAATTTAAACGTTGGGCCTCCTCTTCAACAAATTCAATGGATCCTATGCGGCAGCTTCTCCAACAGCTTACTGTGATGCTAAATCAAAAACAGGAAAATGAGAAGACATCTGGTATGATTTGTATTGCAAATTTATCTTATTTTCTAAAAATTTCTAAATGGATATTGGATTCAGGTGCAACTGACCATATGACCGGAAATATAAATTTTTTAACCTCTTTTAGAATATACGAAACCAAAAAATTTGTTTAGGTTGCAAATGGTGGTAAAATGGAAATTCTTGGGGAGGGCTCAATAATAATTTTCTCAAAAATTATTCAAAATGTCTTGTACTTAAAAGATTGCTCATCAAATATATTATCTATTAGTAAAATCACAAATGAGTTAAATTGTGAACTCATTTTTTTTGACAAAAAATGCACAAACTTAGCTAATAATTCGTAAAAAGTTAGCGAATAATTCATAAAATTTGCGAATTATTCGCTAATAATTCGGAAAAAATTCAGGAAACCGAATAATACATAGATTGTTCGGGAGAGGGTTCAAACCGAATTATTTGTGAATCTTGTCATTATGCTCCACTCAATATATAGATGAGTGAATGCTCGATTTTATTAACTCATTAATAAATACATAAATCCACCTTTGATTTTTTTTAAAATAAAATATTACATGTCATCTCTAAAGATCTGCTACCATATTATGTTATATCATTTAATACGTACAACACTATAACTAAATCAACTCCATTTTTTATTTTTATTTTGTATTCTTCAAACAAGGGAACTCAAAAATAAGAAGTATCATTTACTTCTTTTGAATCAATGAATATACATAAGCATGGGCAGATTTAGGATTTATGTTAGAGTAGGGCACTAATTGAATTCAAATAACTAATCGGGTTCAAATCCATTAACTTATCGGGTACACAATTACAACTCAATCTCTATAACTATGTTTATTATAAAATATGTTATAATCACAAAATCGATTGACACAACATTGAAATATTTTTAGTAAGCTAACTAAAAATCTGTTTTGCACAATTTAAAGTGTGACCGTTCTTAGCTAATTAGTAAATTGAAGTTAAAATTTAGATAAAAATTTAATCGAAATATAAGTGTTAAATAATAAAAGACATAAAAAATTCAGCCAACCCATTTCTTAAAATTGTATAATAGTCTTTATTGTTTTCTTATTCTCTTTCATTATATTTACAAAAAAAAAAAATGTACTTTACCGTTGCTCAAATGTTCGGTTTATTACCCCGTGATTTTTATTTTTACCTAAAAAAATATATTTTAATATAAATAACCAGGTTTTTAAAATATTTTTATTTCTACCCAAACCGCTAGGATTCCTAGCGGTCCGAATTAAAAATTCGGACCGCTAAGAAACCTAGCGGTTTGGGTAGATGTTTTTTTTTTGAAAACTTATAAGTACGAGGGAGAGATGCGTAGAAGAGAGAGAGAAAACTTATAGTTATCAGTGGCTGAAGAAGAGGAAGAGGAGGGAGGAAGAGGGAGGAAGAGGGAGGAAGAAGGAGCAGGAGACGGAGAGTCTGCTGTCAGGTATTTTTTTTTATATACGTATTTACTGTTAATTACATACGTATTTACTGTTAATCACATACGTATTTACTGTTCACTACTGTTCACATACGTATTTCCATACGTATTTACTGTTCAACATACGTATTTACTGTTCACATTTACTGTTCAACATACGTATTTCCATACGTATTTACTGTTCAACTTACGTATTTACTGTTCACATTTACTGTTCAACATACGTATTTACTGTTCACATTTACTGTTCACATACGTATTTACTGTTCACATTTACTGTTCACATACGTATTTACTGTTCACATACGTATTTACTATTCACATTTACTGTTCACATACGTATTTACTGTTCATATACGACTATTCACAACTGTTTACAATTGAAATCAGTAAACTGACCAAATATTTGTTATTTATGAATGTAGTTTATTGGCCATGTCTATTGCAATTTCAATACATTTTGGAGGAAAGTTCATAACTGACCAGTATGGAGTACGTTACTCCAAGCCTGCAGCAAATACGTATTGGGTTGATGAAAATTTATGAAGCGAGCGGCTACAATAGGAATCGTTGCCAATTACAAATTCAGGCCCGAATGGTCCACGCAGGAAAGTATGTCAAAATCACACTGGGAGATAACGGGGCATTGAGAGGTCTAATAGCGCAGGTTTTGAGGTCTGGCGAATCATTGTTGGAAGTTTTTGCACGCAGAATTCGCGAAGAGTCAGGGGCCGGAAGTTCAGGCCAAAATTCGGCTGCCCAACATTATCAAGAAGATAATGAACCACACACTCCTTTTATCGTAATGCCTGTAGTAGAACCGGAACAAGAAATATACAATAATTCACCCCAATCTCCAGCTTTTATCCCACCTGTATCCATGTATGACGGTCCTTCATCCTTACCTGGGCCTGAACCAAATCCTCACCCCAGACCGCCACCAGTACAGGAAGATCCAAACGAGTCGGAATTTGAATTTATAAACGAGATACCGGAGGAGAATCTGCAAACTGGGGATGAATTGGGGGAAGAAGAATGTGACATTAATGATGAAGGAGATGAAGAAGATGAAGAAGATGAAGAAGAAGAATACACACAGCCCACTGTGAGGCAGAATAGAGAGAATATGCCGTTGGGTGGCCGCTCTGAGACTCAACCTTTTGTAAACTTCAATGACACATCTGCTTTCCGAGAAGCAGATATTTCTTACTATGGTCGTCGGGTTGAGTACAGGAGTGAGCTCGCAAAAGGCCAATACTTCGTAAGTAAAAAGCAACTGACGAAAAAGATCAGAGAGTAAAACTCATCCTGTCATCCTAGATCTCATCCTGTCATCCTGCACAGCCTGGATCTCTGGAGACTCATGATGCTCAGGCTGTGTCGGCATGTATGCAGGACCCTGCAAGGATACAAAAAATTTAGTAAATTTTAACTATCTTTACTTACAGTAAAAGCATAACTAAAATAAAGAATCACATACCGGGGGAAGAACTGGACGACCTTGCTCGTCACGATAGGCGTGCCAACCGGCCATGTGCAGTACCCAACGATGATAATCCCACTCTGGCTGCTCTGATGGCTCCGGTGGCATCTCACTGTTCATAACAGGTGGCGCGTCAGGCTCGTCCGGCTGTACTGCGCGCCAATCAATATTCTCTCCGGCGTCTCGTAACATGGTGACCAGCTTTGCCTCCTGGCCGTAGTCCGCAATGCATGGGGCAACCAAGTTCAACATCGCGTGCCCGACCGCTCTGTAGCCACGTTTTCCAAGACAAACGATTGAACGCCCGGCACCTTTAAGCGCTACCAGCAGCTATAAAAAAAAACGTTAGAAAAAATAAAGGTTATGATAAAATGTTCATAACGCATAAAAATGTGTTGTTTTAGATGCATTACCAGGCGAGCACCTTTCCGGCCAGTAGGGGTATAACCATCGTCTTCGAATATCTGTGAGCGGAGAAACTCACCGTAATCTCCCTCTATATACACCGAAGCCATGCCGACCCGCAGGTACCAAGCCTGATATCTCAATAGGGGATCTCCCTGGAACTGCATCGTATCAATCTCCGGCATCTGCCATAAGTTGGCACTCATATTGCCCGCCCGGCTGTAGTACTCCGAGTGATGCTCACTCCAATCTCTATCCCAGTGATTACCGTGTGTTATTCTGTAATTCATTTGTCAGTTGCAATTTAAAGACAAGAACTAATGTTAAGTACAAAAATGCTAAAAAGAACATAACTTACTCGTGTAGCCTCATGATCACATATCTCGGGACGTCTGGATCTGCGGGGATGAGTGGAGGAAAATGAAACTGACGGAGCACCCGGTCTGGATAGTGGTGCTCCACTATCCAGAAGCACACCAGCGGTCCCCTGTAGAGCCACATCTCCCGATCATCCTCTACAATCTGCGGCAGCCTCCCCTGAGTGTATAGCTCATGGTACGGAGTCCAGCGCACCTGCGTCTCACCCAGACTCTGAATCTGAGATTGGACCGTCCTGATACCTGCTGTCTTTCCGTGAGGGTTGTCCTTGTACTCATGATGTCCGTACCATTTCATGCCGAATGCCAGTCGATTTCCATTTTCGGGCTCTCCCCATGGATCCTCGTTCGGCAGAGGTACCCCCACCGGTAGCCGTGACCACGACCAATGCTGCAGAAGCAGTACTGGCCCGTAGATTTGCTTAGTTTTCCGCTATATTTTGAAGAATACCAGCCGTCAGGGACAAGTTAAATAATTAAAATAAGACAACAAGTGCATGACAAGGTAGGTAATTAAAATAAGACATAAATAACATACTGACCTTGCAACCGTGGCACAAGTTGGAGTAGAGATGTGCTAGGACAGCCCCACCCCAGTTGTACCTGACGCTCGACGGCTGAAGGTCTCGCAGCAGCTCTAGATACATCATCGGGATGGTATCACCACAAGAATCAGCAAACATGACAGAACCAAATAGGTCCATCACGAATCCCCGTGTGTATCTGTAATATCAAAATTATAGAGCAACTCATTTTTCCGCATGAAACAGAGTACAAAATAAATGTAATATAAATAGTTTGTATGAGTACCTCTGAATCTCGATCGGAGTGGAATCGCTACCTAGACCTCTCGCAAACATAACTCGCAGCTTCGTCTTGTCCAGACAGTACTTGGACTTCCCCCCGTTGCTGCGTATATCTGGCTCCGCTCCCAACAACTCAGCGAGCATGTAATTAATCGTCGTGTCATCTGGATCTGTGGGGTCAGATATGCCACCAACGAGCACGCCCTGGATAGGCAAACCCCATAGAGCGCTAACGTCCTGGAGAGTCACTGTCATCTCTCCAAAAGGTAAGTGGAACGTGTGCGTCTCGGGGCGCCATCGCTCCACTAGTCCTGCAATCAGGGACGCGTTGATGGACTTAGCCTCTGACTGTAGAATATTGACCAAATGCTGCACCCCCAAATTTTGCAGATACGCCTCCATCATCGGGAAGTACTGCATGTCCGGATACCGACCCCTGGCATTTATAATTGCCTCACTCTGCGTTCAAAAAAGTGAACAACATGAAAACCTAAAAATACAAAAATTCAACAAAATCCAAACTTTAAAAAAAAAAAAAAAGTAATCAAGTACCTCTTTAGATGCCTCTGAGACTCGGTGCTCACCGTGAGGCATCCATAATAAAGGACTGAAATGATCATTGCTGTCAGTGGGAATGGGCTCATCAACCGGGTAGGCTGCGGGTGGTCTCCTAGGCCGTCCCCTAGCCATCCTACGTTAAAAAAAAAGTTAAACTTGCTACAATTGGCTAAAATATGCTAATTGCGGAAAAAATATGCTAAAATACGCTAATATGCAAAAAAATGACTATGGAGTCAATCATAACATGCATGATGCCAATAAGAACAAAGAACCACTCCATACAAGCATATTTTTATAAATTTGTATTTTTTTTAAAGATAAGGTTTCCATTAGAAATGTATGAAATCAGTTAATGCAAACTAATTTCATTTCATACAAATTAATGCAAAATAAACTTTCAAATATACAACCAGCAAAAATAACTCATTTATTTGTTGCGAGTATAATTTGTTTAATCACACAAATTTGATGATACATATAGTACATATTAATCTTGGAACTATAGATATAGTTTTTTTTTTTAAATAGAAGTAAAGAACAAAAATAAGCTCGTATTATATAATAATATTTTCTACAATTTCGCTAAAATATTAATAAATAAGATTTTAAAGGAAAATCAATTCTTGAATTAATAAATCTATATTAATTGATTTTTAATGAAATAATAAATATATCCAATTTTACCGATTAAAAATCCAAAGTACACCCTTACTATTAAATATCCCTATTATTATAATAAAGGAAAGCCTCCAATATCTTCTCAAATTCTCCATTTCTTCCAAATAGAATAAAATCAATATTATTCAAAAAAAAAAAAATAACATGAAAGCAACTTGATCGAATTTAATATTTAAGTAAATAAATTTTGAGTTTTATCAATTATTGTTTCTTTTGCTACTCTAATCAACTAATAAAATATATTATATTTGTGAATTATGAAGATTATGAACAACATATATATTTGTAAATATTTTAATTATTTATTCTCGTGTTTAGTGAAGACGCACCAATTGAAAGTAATTATAGAACTCTGTATTCAAATTTTGTTATTCAACAATGTCAATTACTTCTCTCGGCATCTAATTAACGATAAACTAATTCAATTAATCTAAAATCTAATGTACGCATAAAATTTTGTGTCTCGAAAGAATTAAAATTAAAAAAAAAACCGTACGTGACCATTATAGTTATTTGTAGGTAATGATACGGGGATGATGAGGAATGATAACACTAATAGATTAAATTTTAACTAAGACGAAATTGAGCTTTATTTTAATTTATGTGTTTCCTAAGTTTAGACTTTAAAAATATAATTATTTGTCTGTTTTCTATTTTGAATCCAGTCCGTTTCATTAAGAGAATATGCAATTCTAACTTTATTTTAACTAATTAAATGAATATGGAATTCTAACTTCTTTGAATCACTAATATGTAAAGAATCCTTTATACGTAAATTAATATAACAAGAATGAATTAATCTAAAATATTTATAAAACATAAGTGAACACATAAACGAATTAATCCCAGTTGACATGTAAATGGCATGAAAACGAAAATAACTTAATATAACTTAAATTTGCATGCCACATAAATTAATAATTTAAACACAAGCAAACAAACAAAATTATAAATGCAATTACAATATAGGAAAATAAATTAATAATCCAATCTAAATTAGATCAATATATATTTGACAGGCATATACACAGAAAATCCAATCTAAATTACAATCTAAATTACAATAGGAAAATAAACTAATAATCCAATCTAAATCCAATCTAAATTACAATCTAAATTACAATCTAAATTAGATCAATATAAATTACAATATTTGGCAGCAAGTCACGCAAGAACAAGGCAGCAAGGCACAGTAAAGGGTATAGTGCCATAATCAGTCACCAGCCAACATAGGACTGTACCAGTATCAATCACCAGCCAACATAGGCAAGGTAACAGCCGCAGGTCAAGGTAACAGCCGCAGGTCAAGTATAAATCGGCACGAAGGCCTCAATCACAGAAAAGGCACGAGGCCACAGGTCAAGTATAAATCGGCACGAAGGCCTCAATCACAGAAAAGGCAACAGCCAACAGCCAACAGCCACAAGGCTAAAAACCGAAAAATAGAAAGTTTTTGAGAAATTACAATGAATCGACGACCGGCGGTGAAGAGGCGGAGGGACGGCTAGGCGGAGTGGCGGCGAGGCGGAGGGGCGGAGGCGCGCCTTCTCTTCTTTTTTCCTTTTTTCTGGCGGAGAGGCGACACAGATCTGGCGGAGAGGCGGACGGGCGGAGGCTGCGGCAGCCCTCTCTTCTTTTTTTCTTTTTTCCTTTTTTCCTTCTCTCTGGCGGAGCCTCCTTCTTTTTCGTTTTGTTTCTGGCGGACAAGAGACAGAGAAAGACGCAGAGAAGGAGAAGAAGAGTCACGGGTGCGGGTTAGGTCCGAATTAAACTTCCTTCCGCTAGGATTCCTAGCGGTTTGGGTAGAAATAAAAATATTTTAAAAACCTGATTATTTATATTAAAATATATTTTTTTTTGGGTAAAAATAAAAATCACGGGTTATTACCTACAGGCTACTGACTTTTCTTGAAAATATGAGAATAGAAAAATCTCCTGTTTGGCTTCGATTATCTTCGTGATTTTTGCTAGAATTTCTTTTGTGGCGCATACTTGATACACATCTGTGTGGCGAGCTCCTGAAAGATGAGATAGTGAGATACGGATGGAAATGTGAGGTATAAGGTATTTCTTCAAATTCATTGTCGCTGAGAATCTCGCGTACGGAGAGAGAAAGGTCTTGTGTGACCTCATGCTATTGCGGGCTCCGCGCGCCAACAGAAAGGTGACAAGTCTCTCTCTTTTTGAAACGTCTTCGTAGTTCTGCGTCTGGATTTGTTTATGCCTTTGTGTTGAAGTTTGAAAAGTAACGGTAGAATGCGCGCCTCACAAAAAGTTGTATGCATAATATGACAGAAATTATTTCCTGCAAACTTAACAGCTTCTTTTTATAAAATAAATCTGCTGTGATTCTCGGGGGATCACAGGATCCTGCGATCCCATCTCAACTGTTGGTCTTTCTCAAGATGCGTGCATAAATATTACTTTTTAAGAACGTTTTCGAGATCCGCATATAAAAAAGTTTGAACCGTTAATTTCGGAATTTTAGAATCCTGCGATTCATATGAGAATCGCAGCAGATTCGGACTCTTCTTTTTTTTTTTGGTTTATTGCATTTTAGTACTTTTTAAGTCTTATAAATTGCGAACTGTAAGGAAAGGTGTTGTTTACATGTTTGGATGCATACATCCTCTAATGCAAATTGTATGCTGATTTAAATTTGTTCCCAAAATACTTAATTACCTAAGCATAACGATTCCAATATTAAATATTTGTCATTTATTTGATACTTTCATGTGATCTTTTACAGTTCAAATATGTATACTTGGTAGCATAGTGACAAACGAATAGTTCGGGTTCGGTTCGGCAGAGTTAAAAATTTGTGATTCGAATATAATTTAGATATAATTCGGAAATAATTCGGTATAACAAGAAAAAAAAAAAAAAGTATATCCATAATAGAGCCCGTGCCTTTGATACAATGCACATATCAATGAATACAAAGTTAGTAACAATACAAGATCACATCAATGGAGCCCGTGTCCTCGAGGATACTGTTTCATTCTTGTAGTTGCATGTATTTTATGCACATTAATATTTTTATAAAAAATATTTACACTCGATGATAAAAATATTTATACATTATGCTACTAGAAATGAAATATTTTAAACTAAATTTATACTCATACTTAACTTTCAGCTCAATTATCAAGTAATTAATATCATTATTGGATAACCACAATAATTAATAATCAGATTGTAGTTTGGATGTTAGTTCACTTCCCTTGAAAAAGACATATACTTTCTAGTTCTAGATACAATTACAAATGGTTTCCTCGTGGCGGGTGCTCCAAATAAGGGAAAATTAGTTATATGCCACCCGAAAACAAGGAAATTGTGAATTTGCCACTCCACCCCAAAAGTGAATGATTAGTACCCCCAAATTTGTCCCCAGAATAAACTAGATGTGTAAACAAAATGCATATTTAAAACTTTGAGCAAAAACAATTATAAATGGTATGATCAAACCTGAACTGCTGACCTGGAATATTTGCAAATAAAAAGTCACAACAGAACTTACGAGCAGACTTAGTTTATGAGCGAAAGGTGGGAGCAATCCATTCAAGAGTGGTATACGAAGTCTCGAACCCCTAATCTAGAATACCTAGATCTTTCAGATACAACCGTAACTAATAAACACCTAGCCAACAACATTTCTGTCATATACGACAGATTAAACCTATTAAGCCGGGTAAGCTTAAAGAATTTTAAGCAGACCCAAGAACAAATCTACTCTCTTGACCAGAAAATCCAAAAACTTGAGCAAAACTTGAAAAACCTCACAATCCTATTAACAGAAAACCATCCTTTAACAACATCAGAGGTCAAAACTTTGGTGACAGAAGTCGCAAGGCAACCCAAACCTTTTGAAACAGAAACCTTAAAAATTGCTGGAGAACTCAACCAGAAACTCGAAAGAGTAGAAGCTGTCCTCAAAAGAGTAGAAACCTGGGTTAGTTCATGAGTAATTACACACTCACTCAGAACACCCAATTCTACAAACAAGCAGTTCAAGCAACAGACTCAATCGAGTCACCCGCAGTAGGCTTTGCAAAACCTGCTGACAATCGTGGTGGCAACTCAGGCACAACCACATTAATAAAACAAAACAACACCCAAATCCAGTTGCTGGTGCAAGCACTAGAAGAAATCCGAAGCCTGGTAGCAGAAGTGAAAACCCTTAAAGAGCAAATTCAGAAACAAAAGAGTGTAGAGTTACCAAGTGACATAACTGACGAATTATCAGCCAGACTAGCCGGACTATCAATCGGACCCTCCAGGCAGAAGGAAAAGAAGGGGGTTTTCAGAGTTTTCAAAGACCCCTTTGTTATCCTCCAAGAAGAAAAACAAAAACTTAAATAATGGAAACATCAGGGAGACCTAGTGTAACCCAAACCCAAACAATAAATCCTGACGCACCATTATTCGAAGACCAAGTTCGCGAATACCGAAGAGGGCAAAGAAGGAGATATAATGCCCAAAGAAACCTGAGGAACCTTGCCCGAACTATAACGGGTAGGAGTCCTTACCAGATGACTCTGGAAGAACAGGTGGATCCAGATACTCAGCTCAGAAGATCCCTGAGAGATCGAGCTGCTATAGTACCTGCTGAAGTGCTATACAATTCCAGAAGGGACGACAACAACCACCGTGTCTATAACCATTTCTCTGAGGAAGCAATTCTCTGCACCGACAACCAGCAAATCGACAGGCCATTTATACAGCCCGACAGCTATGCGGCCCTTCGACAAAGTGGGATGCAATTTATCCACATAGGGGTCGCTCAAGTAAGAATACAGATCCTGCACAGGCAGGATGAAGGCACCTCGGCGTTAGTTGTTTTCAGAGACAACAGGTGGCAGGGAGATCAGTCCATTTTCGATACAGTAGAAATTGATCTGACAAGAGGAAGCCAGCTGGTATATGTTATACCGGATACTATGCAAACAATTGGGGATTTCTATAGAAATTTCCAGTTATCAATCCTAACAAGGGGATACCAAAACTGGCAGAATGGTGAAGCTAACCTTCTAGTCACTAGAGGTTTAGTAGGCAGGCTGTCCAACACATCAAATGTCGGATTCGCCTACCAAATAAGCAATGTTTCAGAATACCTGGCAAGCAGGGGCATACGGGCCCTTCCGGGCAGACGCTACTCAGCACAAGAAAATCAAGGAAGAAACTGGGTAGTCAGGCCATCGCGAATTGATATTCCTATGATGCCTACAGAATTGCAGACCAATAACCTCCTCGATGGCAGAATCTCTATATCATTCCAGAATTATGTCCCAGCCCCTGATCACGAAGGCGATATACCTGATGACGATGAAGATGAAGTTAGGAGTGAGACAATCCTCATCCTAACCGAAGAAGAAAGTGATACCGACGAAGAAGACGACTGGCAATACATGCAGTACCTTGCTGGCCAGTCAGCACAACCACCTGACAATCCCCAACAAGAAGATTCTGTTCCTATTTGGGACACAGATTATGATGAAGAAGATGCTGGCAGTACTGACAAGGATTGGGTCAATCCTTTTTCGGAGCGTGGTGGGGAGATGAATACTATTTTTATGATGAATGGTAACGAAGAAACCTTTGATTACCCACAATTCAAAAACCTATCAGAAGCACTAAACGAACGTGCTTTTATGTCAAGTTCTTCTGCGATATCTCATTACCAACCACCACCAGATCAGTCAATGCACATGCCCAGCTACCCTCCTGCAAGGGGTACAAATGAGACAAGATGGACTATTCCCACGTTTGAAGAACGAGTGCCTAAAACAGGGCGATTTCGCGGGGGCTACAACAATGAGATGTGGACACTACCATCAGCGCAGCAACAGCAGGGTGCCATGTTCGTAATCCCGGATCAACTAGGGATGTTCCATGATGCGTTCTCAAGATGGGAGTCTATTACTCGAAACCATGTAGCTGAGAAGGGGTTTACAGACCCTCGGGATAAAATAGAATATATGGAAAATCTCTTGGGAGAAGTCGAGAAATTAACATGGGTACAGTGGAGGATGCAATTCCTTGCTGAATACGAGGCGTTGATAGCAGTGGCGGATGGCCGGGAAGGCACACAAAACATACTTTCCCAGATGAGAAGAGTATTTTCACTGGAGGATCCTGCCCAAGGATCAACAGTTCTCCAAGATCAGGCCTACAAAGATCTGGAGCGCCTCACCTGCGACAATGTTAAATATCTCATTCAGTATATGAACGAGTATTTAAGGCTAGCGGCAAAATCTGGGCGAATGTACATTAGCCCAGAGCTCTCAGAAAAATTCTGGTTAAAGATGCCCGGTGACCTCGGGACCAGAATAAAAACAATGTTTGAGGAAAAGTACCCTGGCCTCACAGTAGGGGTAATTCCGAGAGTATTATTTGCCTACAAATATCTGGAGGGCGAGTGCAAAGATGCTGCGTTCAAACGATCCCTCAAAGACCTTTCCTTTTGTAGCCAGATTCCAATTCCTGGCTATTACCACAAACCAGAGAAGAGATATGGCGTGAGAAGATCAACAACCTATAAAGGCAAGCCCCATGAATCTCACGCCAGAATCGAAAAGAGAAAGCACCTTGTTAGAAACAAGAGATGTAAGTGCTACCTATGTGGGCAAGAAGGGCACTTTGCGCGAGAATGCCCCAATGATAGAAGAAATATCAAACGGGCAGCAATCTTCGAAGGACTCGATATACCGGAAGATTGCGACATAATATCGGTGCAAGAAGGGGAAGGCCAGAGTGATGCTATATTTAGCATTTCTGAAGGCGAAGATGGGGAGATGGAGCTGCAACAAGGGATACAAACCCTGCAGCTGAACTCTCTCTTTATGCTCGGAGAAGAGAATTCGGGCTACAGGCCTAGAATAAAACTACCAGAAAAACAGATGGGATGCCAACACCAATGGCTTCATAATCAAGTCATCGAGCAACCATTCAAAACAACCTGCTCATGTTGCGCCAGAGAAACCATAATCCGCGCTAGAATACATTGTTCAAATTGCGGAGTAACAGCATGTAACCTGTGCGGCCCGTTCTACTTCAAAGAAGAAGTACCAGTTACCCCAGCAACCGCACCAGCACAAATCAACCTCAGAACACTAGTACAAGAGCAGAGAGATTACATTATATGGTGTGAAGCTGAAATGGAGAGGCTGCAGAAAGAGGTTGACCATTACAAAAAGAAGTACGAAGACCTCCTTGAAGAACATTTGAAAGAAGAATTCGACAACCTAGATCCAAAGCAAAAGGGCGTTGATGAAAACGCAAATGTCCTCAATGGGGAAACAGTCTATAACACCAACGGTAATCCTTCTACTGGGAGAATTATCAAAAACAGGCTGTATAACCTGGAAGTAGAGCTCGATATTCCTGGAGTACAAAAACTCAAAATAAGGGCAATCCTCGACACTGGTGCCACAACCTGCTGCATAGATCAAGGGTCAGTACCAAAGGAAGCTCTTGAAGAAAATACCTTTGTAGTACAATTTACAGGGGTAAACTCCACCCAAACCGCTAACATGAAGTTAAAATATGGTAGAATGATCATTGGCGAAAACCAGTTCCGCATACCATATACCTATGCATTCCCAATGAAGTTGGGAGGGGAAATACAAATGATCATAGGGTGTAATTTCATACGCTCTATGCATGGGGGTCTGAGAATAGAGGGTGATACAATTACCTTCTACAAAAACCTGACGGTCATCAACACACAACCACAGGCAAAGGTTCTAACCATAGAAGAAATAGACCTCCAAGACCTGGAGTACATACAACTCCAAGAAATGGTCCATTACAATTTTGGGCAAACATCATCAGGCTTCATTACAAAGTTTGATCAAATACTAAGGAGGCTAAAGGAGGCCGGGTTCATTGGTGAGAATCCCTTGCAACATTGGAGCAAAAATAAGATCGTCTGCATGCTGGAAATCAAGAATCCAGACTTCATTATTGAAGACAGACCCTTAAAACAGGTCACGCCACTGATGAAACAAACTTTCAGCAAACATGTGGAGGCCCTGTTAAAACTCGGGGTGGTACGACCCAGCAAAAGCAGACACCGGACTACGGCAATTATTGTCAATTCCGGTACATCAATAGACCCAAAAACCGGAAGAGAGGTAAAATGCAAAGAGCGTATGGTATTTAATTACAAAAGGCTTAATGATATAACTGAAAAAGATCAATATAGCCTTCCTGGAATTAATACCATCATGAGAAAAGTAGCTAATAGTAAAATCTACTCTAAATTCGATTTAAAGAGTGGATTTCACCAAGTAGCTATGCACCCAAATTCAGTCGAATGGACGGCATTCTGGGTGCCTGATGGGTTATATGAATGGCTAGTAATGCCGTTTGGATTGAAAAATGCTCCAGCAGTGTTCCAAAGAAAAATGGATCATTGCTTCAAAGGCACTGAGAATTTTATAGCAGTTTATATTGATGATATTCTGGTATTTTCTCAGTCCGAAAGAGATCATGCAGAGCATTTAAAAATAATGCTCTCAAAATGTGAAGAGCATGGCCTTGTCCTAAGCCCGACAAAAATGAAGATAGCCGTTCCTCAAATAGAGTTCTTAGGGGCAGTAATAGGCAATGGTACCATTCGGTTACAACCGAATATTATCACAAAAATCGAGAAATTCAAAGAAGATGACCTCACTCAAAAGTCTGGTATGAGATCCTGGCTAGGGATCCTCAATTATGCCAGAAGTTATATCCCAAACCTCGGGAAACTTCTAAGCCCTTTATATGCGAAAACCAGTCCAACCGGCGATAAACGATTAAATAAGCAAGATTGGGAGTTAATTCGCACAATAAAGCAGCAAGTTCGAAACCTGCCCGATCTCTGTATACCCCCAGAAGAATGCTTCGTCATAATCGAAACAGACGGGTGCATGGATGGATGGGGAGGTGTATGCAAATGGAAGCCAAAGAGGTATGATCCGAAAAGCACAGAAAAGCCGTGCGCCTATGCCAGTGGCAAATTCAACCCGCCTAAATCCACAATAGACGCAGAAATCTTCGCGGTCATGAATAGCCTGGAGGCATTGAAGATCTACTACCTCGACAGAAAGGAATTAGTGATACGCACTGATTGTCAGGCTATCATTAGTTTCTTTAACAAATCTAACATTAATAAGCCGTCAAGAGTGCGCTGGATCTCGTTTACAGACTTTGTAACGGGGCTAGGAATCAATGTTCAATTCGAGCACATAGATGGGAAGGACAACCTTTTGGCTGACTCCCTATCACGGTTAATTAATGTTTTAATTGATGCAGGATGGCCCAACCTGGAAGCACTGAATGTTCTGGACAATCTAGCCGGGGCTCTTCACGAGAGCAAAGAGCATCCCAACCAGGAGGTTCAGGAGAAAATGTCCCAAATAATCCTGCAAATCAGCCACTCGTTCACCAGTACAGGGATCTACTGCGACAATCCGATGAGACCCATACCCTGGAAAGGCGAAATGAGCTTAGGCTCCAGCTTCGAGCAATAGAGAACAAAGTCATCTCAAAAACACTGGAAGGGATTAACGATTTAATAAAAATACAACAAATGAAAGAATCCCAAAGTTCTAAATATGCGACGAAGGACAATTACTGGGGAGATTGGTTGCCCCAAGTTCAGCAAACTCTCACTAAGCTTCAAAAGGCCTACCGAGAGTTTAAACAACTGATCCGTGAAGTGAAGGTGTTCCGTGTATAAATGTATCTTGGACCCTACCACTATAGATATGTATCATAAGGTGTGCTTTACTTTTTAGGCCTGCTTAGTGGCCGCTGCTTTTTCTTTAGTGTGGGCCAATAATTGGCCAGCTTTCGGTGCATTATAAGCACCTTTAGTTTTTAGTGGGAGACAAAAGTTTGTGGAAATCCTTTAATCACATGCGATGGGGCCCAATGAGTACCCGATGTGATAATTGAGATTCCATCTCGAGTCTCTATATAAGTGTGAGTTTTCAGAGTTGCAAAACAAGCTGAGAACCAGCAAGTTTTACTTCTCTCTCTTTCCTTGTAACATTCCACTTATTAATAAATTTCCGCTTGTGTGCCTTCTTTCTTCCCGTGTTCTTAGTATCCCGTTGAAGTTTGAAGGCTCTGACCGATCGATCCTCACCCTGGTATCAGAGCCAAGGTCTGTTTTTATTCATGGCTTTCTAAGTTTCTTTGTATTCTAGGACGGTAGCTAGGGGGAGATCATACCAAAATCATGAAAATGTTCAAAACCTAAGTAGATTATCTAATTTAAAGGCTTTTTCTTCACGTATTAGTTAAACAATATTAACCCAAGGATATTAGCTTATAGGGCTTGATTTTCGAAAAATATAGCTAAACCAAAAGAATCATCCTGCCGTACAGTACCCTAAGAAGTGGGGAAGATTGCGGAGTAACACGATGAGGTGAGGTATAGCTAAATTCGGTAGAAAATATCGCCCCAAAGTTAAGAGCAAAGGTTGATAAAAAAAAAAAAAAAAAAAAAAAAAAAAAAAAAAAAAAAATTTTCATTTGGGTGCACAGATTGGGGATGTTGTATCATTAATTCTAAGGAATATTCTCTCAGAGTGGCAAAAATCTAATTTTGAAGTTTTTGAGTGGCATAAAATGAAGAGCCCCCTCCAAATAATTGTCAAGCTGGGCAAAATGCATGAACCATAATTAAATCTCTTGTATTTGCATCATGAGTTCTAGACTCCTGCATGGGAGTCCGCATCGTCTGCATTAATTCAAAAGAATATCTTGGAGTCAATCTGACACCGCCAATAAAAACAGGAAGTTCTTTAATATTGGCACAGATCATGAAACTGATCGGACGGTACAGATGCATTAACTCAAAAGATTCTTTTTTGAGTTAACGCAGAGGATACGAATTCCCTGCATGATGCGTCGCCTTCGCCTTGACCTATAATTTGCAGAACTAACAAGGACAGCCGAGATAGGGTTACGTGGCGACACCGAGACAGGCTGAAGCTACCATCAGCCAACACGTGTCCAGCACGATTTCGAATTGCGATCCGTCTCAGCCTGATTTGCGGATCCAGACTCCTCCCCCACAGCCCATTCCAATCCTCGTGCACACCCATCATTTCCCGCGCCAACATTTTTTAATTAAATTATTAAATTCCTACAGCCTATTTAAACCCCTCCTATATCTCCCCTCTTCTTCCCAACTCAGATCTCACCTTCCCACATTGACAAATCAAAACAAAAGGGGAAAAATACCCAAAAGCAAAACAGAGAGCTAGAGAAGATGATACCAGGATTCAACCGTTCGATCTCTCTTCCCATGAACACGAGGTCGAAGGCACGGGTTGCGTACCATGTGCGGTCAGTGAGCCTGCCGTGCCGATCACATCCTCTGATCTCCAATCTCGAGGAACAGATCCGGGCTGTCCGATCATTGGCTACCAGCTCAGACAGCTCCCTTGCCTGGATCGATGCCGGTCTCTCACAGATCGAACTCCTTCACTCAGCACTCAATGATTTTCTCAGCTTAACAGAGACGAAACATGTGCTGCAGCAAAAAACTGCCTCAACTGAGCGTCTCCTCGACAATTTATTGTACCTAGTTGATTCATACGGGTCATTGCTATCTAACATAGTGACGCTAAAGCAACAACTGTTTGAGGTCCAATCAGCATTTAGGCGGTGTGACTCCAATTTGCTTGCATCTTCTCTAAAATCACAGAGGAAAACAGAGAAGGAGCTGAGCCGAATTGCATCTTCCTTGCGCGTCTCAAATAAATATTCACTTCTGGAGCCTGCATCTGATGCTACAGAGGTGGAGATCTTTGGCCTCTTGAAAGAGGCAATCGTTGCCACGTCAGCAGCTTCTGTGGTCCTCTTTAACAGAGTTGTTGCTGTGTCAACAATTGCTTCCACTGCTGCTGTTTCATCGGCATCAAGCAGAATCGGGCCATTCGCAAAGAAGGTTTCGAAAGAGGAAAGGGAGATGGTGGCTTTTAAGAAATTGGAGGAATTAGAGGAATGTGTAAAGATTTTTGAGAGCGGGAGTGAGAAAGTGTTTAGGAGTCTGGTGAATTTTAGAGTTTCACTATTGAATATTCAAAGTGATTCGTTTTAGGCAAAAATGTTAAAATTAATTAAGGTTTAGTAGTGAATCATTGTAGATTGTAGATTTATAAATATACAGTTGTTGATAGAAGAAACTAATTACAGAATTTGGTTCATATTGTTTGCATATACTCTTATTTACTGTTTTTTGTTTTGTTTTTTTTTTTTTTTGGAAACAAAGGCATAATGCCAATTTCATTCCTAAAATGGTAAATACATTACTGAAAAAAAGAAGAAAAAAAATGCTAATGGAAGGAGAAACTGTCGTATCCCCCTGCTATTCAAAACCATGATGCATTATTGTTGTCTTAATTAGCGACACACATATACTGCATTCCCAACTAGTTACTAAACATTTCAAATGCAATAAACAAGTTTCAAGCTTTCAATTTTGCATCAATGACAGTCACATTTATCTGTTATTGTTAAAATTATAGAAGAAATATAGTAGGATTGATCTCAGATGTTCATCATTGATCAAAGGGCTAGGATTAGATCAAATAGGAAATTCTATTTAGAGAAAGAAAATAAACGGTACTCTACTGTATAGGTACCAAAAGTAGAATAGAGATAACGGTAATATTTTTCTTTTAGCATAAAAGAGCTTGTATCATAAAATTCAATAATAAGAAAGTTTATCTCCTCAGAATTCATACAAAATCAACATGGTATCAGAGCAACGTCTGATAATCTCATAAACTCCAAAAATCGCAACAATACCATTTACCAGTATACTGATAGCCAAATGCCAGTAAACTGAGAGCATAACCAACATACCATAAACCCATAACAGAAAGTCAGAAACCATAAACAAACGAGAATGAGTCAAGAAGGGCAGCAATCATCAGATGCTACATACTCCTCTCGACTCACCCATAATCTGTTAAATGGCAAGAATTATGTATCATGGGCACGGGCAGTGACCTTATCTCTTAGCAGCCGAGAAAAACTCGAATTCATCATAGGAGAGTGCAACAAACCAAAAATAGCCAATCCAGACAACAAAATAGAAACCGAAAAACAAGCCTTACGAAAATGGCAAACCACAGATCACAGGGTCATGACTTGGCTCTTTGATTCAATGGAATCAGAAATTTCTGATTTATTCCATCATAGTTCCACCTCACGAGAATTATGGGAAGACATACAAGTCTTTTTCAGCCAACAACAAAACCACTCTCATGTCTTCAGACTCATGCAAGAAATCGAACAAGAAAAGCAAGGGTCTAAAACCAACACAGAATACTACGGTGCCATGAAGAAAAAATTCGATGAACTTCGAATTTACAGACCCTTCACAACAGACCCAATAGAGCTCCGAAAAAGACTCGATCAAGATGAGTTGTTTCATTACCTTGCGGGTCTCGATTCCAGTTATGAAGCAATCCGATCACAAATCATACTCGGATCCGAACTTCCCAAAACCTCTGCCGCTGTTGCAATGATTCAAAGAGAAGAAACAAGGAGACTCACCATAGGCGGTCCACAAGCCTCCTCCGGCGAGGGACACGAGACCCAAGCCTTTGTTACTCAATTTCGGCACCAAAACCCTAACCCTCAATTTCGGCAAAATCAAAAGAAAGGAGGGGTGTGCTCTCATTGCAAGAAGGAAGGCCACACCCATGAGAGGTGCTGGTTCCTTCACCCCCATCTCAAGCCCGAAAAATGGAAGGCGCAAGAGAGGAACAGAGGCGGCGACGGGCTCAGTAGAGGAGGCGAAAGAGAAAAAGAGAAGAAGGGTTATGCGGCTGGGGTCGCTGTGACTCAATCCGAACCCAATTCGGGTTATATGTCTCAGCGGACTCAACCCGATTCCAACTTTGGCTACATGGCTCAAGTCCAACCCGAACCCAACCTCTCTAACTCCAATTTCATCCGAAACGGGTCAGACGGGTCGCAGGATTCCATGCAGCACTTATTTCAGCAGTTCTCTGTGTGGTTTAAAGATTAAGGTGCCCCTAGCTCATGTGGTATTGTTTCTCACTCAAAAAATTTTAATTTATATGACCGAATAATTTTAGATAGTGGAGCAACAAACCATATGTTCGGAAATAGAAATTTTTTCACCAAATTAGACTTGACTAAAAATAATCAATATGTCTTAGTGGCAAATGGTACGAAAGTACAAATAGATGGCAAAGGAGAAATTAACGTTTGTAATCATAAAATAAATAACGTATTATATTTAAAAGCATTTTCTATAAATTTAATTTCCATAGGAAAATTGACACAAGAATTCAATTGCAATGCAATTTTTTCTTATAAAAATGTTGAATTTCAGGACCGGGTAACCGGGACGAAGATTGGGGAAGGAATTCTTGAAAACGGGCATTATCTTTTCAACTTGCAAAAAATTAGATTTTTGTGCTTCCGCAAAATCCATTAATTATGATGTTTGGCATAGGAGACTCGGGCATCCATCCGACAAGATTCTAAATAGTGTATTAGATTTTTCATATTCAAAATGTATTAATTGTGACATTTGTAAGTTGGCAAAACAAACAAAGCTTCCCTTTTCTCAATCTTGTAGTAAAAGTGAAGCGATGTTTGATTTAGTCCACTCCGATGTATGGGGTCCGGCCCCAATTGATTCTTATAATGGATTTAGATATTTTGTTATATTTATTGATGACTTTTCTAGATCCATATGGCTATATTTATTAAAATAAAAAAATGAAGTTTTTAATTGTTTCAAAGAATTCTTATGTCTTGTAGAAAATCAATTCAATTGTAAACTTAAAATTTTTAGATCGGATAATGGAACGGAATTTATAAACCAAAATTTTACAAATCTTTTTAAAAAAAAATGAGTCATACATCAAACAACTTGCATAAATACTCCTCAACAAAATAGAGTATCGGAAAGAAAAAATAGACACTTATTAGAAATGACACGAGCATTATTATTTCAAAATAATGTTCCAAAAAATTATTGGTCGGATGCCATTCTTTGTGCCACACATCTAATTAATAGGTTACCAAGCGCTATTTTAAGAAATAAAAGTCCACTAGAAATCCTCTACCAACAAAAAATAAATCTTGATCATTTAAGAGTGTTCGGTTGTACATGTTTTGTAAAAATTAAAAGAAAAGATAAACTTGATCATATGTCAACAAAAGCAATTTTTTTGGGATACTCTACTTACAAAAAGGGTTACAAATGTTATGATCATATTAGTAAAAAATTATTTATGTCTAGGGATGTCATATTTTGTGAAGAAGAACCATATTTTAAAGAAATATTTAAGACCCCACATACACAAGAACAAGTAAGACCTATAATATCTCATGTAGAGGGTCAAGAAAGTGAACAAAATGTTAATCATATTTTTGATGAGAACGTTGAAGTAGAGACTAACACAAATAATCTTAATAATAATAATAATAATAATAATAATGAAATAGAAGAAAATTTGGAAGTTAGACGGTCTTCACGAATAACACGACCATCTACTAGACTTAGGGATTATGTAACCTATACGATACAATACCCTATTGAAGAGTTTCTATCATATGAAAATATTTCACCCTTACATCTTGCTTTTTTTACTACCATCCAAAAAGAAATGGAACCGAATAGCTACCAAGAGGCTATTACAAATCCGGTATGGTGTCAAGCCATGAAAGAAGAGCTAGAAGCTCTAGAAAAAAATGAAACTTGGGTAATTGTACAATTACCAAAGTTAAAAAAACCGGTAGGGTGTAAATGGGTTTATAAAATTAAATACAATAGCAATGGTACCATAGAACGATATAAGGCAAGGTTAGTTGCAAAAGGTTATTCCCAAACATACGGAATTGATTACAATGAAACCTTTGCACCGGTGGCCAAAATGAATACCGTTAGAATTTTATTTTCCATTGCGGTAAACAATAATTGGAATTTATACCAAATGGATGTCAAGAAAGCTTTTCTTCAAGGAACACTTGAAGAAGAAGTATACATGAACCTACCCCCAGGACATAAATTGCAAAACAATTCTAACTTAGTGTGTAGGTTAAATAAGTCAATTTATGAATTGAAGCAATCTCCTCGAGCATGGTATGGCAAGCTTAGCTCTTATTTAATTTTATGTGATTTTAAAATTAGTAGTTCGGACCATTCTCTCTTCACAAAAATTAATGGTAAACACACTACCATAATTTTGGTATATGTCGATGACATTATAATCACCGGAAACAACATAAATGAAATCAAAAAAATCAAAAGCCAATTGAAGGAGAAATTTGATATCAAGGACCTTGGATATCTAAAATACTTCTTAGGAATAGAAGTAGCTTACTCTAAGTTGGGACTTTTTATTTCACAAAGGAAGTATATTTTAGACCTCTTAGAAGAAACCGGAAAATTAGGTTGCAAACCGGCCTCCACACCCTTTGATAGCAAATGTAAATTAAATAGTGAAGATGGTGAATTGTTAGATGATATAAATCAAGTTCAAAGAATTGTAGGAAAATTAATTTATCTTACCGTAACCCGACCGGATATTTCGTTTTCGGTAAGCCAAGTTAGTAAATTTATGCATTCGCCTAGAACATCACACTTAGAGGACATAAATAAGATTTTGAGGTATCTAAAGAAAACATTTGGTAAAGGAATATTAATGAAAAACAATAATTCTAATGTCATATGTGGCTATTCCGATGCAGATTGGGCCGGGAGTTTCGATAGGAAGTCCACTACTGGCTTTTGCACATTTGTAGGCGGAAAATTTAGTCACATGGAAAAGCAAGAAACAAAACGTCGTGGCACGATCTAGCGCGGAGGCGGAGTATCGAGCCATGGCTTCAACCGCAAGTGAATTAGTATGGCTCAAACAACTTCTCAAGGATATGGGCATCGAATTCAATCAACCCATGAAAATGTATTGCGACAACAACTCCGCACGACACATCGCATTAAATCCGGTGTTCCATGAACGGACCAAGCACATAGAAGTAGATTGTCATTTTGTGAGAGAAAAAGTCAAAGCCAAAGAAATAGAGACACCGTATATACAAAGCAATGAACAATTAGCGGATGTCTTTACCAAAGGGTTGGATCCGAAACAATTCGACAACATCACAAGCAAGCTAGGATTGTATGATATATACATTCCTAGCTTGAGGGGGAGTGTTAAAATTATATAAGAAATAGAGTAGGATTGATCTCAGATGTTCATCATTGATCAAAGGGCTAGGATTAGATCAAATAGGAAATTCTATTTAGAGAAAGAAAATAAACGGTACTCTACTGTATAGGTACCAAAAGTAGAATAGAGATAACGGTAATATTTTTCTTTTAGCATAAAAGAGCTTGTATCATGAAATTCAATAATAAGAAAGTTTATCTCCTCAGAATTCATACAAAATCAACAGTTATATAATCAAATTTCAATATTTATTTTTCTGCAATAATACAATGTATAACAGCCAATGCATTAATAGCTCAACTGGTAGATTAATTGGTAGAATGACTTCAAATAAGTTACAAGTTTAAGTCTCAATATACACATGTAACCGAATGAAAATTTCTCACCACTTTTTTTTTTGAAAAAAGGGAATATAATGTATAATACAGAGTACAGACCTATAAATCTATAATCAGCAATTAATGGTAATCTTGGGTGTCCTTTTTGTACACATACAAAATGAAGCAATATAATGCATCACTTATGGGCTTAGATATTTGCATCCATGTTGCCTCTGAGGCTCTTCTGATCACTAGAAACAATATTTTTTTCTTCGGCCTAACTTTGCACTTACAAAACATTTTTTTTTTTCATTTTCCTCTTTTGGAATATTTAAAATATTATAATTTATAAAGCGTCTGTTAATATTGTTTATCTGTGATGAGTTGTCTTACCAGCCTCAATCCAAACCGATAAAACGCTCAACTAAATTCATTATTGGATGCATTCACTAACTAATTAATCATATATAATCATCATTATTCATCTAATACATATATGCTTACAGCTTGTCTAAACCAAAAGCTCACATGGCCAGTTGCTCTTTCTTAATAACATTTGTGTACATTAATTTGATACATTTGAATAAAAGTTTAGGTGCTCAGCTCTGGATACCACCAATATCTGTTGCTCGTGACAGTTAAAAGGACATCATTATCACATTTCAATATACCTTTAATGGCAACAACATTAATTGCATTATATGGTCGCTGTGGTGACCGGTGATCACTTTAATATAATATAGCCTCACAAGTACATTATCAAACATAAAAAAACAAACAAAAAAAAATGTAATCAATACAACAGCGGCACCAATTTTTTTAAATTTTTGGTGAGGCTCAAGTGCATTCAAAATTTTTTAAAGGTTAGGGAAAAAAAAAGGTGATCAGACGGCTGGTTTTTGACTAAAAAAATTGTAGTTTGAAGATATGATCAAAGGTTATGATCAAATTATTATAATTAGGGAAGATTTTAACGTTGCAAAATTAACAGAGTAATATAATGGTACGAAAAAGAACCAAAGTCCCATTTCCGTCGACTGATATGAACCAAAAAATAAATCATTTGCAAAACAAAAAAAAAAATGAACCAAAAACCCTCTCCTCCTGCATGGAAATAGTCAAGATTGCGGTGTCCCGTCGTTGAATATATGCACAGTGAAATTTGGGCATGCATCTTGTCGTCAAATTTAAACAAAATTGAGCAAAACCTAAAACCATGTTCAGACCACTATATATCATTCCTACATATATAGGTTACTCCTTCATTTGGCAAATTCCAGGTAATTTTTTTAACTTTGATGTATTGTTGAATTTTTTAACTTTGGTTAACGTAATAGTTGGATAAGGATAACAGGTAATTATATAAAATAAAATTATATATAGAAATATAAATATATATTCAATTCTTTCTTTTTTTATCATTGTATCCACGCTGAATCTGATAATAAAATTTTCTTCATTCTTCGTTCGTTGTTGTCCTGTTCCTCAATTGTGAAAATAAAAATAATTTACAGTACAATCTGGCTCTCATTTCCTCGTCAATTTTCTCTTTGTTGTCAACCTGGCTTTTTAATTCAATTATCTTCCTCCTTCCTCTTGAACTAGTCGATCTTGAGTACTGCATGGCTGCAGGCATGTAGCTTTCTTCTTCAAGCCTCTTCAAAATTTGACTTCCTCCTTCGAATATCGCAAGTAATCTTTGTATTTAGTAAAATAGAATTTGTAAAACACTTGAGATTGAGATTTTTGAGTTTATTTGATATAATAGATTATTAGTATCATTCGTTATTCATCCGTTATCCGTTTCGTTACCCACTAATCTTAACGTGTATGGGTGGGTTATAGTAAAACTTATTCTTAATAGATACAGATTGAATATGAATAAAGTCAAATTTTAACGGATATGAATATAAAAATACTTCTATCCTATCCATGTCGTACCCATTGACACCCCTATTTGAAAGTTTTCCGATAGGATCATAATGGTAGGGAAACTAAAATTGCGCAGCGCCGCAGGAAGTAACAGACCGCCGCACTAAATGTCAAATTCTAAGGTTGGTCCAAAATAGCCAGGCCCATAATCGCTCTAATTTCATTTAATTGTAGGCTTTTGGGGCAAACCAGGCCAGGAGCCCAACCTTCTTTTAAAGTCGAAACCAATACAAAACCATTAGTCGTATATTGAAAAGAGAAAAAGAAACCTACGTGTCCATTTAAAATAAGGAGATAAATGAAAACAACATTTAATGGGCCTAAGACTGAGAGATTCAATGCAGATTTAGATTACAGGCCCAAAGTCATGCATTCATGCTTAGAGGCGTTCAAACTGGTCAGTTCGGTTGAAACCGAACTAAAATAATCAAATCAAACTTTTTTTCGGTTTTCAAAAATAGAACCGAACCAAACCGATTAAACTTATAAACCAATGAAGAACCGAATTTCGGTTTGCTCGGTTCAAACCGAAGTAAACCTGTTAGTGCCATTATTAACGAAAATTACACATGTTCATACACAAATTGTTCAATTCCATACAAAATATGTAAATGTTCTTAAATATTTAAACTAAAATGAAAGAAATAAAGCATTGATTGAACCAAACAAAACATAAATCATACTTGAACTAATATAATTTGGTCGGTTTGGTTTAGTCGGTTTTGAAAACTGTAAACTGAACCGATCCATTTAAACCAAGAAATCGAACCATTGCCTGTTCGGCAACATGGAAATTTTACGGGAATGGGAATTTTTAATATGGGAATGGGAATTTCATTTTATCAAAACCAAAGGCATTTAACTCATGGAAAATTTTAGAATATAAGTGTTCGGATGCATGGAAAATTTGTTTGGATGTTGCTTTCTTTTCTTTTTATAGAAGATGTAATACTACAATTAAACAATATTAAGTGTATTAATACTAATCTCTGATTATGATTAATATAATTATATATATCAAATTCTAAAAAAGTTTAAATGAGTGAATTGACTATACAATGCAAAGTTTAAATTGTGCTTGTTTAATTAATTTTAGCCTTTGTATTACTAAATTGTGTTTGTTTAATTGAGTGCTTAATTGTACAAATTAATTTTTAGTTTAATTAATTAAACAAGTCTTAATTAGGTCTGAGTGAATTTAAACAAGTATTAATTCCAGTTTAAACTTCATTAATTTAAACAAACGGAGTAATTATTAATAATACTTGTTTAAACTAGTATGTAGTAATAATAGTACTTTGATGGTGATTCTTCAAGTTTCAGTTTTTGAGAAAAATAACGGAGATCCAAGTAAATTTTATTTTTCCAACAAAAAATAGTGTAGAGAGTAAAGATGGGTTCCAAAATGAGTAAGATAATGGGTTTCTTAATAAGCTGCCGAACACTATATAAGTAAAAATATCATTACCACTAATTTTTCCTTTAAAATTCATGGGAATAGGTGTCACCGAACCGGCCCTTAAACTGAAATTTTTCGGCTTTGGTTGAAAACTGAACAAACGACCCGTCTGAACACTCCTATTCATGCTTGGATCCAATCTGAACTTGATCCGTACATGACAGTCGTGCCGAGTGCTGGCTTCTGCAGAGTGCAGAGAGCACATTTAATTTGATCCTATGGGCTATGGTGATTTTGTAATATTGATTCCAGCTCCAGGTAACGAGGTAACACTCCACTTGAGCCAGTCAGTCATACATATGAGCTGTCCCGCACTAGGTGGTACTGAGTACCGTACGGACACATCACATTCAACTTTTTATTTTTTTTTATATGAGCGTATATTGGCAGGGTGCAGGTTACTCGGACAGACGGACGACCCGAAAGACTTGGAATAAAAATGAAATAATTTTGATAAAAAATACAAAATTTAAATACATTTAAGTTCATGACTTCTCGTGACTTGCAGCTGACTCATTTGCTTGTTACTGGACCGAGCTCGCTCGCCACTAACTCGGTTTAGAATTAACAAGTTCAAGCTGGAGCCTAGCTCGCTTGCTATTTTGCGAGCTAGCTTGGCTAGACATTAATTTGTAAAGTTGTATGAATTTGTATACATTTTATACTGTATGTTGAAACTTAATAATTCTTTTTAAAACTTATTAGTAAAATTTGTAAATTTTGTAATAAAACAAGATTCAGCCAAATCCAGTTCGGTCCAGCTCGTGACGATTTCAAACTTTGCTTTCAGCTTGGACTCTTAAAGTCAGCTCGCTCGTCTCAAACGAGCCAGATTGTGACGAGTTCAAACTGGACCCAGCTCGTTGCCACCCCTAGACCCCATGCATTCCACCTCGACTGTATTGACTCAAAATTTGATGAAACGGTCCAGATCGAAACTCAAATTTTGAGTTACTTTTTTTAGGATATCCGGACCCATTATGTCCTAGAGGATTTGCCGACATTTTTGCAATTCTGATTCCGTCGGCCCCTGGGGGTGATCCCTACTGGAGGTGACTCTTAAGGCGCCATTACCCCCGTCTCGTCTCAAGCTTTCCGAATTAGGGTCATATGTGCAAATCCGAGTTTCCTAGCCAAAGTTATGGCCGTTTAAAGTTAAAAAAAAAAACGATATTTTCATGCAAAAACACCGATGATGCACCGATGTTTTATGCACGGCCTAACGACAGCAGAAGTGCATCGATGTTTCATTGCAAAAATATTAGCGACGCACCGATATTTTTTTAGCACTACATTTTTAATTGCAAATGCTAAGTCTAATAAAACATCAATGTTTCATTACAAAAACATGAGTGACGTACCGATATTTTTTTAGTACTACGCGACTAATAAAATATCGATGATGCACCAATACATGCAACCGATATAACATATGCATCCACCCAAATGCATTTATTTGATTTTAGCCAAACCGAGTGCAAACTTCAATCCGAGTTTTCTACGATTTTTTCTTTTAGCCAACTTTGCTATGCTCATTCTAAAAAAAAAAAAAAAAATCTGGGTACCGACCATTAAATGGCCGGTACCGTATTAAAATTTTTTTTGGGTACGGGCCATTTTCTGGCCGGTAATGGATTAAATTGGTCACCGGCCAAAAAATGCCCAGTATGAATTATAACTTGTCAGCGGATCTGGATATATTAATTAATTTTTATTGAACTTTGGTTATTAATAAAATGTCGGAGGATCTGCCAAAAAAATTGGATTTGAAATTTGAAATTCTGGCAGCAGTATTACGGTGTTCGCCTAACAGGCTAACAGGAATAGACGAAGCGATCGATGTGCACCAACCCATATAGAAGAATACGTACATCTGTCTATCCACTCTGTCATGTCCCTTGACAACCTAAACAGATCTCTCCTAATTAAGCATCGAATCCTAAAAACTCACGTATAATCCAAATTATAATTTTCAATTAGAACACATGGGGTTACGCTTACGTGGTGGCGTCTGAGAGGTGACAGCTAGAGATGCTCTGTTTTCATGTCTCGTACCAGAAATGAGCATCCAGCTGCCACTCCAAAATCCTACAAACCGGGTCTTCTATGGTTTTCTTTCTCTGCCAACTATACATCCGGTGTTGCTGTTCCCCAAGTCAAACGCCATTACTAAATTGCGCAGATTCCCTCATGCATTCTATTTAATTGGTAATACCCCGAATACGACACAAGTAGCTAGAGCATGGTATTACAGCTTCATCAGCTAATTAACATAAATTAAAAGAAGTGGATTAATTAAGCAACGGCGCTTCCCCAGGAAATTAAAAGAAGTTTCCATATACGCGTAAGAATATCGTACGGTGAAAGTACAAGAGAAGAGATCACCAGCAAAATTAAAAATGACAGTCAGAAGTGCCTCATCACATTTACTTCACATATATATATTGATGTATGTACAATTTGGGACAAACTTAATCATCATCTCTGTTTGTTTTTTTTAGTAGATGAAATAAAACCAAGTAATTATATATTTATGCATTTTTCTTTAGTGGGGAAAACCAATTAACAAAAAACAATTAAAACAACCTAATTAAGTGATAATTTTTAGTGATGCTTCCAAGTGGATGGGATGCGGAGAAGTAATTAAATTTGAACTCAAACAAAAAATATAATAAAAAGGAAAACCGGAAGAAGCTCAGCATTCAGCGCAGCTTTATTCGCGGATCACAGTTTTGTCTCACCCACTCGTGCGCCTCTGATTCCCACAACTCAGATACCAAGGCGCAGGCGCAACCACCTCTCTATCCTTCCTTCCCTTTATAGTTTATATCCTACCCAGCCGCAATTCACCTTAATTCTCTCATCTCTCTCCTACAAACTGGATTACAAAACAATTAATACCTAATAAAACCCTACAAGTGATAAACAATCGACAAGCAAAAATGGTGCCTGGATTAAGCCGCTCTCACTCCCGCACTTCCAGCCTCCCTTGCTCTACCCACCCGCTCATCTCACATCTCGAAGTGGAGATCCATGAGGCGCGCTCCTGGCTCACTCACTCCAATAGAGATCCTGCTCCGGCCACTGGGCTTCGCCACATAGACGCTCTGATCTCCACCATTGAACAAGTTCTCAATGTCACTGAATCAAGAGAATCTTTCTATTATGCCGAATGCACTGATCGGCTCCTTGATGACCTTCTCTGCCTTGCGGATGTTTATGGCTCTGTTAGATCCGTTGCCATCATGCTAAAACAAAACCATGCGGAGTTGCACTCTGCATTGAGACGGCACGACGCAGCATGGCTTGCCGTCTCTGTGAAAACTCAACGGCACATAGAGAAGGAAATTTCTCAGCTAGCTGTCGCTGTACGCCATGTCACAAGCAGCGGTGCTACCTCTGATATAGAGATAGGTACTGTTGTAAGAGAGGCAGTAACTGTGGCTGCATTGGCATCAGTGGAGGTGTTGTCGAAAGTCGTTTTGACATCTTCTGCCGCCGCAGCTGCTTCTAGCGCTATAGTGGCGATGGGATCAAGTAGAGTTTCATTGATGGAGGGGTTGTTTAAGAAGAGGTGCTCAGAAAAGGAGAAGGAAGCGGCGGCCATTGATAAATTGAAGGCATTGGAAGAATGTGTCATGGATTTGGAGAGCGGCGGTGAGAGGGTGTTTCGGAGTTTGGTTAAAGCTCGTGTATCACTGTTAAATGTTGTTACTCTTTCCTTCTAACATTAGCACAGTTGTTAATTTGATTAGATATTTTCTTCAAGGGAGATGGAATTCTATGTTCTTGTAGTTTTTGTAGCAATTATTTAGTACAATTTTAAAAGGCAACTTGTCTGCAAAACCTCAGGAACCACTGGTGTTATTTTAGTTCCCTTTTTTTCTTCTTACTTCTGCACCAATCTGGCATTTTCTTCGACCTTTTGTTAATAAATATAATTTGAACTTGTAGGACTTCAAATTTTACAACGATCAAGTTAAGTATGAATAAGAGATATATATATATATACACACACACACACACACACACACACACACACACAGCAGTTCGATTCTAATTTACAGTGAAAATGTCAAGGATTTGTTATCATAAAAATGATGGCACAAATATATCATTATTCTTTTGGACCTGAGTACATTCAAGCACCTTATATTTAACTTTATATTCTAGAGATTTCTCTTATCTTTTAATTTCAAGGAATTGTTTGGTACCTTAAAGTTCCCTACAGTGAAAATTTTCGATTCAGTAACGAGTGTCACAGGGTATATAAGTGTCCGGTTTTATATATACTTTATCAGAATGTCAGATTTTATTTTTTTCCTTGTCCTCTAAAGACTAATTTTCTTTTCGTAAAAATAAATAGATGATGGTGATGATGATCATGATGGTTTTAATGGAGAAAACTTAATGTAGGATTTGCTGGATGAATATTTCTTTTTATTTGCCTACTCTAGAAAATTTTCATAAAGACCGTTGGCTCATCTTAAAAGGGGCATGTTGAAATGTAGAATACAGAAATTGGGCCTAACCCATTATAAATTATCTTAGTAATAGTGCTCTTGTTTGAACAACGGCCCTTTTCCAATCCATGAAGGCCCATTCAAAAGAGGCTGCAATGTGCGTTAAATCAGATCAGTTGCATTGTGGCCCAGACAAGTAAAATACTGTGACAGCGTATTTCTGGTGCTCTAGCTAGCTTCTCTAATAATCTTTACTGACAGCAACAGGGTCCTCTTGTTTATTCATTAAATGAATGAAAATCTGCATATTTGCTTATAGTCATTGTTCAATAATCAAAAAGTCAAAATGCAGCTATGCTCTAGAAAAAACAATTATATCCTCTTTTCTAAAATAATGCATATGTAGCTATATCAGAAAGACAAGCTCAGCTCACCCATTTCCTCTTAATTTCTTGATGTGAATTTTCCTTCCAAAACAGAGATACATGAATTCATGGGAAGAACCTTCTCCTGTTGCTAAAGAGAATCATAATGGTGACATTTTATAAATTTAACAATTTAAGTTGGACAGGTAAGAATCATAGTCATTTTTGTTTAATATCTATAATGACTAATGGAGCAGTCTTCATTCATACAACTTAAGAATAAAATTAGAAAACCAAAATAACAACATCAAAGACATGTGTGATGAACAAGTCGAATCATGTCTCGGCAAAGATTTTTCTTCATTTGCCTTACGGATTTTGCTACAATCGACGTATGTGGAGCTTTCTTCTCAATTACTCCAAATAATTGATAACCAAAATAGCTTGGATAAATATCTGCTCATGCCATGAATAATTTTTTTAATTTTTTTTTTAAGAACAACATCAATTCATTTGTTTGATGTATAATCAGAATTCATGTTATGCAGTGATATAAAATGCCAAAATGGTTTAACAAATTGCGAGATACCACCATCTGAATTTGTAAATGGTGGAACTAGCATAGATAATAATTAATAATTGATGGTGCCAAATTTGAAATTACAAAAACTTACAGCCACACTTGATCTTAAATTCTTAATTATTTCATCTCTAATCCAGACAAACAACCTCAATCACAATCAATGACAGGATCTCTTCCAACTTGTTCTCCTATTAAAAAGCCCCAGAAACAAGTCCATTCTTCTGTCTCATACCCTTGTTTTTTTTCTCTTCCTACCATTTTGTCTTCATATCCTCTACATAAGCTAATTAAAACTAAAAGAAACCTAGCCTTTTTGTACCAAACATATAGCAATAATTAATGCCTACTCTCCATTCCCACCGTTCTCTACTCCTCTCTACTCTCACCAGAAAACAAAGTTAAACAATTTACCAAGATTCCACCTTCCTGCTTCCCCTTTTCTCTTTATACTAAACGATTCTCTTTCGTCTTCCTCCTGGTCCATTTTTTTTTTGTCATAACCTTCCGCAAGATGGGCTGCCCGGTATCAAAACCAGAACACGAAACCACAGTAGAACACTGCCGAGCCCGGTGCCGCCTCATCTCTAAAGCAATTGAACACCGATACTCTATGGCAGATGCTCATGCGGCATATGTGTTATCGCTTCGTTCCCTTGCCTCCTCCTTGCATGCCTTTCTCGTCCCTTCACAATCCCATGTCGCTCCAGTGGTATCCAAGAGAGACATGCCATCTGGCCGGTCTCATATTCAGTTCGACTCGGCCAGGACGTCAGAGTCGAGTCATGTCAGGCATTCTGATGTCGTTATCAACCACTCAAAACACCATCCCCAGCCACCATCGATTTCCATCGAGCAGCGTCCAAGAAGCCCGGAACCGCCGCCGCCCCCAGTGCAAAATGACAATTTTTCCCCTTACATGGATCCTCACTCTGCAGCACAAAATCCCAATTTTTCCTCTTATCCTTATCCACCTATGAACTATGGGATGCCGCCGATGAGTAGTTTCTTTCCTTTCTCTATGCCTTCTACTGGTAGCAACAGAATGTCTGGCCCAAGTGGTGCACAGACCAAAGAGCCAATCATGCCAGCCATGGACCCACCTTCGCCAGATCATGGGTCAGGCTGGGATTTTCTCAATCCATTTGGGAGCTATGATAGGTACTACGAGAATTACATGCCAAACTCAAGCTTTAGAAAGGTAAGAGAAGAGGAAGGAATTCCTGAATTGGAGGAGGTGAAAGATGAAAGCGATCATGTCATGCCAGCACAGGCAAGTAAAAGAATAGAAAAAGGGAAAGAAGTGGAAGATGTCGATCACAAGTTAAAATCAGTTAGTGCAAGAGGTAGTAGTGTTGGCGAAAGAAGTGTTAGAATTAGCTTTGATAGAGCAGCAGTTCATCAAAAAGAGATGGAGAGAGAAGTACAAGAAGAGTCGGTCGCTCCACGTAGGGTTTTCCATAATGATTTGGAGGTTGTTTCAGAGATTAAAAAGCAGTTCGAGAGAGCAGCTGATGTGGTTGAGGCCATGGCAGCTGTGCTTGAGATGGGGAAGAGACATTATGACTTCAAGGACTCCATTAGAAAAGGTTAATAATACTATATTTAATAATAACAGTATATATTGCAACAAATGAGAATCAGTTTTTACTCTAGTGGCTAAGATAATATCGTCCATGTGCAAGGTCACATGTTTGAACCCTGATAAATAATCCCTTGTGGTTATTCAAAATTGCTGAGAAATGACCTCCATTTTATCTCAAGAAACAATATATCAACATGTAGCAGCAATTTTGCTATGGGACATATAATCTTTTTCTAATCCTATTTGCTATATAAAAATATACAAAAGTTCACTGTCAATTTTGTAAAAGTTGAAACGCCTGGTTAGTTTCTGCAAATTTACTGAAGTCATATATCCATTTTTTTTTCTGATTTCATTTGAATAACTAAATGAAACAGTGGCTGGAAGGTTGTGTTGTGGGTTACCTTCTATCCCCAATTCAATTGATGATGAATCGAATTATGAGGCATTCAATATTGCTGCGGGAAACAATAGTTCTCTATCTATCACTTTGCAAAAGTTGTATGTGTGGGAAACAAAGCTCCTCGAGGAAGTTCAGGTACGCTATATGCTTTTCCCATCTGAGATCTCCTCATTGGAAATACAAAGAAAAAGAAAAAAAAAAAAAAAGATTTCCTTATTGGATATGGATCCAAATTTTTAAGAGAAATAATGGCAAAGCCTTTTACATAAAGATACAGCCTTTTTATAAAGTAGGATGTCACCACATGCTGACTTTATGTGCAACAAAGTAGTGCTCGTTTAAAAGGGGCTAAATTTGAAATTGAGCAAGCTGAGTGGTGAAGTGTAATGATTGTTACTTTATTATCACTAAAAGTATTAGTGCATGGCTGGATCTTTTGTTAAGAATAAAGTAAAAAAAACCCATTGAGCATGAAATACAAGGGTGGATTCATGAATTTTGATATCCCTTTGGTAATTATTATTTATTTATTCCAGAAACTTATCCTGCATTCATCATTTATTTATCCCTTTCTCAACTCCATCTGAAACTACATATATATACTAAATTCCTGCCCATGGTTGTCCACGAGGACTGTCAATTTTAATCTTAATTTTAAATACAGGAAAAGATATTTATATTGAAGCATGTACATGTCATTTTAGTAAGAGCAAAATATGTGTCCGGTACTACGGAAGTGTTGTTTAAATTTTTACAAAATGCATTGTTGAGAGTCTATTCTTGTGCTATTATTTTTTATGACCCATTAATTGTTTACTAATTAATTGAAGTTTTCTTATGTCAGAACGAGCAAACTCTAAGAGCAAAATATCAAACAAAATGCAATGAATTGTACCGCTCGGAGACGAGAGGATCTGATCCAGATAAAATCAACGAAATTCAAAGCTCAATTAGTAAATTATCCACAAGAATGAGAATTACTCTCCAGGTTCTTCATAGCATCTCTAACAAGATAAGTGAGATAAGGGATGAAGAATTGTGGCCACGGATCTGTGAGCTTGTGCAAGAGTAAGATTTTCCCTTCTCTTTTTTTTTTTTTTGTATTATTTAAAAGAACAGTACATTTAGTGATTATTAACAGTTACACTAATAAGAGGTTTACACATGTTAAGCAACTACTATGTTTAAATTAGTGGGGTCTATTATTATTGGTAGTTGGTCTCTTATCTTATTCACGACTGTTTCAATGCCATATTATTTTTCTTTATTTTTTTTTTAAATTTATCCTGTCAACTTCCGCCTTATTTTATTCAAGGACTTCATTGTCATCTTTCTTTTAAAAGTAGGCTATTAGTCACTATATACCACAGGAAAAAAATGATGGATGTTTATTTTTTATCATTAGGTTGTCTATCTGTTGACTGTTGGAAGTCCAATAATTAAGTTTAAGCATAATACCAACACCAACTACAGCTTCTCTTGCATATGTACATTTTTCTTTTGATAACATATAGAGATATTATTGATGATAAAAAAAACCAACCTCACAGGTTAATGAAAATGTGGGAAATCATACTGGAATGTCATCAAGCTCAGTTGCACGCGATATCACAAGCAAAAGCATTAGACTTCGCATTCTTCTCTGGAACACATCTTAGCTATTCACAAATGGAATCAACCAAACAGCTGCAAGTGGATTTACTGAGCTGGCTCACCAGTTTCTCAGCATGGATACATTTCCAAAGAAATTATGTTCAATCACTGAACAATTGGCTGATAATGGGTCTAAATTACGAACCTGAAATAACTGAAGATGGACCTGCACCGTTCTCACCGGGACGATTAGGGCTATCACCTGTTTTTATTATCTTGAACAACTGGTCAGAAATTATAGATAAAAAAATCTCAGAGGTTAATGCAGTTGAAGCTATGAAGTCCCTTTATAGGGGAATCCTTCAGTTGCGAGAAAAGCAAAAACTTGAACAACACCAGATGCTAACAGCTAATGGGGACCAAAAAGCCATTCGCACAATGGAAAGAGAAGAGAGATTGTTGCTCAAGGAGCTGAAAGCAAAGAACAGAAAATTAGAATCAACATTGAGTCAGAATAATGTGTACTTATTCAGAACAGAAATGGGCTCAGGATCAGCTCCTGATAACCACAACTTGAAAACAAATGTAATGCGAATCTTTGAATCTATGGAGGGATTTGCATCTGATAATGCAAGGGCATACGAGGAGCTCCATATGCATTCTGAGGAAGAAAGTAGTTTTGTAAATTAGAAGAGTGCAATAAGTAGAATTTAGGACCAACATTTAACAAGATTGTGGAAAGAGCCTTAAAATGTATAGTCTTGTGTTTCTGTATACAATTCCTCTTTTTTTACTCTTTAAGTATACCAGTTTTTCAAACCCTGTAACTTCAATCATAAGAATAATAAAAGGACAATTGATTGCTGCTAACATTGACATAACAGCAAAGCACTATGAATACTATTAACAGTCAGGAGAAGACAGAGATTGAATTACTTTGTAAACATGTAATCTATCAGTCAAAAGACCTCCTAAACAAAAATCAATTATACACAAAAACCTCTATTTAAACTTAAAACCCACATTCCAGTGTCTCTCTTTACACAAATTCAAGTACAACAAGAAGATCCGCTAACCGAACTTGACTTGCCTCTCAAGCAACAAAGAGCTCCGCCTTGCCATCAATGAACAAGCTCATGAACTCCTCACCATCAACCGTCTCCTTCTCAATCAGAAGCTGTGCAAGCTTGTGAAGGATGTCAACATGTGTGTTTATGATTTGTGTTGCGCGTGAGTAAGCTTTCTCAACAAGTTCCCTAACCTCAGCATCTACTATATCAGCTGTTGCCATCGAATAATCCTTCTGGGTTGTCATCTGCACAACAAAAATAGCCGACGAGTGTTAATCCCAAGCATGTAATTCAAACATAGCATTTCTGCCACCAGTGTATTGCACTACTTTGCCAGAAACACCCAGAAATTTATTCTACTGAAAATGATGAAATGTTCTCTTGACTTTACCATATATCCCGTCAGAATTTCTCAGAACTATCAGTTAAGCATTAAACATGTGCAGATATTAAAAAATAACTAAGGATACCAGATGCAAATGAAATCACATAGTTGCACGTTTACCAAATTCTAAAAACATGGTAATTCGCAAAATAAAAAATAAAACAAAACCAGTTCAGTTGGATGACAAGAAGAATACCTGCTGGCCCAAGAATGGGTTGCCACCGGCCCCACCAATCGCAATCTGGCCGATCTTTTTACTGAATCCAAACCTCTCAACCATCTGTCTGGCAACACGAGAAACTTGCATGAAATCATTGGATGCCCCTGTTGTCACATTATCCTGTCCGAAAATCACCTCCTCAGCCACTCTGCCACAAAGGTAAAAAATATTATTAGTACAAGTGCAGAAGGACAAAGTAGAAAGATAATTTATGAGATTTTTTTTACCTTCCACCAAGGGCAACGGCCATTTGGTTCTCTAGGTAGCTTCGGCTGTAAAGAC
This sequence comes from Carex parvula, assembly GCA_025461045.1. Taxonomy (NCBI): domain Eukaryota; kingdom Viridiplantae; phylum Streptophyta; class Magnoliopsida; order Poales; family Cyperaceae; genus Carex; species Carex parvula. The sequence continues at coordinate 518,273 of JAJGRW010001370.1, forward strand.
CCGATTCAAGCCTTTCTTCACTAGGGGCAAAGAAGGTGAGCCCACCAGCTTGGCCTCTAGGAATAATTGAAATTTTTGCAACTGGGTCATATTCAGGCATTAGCGCGCCTACCAAGGCATGGCCAGCCTCTGAAATGATTCAAAACTAAACATGTTAGGAAAAATCAAAGGTGAAATAAAGGTCTTTGCAGATTACACCAGTATTTAACTAATTATCAGCCAACCCAGGATTTTCCGTGCTTGAATTGAACACCTCACAATTTTTTACTATTTGCAACAGTCACCCAATCAATAAAACGAAGATCAAATCATGCATAAAATGACTACATATCCCTTACAAGACAAGCGAAAGCAACATATAACTGGTTTCTCAGAGTTAGAAGTAGTAATAAGCTCGCCACTCTATTTTTACTCGAATTGAATTTGCTACAACAGCTGGTGTGTTTGCAAAATAAACAGAAAAGAGCTGGTTGGTGTTAAAAGAAAATGTGAGACATCTTGAATATCACCACGATTTGGTAAAAAGTTGTACTTCGCATGAAACCCAATAAAAAGCAAACCATTGTATGCAAGATAATTTTACCATGATAGGCTACCAGCCTCTTCTTCTCTTCTGACACAACAGCATTCTTCTTCTCAGGCCCCGCAATTATTCTCTCCAAGGCATCAGATATCTCATCCTTGCTTATCTCCTTCAGATCACGCCTGGCGGCAAGAATGGCTGCCTCGTTCATCAGATTTTGGAGATCAGCACCAGTGAATCCAGGAGTTCGTCTGGCAACTTTATCAAAGTCAACATCCTTTGCTAGTGCCTTTCCTCTGGAGTGAACCTGATGCACATAAGATCTTTTACAAAAATATTTCCATACATGACCAAAGCAACACTGTATGAGCAATATATCTGGAGTTCTCTATTTTTCTCTGTATTATGAAAGGGTGATTAACTTCAGCAAATTATCACTTCTACTGGTTACAAGCAAACAGCTGCGCAAGGACAACGAATATCATCTATTTTTATTTTTTTTTTTATTTTTGGTTACAGAACCCATGTCAAGATTAAGATGGAACTTCTCAAAATTGTTCTACACCAAATATACTAGCTAATTTTAAAAACACGACTCAAATGTGCCTACTTATCCAAGAAATTTTGGCACACTAGTGGAAACTAGTCAAAACATCTAAACATAAAATATGGTTACCAATTGTACTTGCAAGGTGGCGACTTAATTTCTGATTGAAAGCAAGCACCAACAATGCCATACCATCTAATATACTTAAAAATAACCATCATGGTATGCACAAAAGGGAACCAAAAATAAATAATTGAATTCTCAACAAGAAGGGCACAAAAGACATACCTCCAAAATCCTGACTCTTCCAGCAACATCAGGCCGATCAACTGTGACCTGTCTATCAAACCGACCAGGCCTTAGCAGAGCAGAATCAAGTACATCAGGCCGGTTAGTCGCAGCCAAAACTATAACCCCACTATTCCCAGAGAAACCATCCATCTCAGTCAAGAGCTGATTAATCGTCTGCTCTCTCTCATCATTTCCACCCCCAAGCCCAGCCCCACGTTGTCGACCAACTGCATCAATCTCATCAATAAACACAATGCATGGCGCCTTGGTCTTGGCCTTCTCAAACAAATCCCTAACCCTAGATGCACCAACTCCCACAAAGAGCTCCACGAATTCTGATGCGGCGCATGAGAAGAACGGCACACCAGCCTCTCCTGCCACAGCACGTGCCAATAGGGTTTTGCCTGTGCCGGGAGGACCCACTAGTAGGCATCCCTTCGGTATCTTTGCCCCAAGTGCAGTGTACTTGTCAGGGTTCTTCAAGAAATCTACCACTTCTTGAAGTTCCAGCTTGGCCTGATCAGCACCCGCCACATCAGCAAAGCTAACCCCAGTCTCAGGCACCTCTTGGAATTTTGATTTTGATCGGCCGAAGTCCATGGGCCCACCAAGCCCCCCGGGGCCACCACCTGAGCCTCCCTGGGCCCGGCGAAAGAGTAAGAAGACACCAGCAAAGGCCAAAATTGGGAATAACAAGTTACCAAGGAAATTCAACAGCCCGTTGCCACCTTCCCCTTCTGAGACTGAGATATCCACACCGTTCATTGCCAAGATGTCGATCAAATCGGGATCATTCGGCACAACCACATTCGCACGGCGCCCATCGACAGCTGTCAGTTGCAAGACGCCACCATCTTTGGAAAATCTGACCCGTTCGACCTTTCCTTTCTTCACAGCGTTTAAGAATTCACTGTATCTCCACTGGGTTCCTTCGGGGAGGTCACTGGCTTGAGGACGTGGCGCAGTGACGAGGGATTGAGCAAATGGATTTGAAGGGGTGGAGGGTTTCGTGGCGGCTTCTAATTGGACGGAAGGGGCGGCGGGCGGGGCCTGTTGTGGGGCCAGATCCTCAGCAAAAGCGGGTTGGGTCATTGTGGAGATGAGAACTGTCGCCATGGCAGCGTTAGAGAGGGCATTAACGGGTTTGGGCATAGGTTTCGGAGAGAGGAGGCATACTGGGCTCCGATAGAACTTCCGAGAAGTCTTGGAGGTGTAAAGGGGAGAAGAGAGGAGGGGATGAGTGTAGCTGGTGGAAGCCATTTGATGAAATGCCGGAGAGAAGTGAGAAGCAGAGAGAGCGGAGAAGGCTGGTTATAAGAGAAGAAATCAGAGTTTTTTTCTCAAGAGGAAGCGTTTTGGGATGGGATTCAATACGTGGAGATGGTTGTTGCCATCCAATTCATGTGATATTTTGTAGATTTTGGGGAAAAAGTTAAAAGTACAAAAATGAAGAATGAAGATGATCCTCAAAAAATGGAAAGGAATATTGGTTTTTTTTTTGAGGTAGGGAATGGGCCAAGGCGAAAGTTAAGAGCCCACATGGTCGGTAGCATTCGTGTCAATTAGCCTCCCACTATATCTTTTGTAGGCCTTAAATTCTTTTTAGGGTATTCTCTAGTTCAAATTTATTTTTGGTATAACTTGGGTTTTGTTTGGAACAAGGCCTTGTACATGGTTCACAAATTATGGAATCACTTTTTGGACCATCTTGTATTTTTCTTTTGTAAACTACAAAGCTCTCATGAACCGTTTGTTCCTTTAAGACAGATCTCAGGCTATAATTACAAGGAACGTTATCCTCTGCGGAGCTTAAAAGCTCCGCAGCCTGCGGTTTTTTTAATCTGGTCCGTTAGTGGTCTGTTAGTTTTAACTTTGCACGAATCTAAAAGCACAATAATACTGCCCCCTCCGTTAGCCCGATCACAAAGCGGCTGAGAGTTAATCTGATCCGTTCATTTGCTCCGCACCTGCGGAGTTTTATAGAACTCTGCAGAGAATAAGCGCCCATAATTACAACTCCTACAGCAAATTAAATTGTAGTACAATCGAGATCTGTGAGCGTGTAATATATACATGCCAAATTTAATCAAACAATATATAGTACAAGTGGTACTTACATATAAACATGTCAAATTCAATTAAACGCATCATTGTATTTGTATATTGCAGGGAAGTCCATTTTTTTTTTTTTTTTTTTGCCAAATTGCCCGTAGGCCAGGAGGCCCAATTAAAGGAAGCTGATATTCACACTACTAAATTTGTTATTAACACAACACAACCTAAAATTTAAAATTGAATGACAAATATGCCCCTACTTAAAAACTTAGTCTAGCAATTATTGCCATGGCATACCAATTAGTTTCCTTTTATTTCAATATAACAAAATAAACTCTTATACTGTTTTCATTTTGATTATTTTTTATTAAACATTTTAATTCTCAAAATTAATGTCCAAAACAAAGGAACGTAACTCGAGAAAGAAAAAGTTGCGTCGTAGTGAAATATCAAATTAAATAAAAGAACTAGCTAATGAAAAGTATAATGGTTATGGAACAAATAAAACCAATTGGACCAAAATCAAGTTCAGTTAATGAATTAAATTTCAATATAATCAATGAAAATAATAGAAAATGGATTAAAATTTATGCTTTTGTGCAGCGAATCAATCTATTTTGTAAAATATTTTTTTTGATGTCTAACATCTAAGGTTTGAATTTTTTTGGAAATGAGAAAAAAATATAATCATATTAATTATGCAACTTAAAAGAATTGCTTAGAAATTTTGTTGAATAAAGAAAGAAGAAATATAGTTGCTACAGGAAATTTTCTATTATTTTTCTAAATTGTAGTTAATTTGATTTTGGTCCGACAGATATCATTGTTCCATCCGAAATTTTTATTTATACCATTTTAAAAAAAATAATAAACCAAATAACCACGGTTTTCTGACAATTCTAATACTAGCACGGTCGCAGAATGCCGGAGCGGACCCATATGAGGGAGACCGCAGAATGCCGGAGCGACCTTGGGCCGCACTATGCCGGAGCGGACCCTGTTCTTTATAGCCCGAAAATGATAGCGAAATTCATTCACACACTCACACCTTCTCTCTCCTGGGTTAGCTCTCTGATCTGTAAGTTTTTTCTCTCTTCTTTTAAATTTTTATTTTTATTTCAGTAGATTAATAATTAAATTAGAATAATTTAGAATAATTAATTTAGTTAATTTTTAATTGTAGGTATTTTCTGTATTTGATTGAAAATGGCTCTTATGGTATCTATCTACACTAGTGGGGATGTTTTAACATGTCCTAATGGGGTTTACTATAGTATTGGACCTGTTACTATGATCCCGGTATTACCGGGTACTGATTATGTGGGACTTAAATCAAATATATGTCAGAATTTAGGGTTGGATCAAGGTCAGTATGACCTTAAAATTGATGTCAAAATTAGCATGCCAACTAGTTCGGTACAAACCTGGTTCCAACTATTTCTAATTCAAAATGAGGGAGTCTGGCAGGTATTGTACAACCAAACCATGAGTTTTTCTAGGGATGCATACAAGATAATTGACCTATATGTGGAGGTTAGAGGTGCTACTTTTATCCGATTACCAGGATCCGATCCGGAATCGAACCGAATCCGACCCAGAACCGACCCAGATCCGGTTAATTTGGGTAGGGTATGGTTTAAAAAATATAACCGGTTAAATTATGGGTACGGTTACAAAATTAATAATTTAATATCCGATCCGGATCCGAACCGGAACTGATATTGTAATGGATAGGATATGGGTTTGAATTAGTTATCCGACCCATAACCGAATCCAACCCGATACCCATATAAATACCCGATAAAACATATATTAATAACTATGAAAATATAATTTTACATATAATCAAATTTTGCATATACCAGTAATCACATTTGCATATTAATTTTTTAATAAAATTTATTACTCTGAATATATCTTTCAATATCTGCCTTATATATTCTCTGCATAATCATGAAAATTTATTGCTATGAATATATCTTTCAATATCTACCTTATATATCCTCTGCATAATTATGAAAATTTATTGCTCTGAATATATCTTTCAATATTTGCCTTATATATCATCTGCATAATCATGAAAATTTATTGCTCTCATTGATATGTCATTTGCAATAAATCTCATTGAAATCAAATATCTGCCATAAATTTAATTCTCTATTAAAAATTAGTATTAATATTCCATTCATGGATTTTTTGAATCATAGAAAAGGAAATCACCATCTCCAATATTTTACTTTCTCAAATTCTTAGGAGTTATGACATATACCCACCTCGGATCCGAAACTGCCCATATCTGGACCGGACCCGATAATCCACAAACAAGTTATGGGTATCTATCTATCCGAAATCGAAAGACTGGATCCGAAATATCTACGGGTAGATAGGTATCCGGATTCGGACCCGACCCAATTTGAAACAAATAAGTATATGGATCGAAATTTGGACCCGAACACTTTTAGGATACAGATCCAAATATAATAGTATCCGGACCCGACCCGACCCGATAGCACCTCTAGTGGAGGTTATCAGAGCCCGGCGTTCCAACCTAGTTATGAGGTTAATCCAGGGTCGTAGTCAGGGTAACTCACCGGCTCCAGTCCGTCCCCTGTCCAAATTGACCAACCATCCAGTAGTTGGGCCCCAGTTCAGAGGGACCGACCCTCCAGTAGTCGGCCCTCCCGTCGGGCCCCATCCCAGACTGACCAGCCTTTATCTAGTCGGACCGCTCATTGGGGTCAAACTTGTGATCCGGATGAAACCGATGAAGAAGTGGATCCAGAAATACTAGAGGCAGAGAAAAATTGGGTTGATAGTGATCCTGAGGGTATGAGCGATCGGTCTGATGAGGAAGATATCGGGCCTGTGCTCTGACTACCAAGGACTTTCAAGATGGATCGCAGGTTTCAGATAATGGATCAGGGATTTCAGCACCTGATTCATGCTTTCAACGACACATCAGGATTTATGGAAGCAAATTCAGGTTTGTGGGGGAAGGAGGGCAGAGTATGAGAATGAATTGTCTGAGGGACAAACATATGACACAAAAGAGGCAATGAAGAGCGCAATTGCCAGGTTTCACATCCTGTGCAACAAAGAGATAATGAATACGCACAGTGACCGCACAAGAATTAGGTTCAAGTGCAAGGACAGTTACTGTGGGTGGTACATACTCGCAAAGGCCACCGGTTATGGAACACAATGGCGTGTCTCCAAGTTGCCCAACACAACATTCATGCCACGCGGATGCGACAAGAACAGATCACGCCCAGTTGTCGGCTACTATGGTTGCCGAGTGTATATCCGCTCACATGAGGAACGATGTCGACTTGAGTATTCAAGCTGTCCGGATTGCTGTTGCTGAAAGGTACAACGGTCAAATACCGGCGTACAACAAACTGTGGCGTGGCCGTGAGTTGGTAAATAGCCCGTCAATTTGGTAGTTGGGAGGGGTCATACTCTCTTGTAGTTCCATTGTTGGAGACATCAAAAGAAGCATCCAGGTACTACATTGTTCCTTCATGTTTTACGTCATTTCATTATCAATCAACAATTGAACTATTTTTTTTTATTATTGACAGAAATATTGTTTGAGGTGACCTCATATCTCACCGGTAAACTTGGACTGTACAAGTATTTTCATAGGGCGGCTTGGCATTTGGACCGTGCATAGCTGTTTTTCAACATATCAGACCGATCATCCCGTTGATGCATGTTCCTAGTCAGGCCGTGTATAAAGGTAACTAATTTGATTGTTTTCACTTTATTTATTTTAGTTGATTTCGGCTCTTACGAAATTAATTTCATTGTTTTATCACATGCAAGCTATTGATTGCAACCGGGTACGATGCTGAAAACTAGCTCCTCCCGTTGGCTTTTTCACTGGTAGAATCAGAGAGTTTTGACGATTGTGCGTTGTTCATGAATGGTTGCGCCGTAATGTAATCTGCTCCAGATTCATGTGTGTCATCACTGATAGGGGAAATGGTATCACGAAGGTGTTCAGACAAGATGATCTGGGGTGGAACGAGGAGGATGAGGATCAATGTGTTCACCGTCTTTGTGCTACTCACATAGCGAGAACATGAAGAAAAACGGTTGCAGTGATAAGGCAATCTGTTTTTAGAATATGTGTGGCTAAGAGGAAGATGAGGAGATAGAGCAAGGAATGCAAGCAATGGGGCAAGCATGTGACATTGCCCTCAATTGGCTGGACGGTGTGGGTAAATATTTGGATCAAGATGAGAACGAGTGCTCCAAACTATGGAAGATATTCCAAGCACTGGACGGTG
>JAJGRW010001371.1:0-55331 GCA_025461045.1 Carex parvula
TTCTACTAGTTGTTTTCATTAGTGTTCTTTTCACTAGTGTTCTTTTTCCGTTACTAGTTGTATTTCTCTTCTTCTGGTTGTCTTTCACCTTGTACTGGTTGTCTTTCTTGTTCTACTAGTTGACTTTTATCGTCTACTACATGTTGTATTTCATCTTCTTCTAGTTGTCTTTCATGTTTTACTTGTTGTTTTGTCTACTACAGGTTGTATTTCATCATATTCTAGTTTTATTTCATTTTATACTGGTTGTCTTTCATGTTCTACTGGTTTCTTTCGCCTACTACAGGTTGTATTTCATCATCTTCTAGTCGTACTTCATATTTGCAAGTTGTATTCATCTTCTTCTAGTAGTCTTTCACCTTCTAATAGTTGTCTTTTATCTTCTTCTAGTTGTCTTTCGTGTTCTACTTGTTGTTTTCGTTTATTACAGGTATTTAATCTTCTTCTAGTTGATTTTTATGTTCAACTGGTTGTCTTTCATGTTCTACTGGTTGTCTTTCGTTTCCAACATGTTGTCCTCCATCTTCTTCTAGTTGTCTTTCATCTTGTACTCATTGGCTTTCATGTTTTACCGGTTGTCTTTAATCTTCGTCTAGTTGTTTTTCACCTTCTACTAGTAGTTTATCATCTTTTTTAGTTGTCTTTCAAGTTCTACTTGTTGTCTTTTGTCTACTATAGGTTGTATTTCATCTTCTTTAAATTGTATTTCATATTATTCGAGTTGTATTTCATTTTCTTCTAATTGTATTTCAATAATTCTAGTTGTATTTTATCTTCTTCTAGTTGTTTTCACCTTCTACTAGTTGTCTTTCACCTTGTACTGGTTGTCTTTCTTAGTCTAATAGTTGGCCTTATTTTCTACTAGTTGTATTTCATTTTTTTTTAATTGTATTTCATCTTCTTCTAGTTGTCCTTTATCTGATTGTCTATCATTTTCTTTTAGTTGTCTTTCAGCTTATACTAGTTGTTTTTCCTCTTATACTAGTAGTTTTTTCATCTTCTTCTATTTGTATTTCATATTATTCTAGTTGTATTTCATCTTCTTTTAGTTGTCTTTCACCTTATTCTGGTTGTCTTTCTTGTTCTACTAGTTGACTTTTATCCTATGCTACAAGTTGTATTCATCTTCTTCTAGTTGTTATTATTCTAGTATATTTCATCTTCTAATTGTATTTCATATTATTCGAGTTGTACTTCATTTTCTTCTAGTTGTTTTTCCCCTTGTTCTACAAGTTGGCTTTTATCTTCTACTACATGTTGTATTTCATCTTCTTCTAGTTATTTTTCATCTTCTACTAGTTGTGTTTCACCTTATACAGGTTGTCTTTCTTGTTCTACTAGTTGGTTTTTATATTCAACTCTAGTTGTCTTTCAACTTCTGCAAGTTGTCTTTCACCTTCTTCTAGTTGTCTTTCATGTTTATTGTTTTCGTCTCCTACAGGTTGTATTTCATCTTTTTTCTTGTGCTATTTCATGTTCTACTTGTATTTCATCTTCTTATAGTTGTAACCCATATTCATCTAGTCGTATTTCATCTTCTTCTAGTAGTCTTTCACCTTATACAGGTTGTCTTTTATGTTCTACTGGTTGTCTTTTATCTCCTTCTAGTTGTCTACTGGTTGTATTTCATTTTCTTCTAATTGTCTTTCATTTTGTATTTGTCGTCCTTCATGTTCATCTTTCATCTTCTAGTAGTTGGCTTTCATTTTCTACTTGTTGTCTACTGGTTGTATTTCATTTTCTTCTAGTTGTCCTTCATCTTGTACTAGTTGTTCATCATCTTCTTCTAATTATCTTTCACCTTAATTCTTTTTCATCTTCTTATGGTTGTCTTTCATGTTCAACAAGTTGTCTTTCATCTTCTTCTAGTTGTATTTCATCGCCTTCTAGTTGTTTTTCATCTTGTACTGGTTGTCTTTCATCTTCTTCTACTTGATTTTCACCTTCTACTAGTTGTCTTTAATATTCTTCTAGTTGTTTTTCATGTTCTACTGGTTGTCTTTCGTTTATTATATGTTGTATTTCATCTTCTTCTAGCTATATTTCATATTATTCTGTTGTTTCATCTTATTCTAGTTTCTTGCTCCTCGAATGTCATTTTGTTCTACTAGTTGCCTTTCACCTTCTACCAGTTGTTTTTAATCTTATACTATTGGTTGTATTTCATCTTATTCCAGTTATTAGTTATCTTGTACTGGTTGTCTTTCATTTTCTTTTAGTTGTCTTTAACCTTCTTGTGGTTGTCTTTCCTGTTCTACAGGCTTTCATGTCCAACATGTTGTTCTTCATCTTCTTCTAGTTGTATTTCATCACCTTTTAGTTGTCTTTCATCTTGTATTTGTTTTCTTTCAAGTTTTACTGGTTGTGTTTCATCTTCTTCTAGTTGTTTTTCACCTTCTACTAGTAGTCTTTCATGTTCTACAGATAGTATTTCGTCTAATACAGGCTGTATTTCATCTTCTTCTAGTTGTATTTCATATTATTCTACTTGTATTTCATTTTCTTCAAGTTGTATTTCATATTATTCTAGTTGTATTTCATCTTCTTCGAGTTGTCCTTCACCTTGTACTGGTTGTATTTATTGTTCTACTAGTTGACTTTCATCTTCTTCTAGTTGTACTTCATATTATCTAGTTGTATTTAATCTTCTTCTAATTATATTTCATATTATTCTATTTGTACATCATTTCTTCTAGTTGTCTTTCACCTTGTTCTACTAGTTGGCTTTTATCTTCTACTACAGGATGTATTTCATCTTTTTTCTAGTTGTTTTTCATCTTCTTCTAATTGTTTCACCTTATACGGGTTGTATTTCTTGTTCTACTAGTTGGTTTTTGTCTTCTACTAGTTATCTTTTATCTTCTACAAGTTGTCTTTCATGTTCTACTTATTATTTTCGTCTCCTACATGTTGTATTTCATCTTTTTCTTGTATTTCATTTTCTACTGGTTGTCCTCTCTACTAAAGGTTGTATTTCATCTTCTTCTTGTTGTATTTCATATTATTCTAGTTGTATTTCATCTTCTTCTATTAGTCTTTCACTTGTACTGGTTATCTTTTATGTTCTACTGGTTGTCTTTCATCTTCTTCTAGATGTCTTTCCCTTTCTACTAGTTGTTTTTCATCTTCTACTAGTTGTCTACTGGTTGTATTTCATATTCTTCTAATTTTTTTTTTCATTTTGTACTGGTCATCCTTCATATTCTAATGGTTGTCTTTCATCTTCTATTAGTTGGCTTTCATCTTCTACTTGTTGTCTGCTGGGTTTTTTTTTATCTTCTTCTAGTTGTCCTTCATCTTGTACTGGTTGTTTTTTATCTTCTTCTAATTGTCTTTCACCTTCTACTAGTTTTCTTTCATCTTCTTATGGTTGTCTTTCATGATCTACTGGTTGTCTTTTATGTTCAACAAGTTGTTTTTCATCTTCTTCTAGTTGTATTTTATCGCTTTCTAGTTGTGTTTCATATTGTAGTTTTACTGGTTGTCGATCATCTTCTTCTAGTTGTTTTTCACTTTCCACTAGTTGTCTTTCATGCTTTACTGGTTGTCTTTTGTTTACTACATGTTATATTTCATCTTCTTCTAGTTGTCTTGATCTTTGTGCTGGTGGTTTTTCTTGTTCTACTTGTTGGCTTTTCATCTTCTACTTGTTGTCTACTGGTTGTCTTTCATTTTTTTCTAGTTGTCATTTATCTTGTACATGTTGTCTTTCATTTCTTATAGTTGTCTTTCACCTTCTATATCTGTCTTTCATCTTCTTATGGTTTGTTTTTTATGTTCTACAGGTTGCTTTCATGTCCACATGCTGTCTTTCATCTTATTCTAGTGTATTTCATCACCTTCTAGATCTTTCATCTTCTACTAGCTTTGATGTTCTACAGGTTGTCTTTCGTCTACTAGAGGTTGTATTTCATATTCTTCTAGAATATTTCATACTATTCTACTTGTATTTCATCTTCTTCAAGTTGTATTTCATATTATTATAGCTGTATTCATCTTTTTCGAGTTGTCTTTCACCTTGTACTAGTTGTCTTTCTTGTTCTACTTGACTTTTAACTTCTTCTACATGTTTATTTCATCTTCTTCTATTTGTATTTCATATTATTCAAGTTGTATTTCTTCTTCTTCTAGTTGTCTTTCACCTTGTACAGGTTGTCTTTCTTGCTCTACTAGTTAGATTTTGATCTATTGGTTCTATTTCATAATCTACCTGTTATCTTTCATGTTCTACCGGTTGTCTTTCGTCTACTACAGGTTATATTTCATATTTTTCTAGTTGTATTTTAGTTTCTTCTAGTAGTCTTTCACCATGTACTGGTTGTTTTCATATTCTACTGGTTGTCTTTTATCTTCTTCTAGTTGTATTTCATCTTCTTCTAGTTGTCATTTATCCTGTATTGGTTGTCTTTTTCATTTTCTTCTTGTTTTCTTTCACCGTTTAATTGCCATCTTTCAGCTTTTACTGGTTGTCTTTCGTCTACTGCGGGTTGTATTTCATATTTTTCTAGTTGTATTTCATCTTCTTCTTGTAGTCTTTCACCTTATACTGGTTGTCTTTCATGTTATACTAGTTGTCTTTAATCTTCTACTAGTTGTCTACTGATTGTCTTTCATCTTCTTCTAGTTGTCCTTTATCCTGTACTGGTTATCTTCCATTTTTTCCTGTTGTCTTTTACCATCTACTAGTTGTATTTCATCTTCTTCTAGTTGTCTTTCATTTTCTACTGGTTGTTTTTCATATTCTACTAGTGGTCTTTCGTCTACTATAGATTGTATTTCATCTTCTTCTAGCTGTATTTCATAATTCTAGTTGTATTTCATCTTTTTCTAAGTGTAATTCATATTATTCTAGTTGTATATCATTCTTGTAGTTGTCTTTCACCTTGTACTGGTTGTCTTTCTCATTCTACTAGTTGGCTTTTATCACCTACTACATGTTCTACATGTATTTCATCTTCTTCTAGTTGTCTTTCATGTTCTACTTGTTGTTACTACAGGTTGTATTTCGTCATCTTCTAGTTGTATTTCATTTTCTACTGGTTGTCTTTCATGTTCTACTGGTTGTTTTTCATCTACTACAGGTTATATTTCATCATTTTCTAGTTGTACTTCATATTTTTCAAGTTGTATTTCATCTTCTTCTAGTAGTCTTCCACCTTGTAATGGTTGTCTTTAATATTATACTGGTTGGCTTTCATCTTCTTCTAGTTGTCTTTCACATTCTAATAGTTCCCTTTCATCTTCTTCTAGTTGTCTTTCATGTTACACTTGTTGTTTTCATCTAGTACAGGTTGTAGTTTTTCTTCTAGTTGATTTCATTTTCTACTGGTTGTATTTCATGTTCTACAGGTTGTCTTTCGTCTACTACAAGTTTGTATTTCATTCTTTGAGTTGTATTACATTATTCTAGTGTATTTCATCTTCTCTAGTTATCTTTCGCCTTGTATGGTTGGCTTTCATCTTCTATAGTTGTCTACTGGTTGTCTTTCATCTTCTTGTAGTTGTATTCATCTTTTTCTAGTTGTCCGTTATCTTGTACTGGTTGTTTTTATTTTTCTAGTTTTCTTTCACTTCTACTTGTTGTCTTTCTTTTATTATTGTATTCATCTCTACTTCTAGTTATATTTCATATTATTTAGTGTTTTCTATTTTTTCTAGTTGTATTTCATATTATTCTAGCTGTATTTCACCTTCTTCTAGTCGTCTTTCACCTTGCACTGGATGTCTTTCTTGTTTACTAGTTGGCTTTTATCGTCTACATGTTGTATTTCATCTTCTTCTCGTTATCTTTCATGTTTGTTGTTCGTCTACTACATGTTGTGTTTCATCTACTTCTAGTTGTATGTCATTTTTACTAGTTGGTCTTTCATGTTTAATTGTTGTCTTTCGTTACTCTAGGTTGTATTTCATTATCTTGTTGTTTTTCATCTTTTTTTGTAGTAGTCTTTCACCTTGTACTGGTTGTTTCATGTTCTATGAGTTGTCTTTCATTTTTATTATTTTCTTTCATCTTCTACTGGTTGTCTACTGGTTTATTTCATCTTTTTCTTGTTGTCCTTTATCTTTTACTAGTTGTATTCATCTTCATCTGTTGTACTTTATTATTCTAGTTGTATTTCATATCATATAGTCGTACTTCATATTATTCTAGTTGTATTTCATCTTTTTCTAGTTGTCTTTCACCTTGTAGTAGTTGCCTTTCTTGTTCTATAGTTGGTTTTATCTTCTACTATATGTTATATTTCATCTTCTTCTAGTTGTTTCATATTATTGTAGTTGTATTTCATTTTCGTTAGTTGTCTTCACCTTATATTTGTTGGCTTTCACCTTATACTAGTTGTCTACTAGTTGTTTTTCATCTTGTAATAGTTATCTACTAGTTGCCTTTCATCTTCTTCTAGTGTATTTCATTTTCATCTAGTTGTGATTTATCTTGTATATGTTGTCTTCATTTTTTCTATTGTCATTCACCTTATACTAGTTGTCTTTCATTTGTTCTAATTGTTTCATGTTCTACTTGTGTTTTTGTTTACTACAAGTGTGTATTTCATCTTTCTAGTTGTATTTCATTTTCTATTGATTGTCTATCATTTTCTACTGGTTGTCTTTCGTTTACTACTGGTTGTATTTCATCTTCTATATTGTATTTCATATATTTTTTTTTTTCCATTCTTCTAGTTGTGTTCATCTTCTTCTAGTTGTATTTCATTTATTCTAGTTGTATTTCATATTCTTCTAGTTATCTTTCATATCTACTTGTTGTTTCATCTACTACATGTTGTATTTCATCTAGTGTATTTAATTTTTACTAGTTGTTTTATCTTCTACTAGTTGTCTATTGGTTGTATTTCATCTTTTCTTGTTGTCCTTCATCTTTTACAGATTGTATTTCATCTTCTTCTAATTGTCTTTCACCTTCTAATAGTTGTCTTTCTTTTCTTATGGTTGTCTTCATGTTTTACTTGTCTTTCATGTTCAACAGGTTGTCTTCATCTTCTTCTAGTTGTTTTCAAGTTTTATTAGTTGTCTTTCAGCTCTTCTAGTTGTTTTTTGTCTTCTATAGTTGTCTACCATCTTCTTCTAGTTGTCTTTCATGTTATACTGATTGTCTTTATGTTCTATGGTGTCTTTCATCTTCATATAGTTGTCTACCGGTTGTATTTCAACTTTTCTAGTTATCCCTCATTTGTACTGGTTGTATTTATTTTTCTAATTGTCTTTCATCTTCTACTAGTTATCTTTAATCATCTTATGGTTGTCTTTCATGTCCAACATGTGTCCTTCATCTTCTTTAGTTGTATTTCATACCTTCTAGTTTTTTTATTGTACTGGTTGTCTTTCAAGTTTATTTTTTGTCTTTCATCTTCTTATAGTGTTCTCATGTTCTAGGTTATATTGTCTACTACATATTGTATTTCATCTTCATCTAGTTGTATTTCATATTCTTCTATATTTTACTTCTTCTAGTTGTCTTTCACCTGTATTGGTTGTCTTTCTTGTTCTATAGTTGGCTTTTATCGTCTACTACATGTTGCATTTTATTTTTTCTTCTAATTGTCTTTCATGTTTCTACTTGTTGTTTCGTCTATTACATTGTATTTCATTTTCTTCTAGTAGTATTTCATTTTCTACTGGTGTCTTTCATTTTCTATGTTGTCTTTCATGTCTACTGTTGTCTTTCGTCTACTATAGGTTGTATTTCATCATCTTCTAGTTATATTTCATCTTCTTCTAGTAGTATTTCACCTTGTACTGGTTGTTTCTATTATACTGATTGTCTTTCATCTTTTTTCTAATTGTCTTCACCTTCTACTAGTAATGGTGGAAGTCATTTCTATGTTGGATTTTGATTTATGTACTTGTACGTTTGTTGTATGCCTGATTGTATGCTTAATTTATGTAGGATTTTCAATTTGTGCCTGATTGTGTGCTTAAGTTATGTTATTAATTGCATTTTAAATACTGTTTTGAATGAGTTTGTGTATATTTTAGATATTGTTTTAGATGCAATTTGTCAATATCTTAAGAAAAGAATGCAGATGCAAATATAGGAAAGGAAATAAAATCAACTCATTCATTATACTAGCAGCAATTAAGAAGATTTCTTAGAAATGCAAGATACAAAGCAATTTATCTTGAGAAGATTCTTATAAAAATTCGGATACATAGCAATTTAAGAAAGAAGCATTTCAAACTCCATTTGCTCCTTTTAGTAAAGCACGCCAAACTTTTCCATGCAACCTCATTTGCTCCTTTTATTCCAACCCATCTAAAACAAATCTGAATTCATGCATTAATATAACATCACACAATTAATAACCAGATCATGCATATTCATAACCACAACAAAAGAAAAATTACTTGGAAATAATTTCAACAGCATATATATAACATCACACAAGATAATAGTAGCACACAAAATAAAGAAAGGAACTTCATGCATTGCTCTGAAAGAAAGAGAAAGAGCAGCAATACTATAACATGATCATGCATATAGCATTACTTAAGATTACTTAAAGAAAAGAAAAAGATCATGCATAAAACCATATCATCCATATAGCAGTACTATATAGAGTAGAACTAGGGTGTTCCGAAAGTTCACCAAGTCTCTTTGTGAACTCAACTCTAAATCTATTGGATTGGCTTCCAAACGCGAATTCAAACCGTTGAAATCCTTCTACCTTACGAGTGATGCATCTACATGCGAAAATTTTAAAATTTAAAATAATTTTTTATAGAGTCAATGGTCGAAAGATGTCCAAAAAAATAAATGCATTAAAATTAATTTATAAACTTTCTAATTGTTGACCACTTAACTTTATAATAAATTAATTCGAAACTCTAATTTCATATGTAGACGTATCACTCATAAGGTAGAAGGATTTCAACGGTATGGATTTATCGTTTGAAACCTAATTTAATAGATTTTAGATTGAGTTCACAAAGATGCTTGATGAACTTAGGAACACCCTAGTTCTACTCGTACTATATAACATGATTTATAACTATAGAACCAATACCATTAACTTCCACAAAAATAATTTCTGCACCAAAACCAGATTCATGAAAAACACTAAGCAAAATAGAAGAGGGTACAGTCTGGTACATTTAACCTTTCTGTTCAGCCAACAACAACAATATTAGTTACTGAAGCAGTTATGCAAAAATATGCGCGAGTCCATTTGTACATTGTCATGTCGTCAATGTTATCTGGTATTTCCTCTTCAAAATGACTTCGTAGATAGACCAAACGAATATGATACTTTAAGAATAACACAACGCTTCGCTTTTATTTCCACCTCCAAGGAGTGTTGTACGGATTCTCACTGTCGTACGCCCCGTCAATCCCTAAATATTCTTCCACAAACTTGCTCCGCTCATCATCACTAATACCAGTAATTGCTTCACCTACAATAAATAAAATTACTAAGTATATCTATTTGATAGTCCTAGTTAGTTAAGTAATATAATTAATAACATCATCTGAAATTATTATACAATATTATACTTGAAATCTTATAGAAGTCAGCATTCTAATTATCTCTCTTAATTTTGAAGTTAGAGATGAGTATTAAAAACTCAAGAATTTATTAACTAATCAACTTATTTATTACTCTCTGAATTGAAGTTGGAATGTAATAAAAGAAAACAAAACCAACCAAACAAGAGATTACTAATTTAATAACAAAAATATTCTTAATTACCTTGAATCGGTAAACCCATAAGATGCTAACATCTTCCAAAGTCACAGTTATTTCGCTAAACGGTAGATGAAAAATATTGGTCTCTGACCTCTATCTCTCGACAAGGGAATTGATCAATGCAGGGTCAATAGGACAATCATTTACTCGGACAATTTGATACAACCCAATATTCTTCAGACCTTGGGAGATTTTCTTCACTATATTGCACGTGCATCCGATGTGCGCCGATACGCAAAAACCTTATCTTTTTTTTGCAAAAAATTAATAAAAATTTAACACAACAAAAATGATTAATCCAAAAGAAAAAAATTTAAATATAAAAAAATATGCAATTTTATCTTCTGCGAAACTAATCTGCGATATTCTAAGCTCTGAAGGGTGGAGATGCAATAATTGTGGATAATCATCCATTATACCTAAATTAATAGTACACAAGAATGAATTGATCTAACATATTTATAAAATATTATTGAACACATAAATAAATCAATTCATAATCTGAATGTTAGTTATGATACTACGTTTTATATTTTCTTTGCCAATGTTATTATGAGGTAGCTTTTAGAACAAAACTTACAATATCTAAAACTAAATAACACTAAAATTTACACTATCTGTGGAAATATCAAAACACCAGCTGATTGTTAAACAAATTCGAGACATAAGACTAGTATGACTATTATGCCAGCCAAGTTAGGTGTTTTTCTTTTTTGAGAAAAATCTTTAAGAGAACATTCGATCCATCTCTTAATAACATAATTATGAGTAGCATGCGATCACAAAAATTCATTAAACAAAAAATCATGTCATTCTTTTTGCTCATTGAACTACTGATCAAATTTTAAAAATCTACGAGAAGCAGGAATTAGCCACCTACAGATGCAAAATAAGTCACTTACAGATGCAAGATAGTAGGAATTAGTCACCTCAAAACCGTGAGTTGCTTTCAAAATGGTTTAGGAGGCTCCCGCTAAGTTTTCAATTGCTTGTACCGCCTTAATCAAAACTACATCAGTGACAAACTAGAGATAATAAGTTCATGAAAGTTATATTTCTACTTGTAAATCAACAATATCAATTAGTTCTATAGTTAATTTCGGATCAAATAAATTAAAAAAAGGTTTCATAAAAAACAGATCTAATATTCTGCGGACTTCTCCTCTTAAATCTAAACTTATTTCAACAAACGGAGTTAAATTTGATCAACAAATCAAGAAGCTTTTTTTTAAGGGTTTCGCCATTTTTCTTTTCTTCTTACTTCTAACTTCTAAGTTTTGGAAAGAGAGAGAAGAGAGAGAGGCAGGGGAAGGGACGGGATGACAAAAAAAGAAATCCAAAGTTGGGATCGATATGAGTTATACCGATCTAATGTTGAGAGTTGAGACCTCAATATCGGATCCCCTTTGATGCTATTTCATAACCTGCGGAAAAATAAAGAAAAATTAGAAATTTGAGTTAGGATCAGTCCGTTCCAAACTTTGGGACTTTTCAGATTGGTAGAATTTCTACCAATCTTTCTACTAATAAAAAAACTAATATACTCTTTATGTTTCTCTCTCTTACTTTTTATTAATTTCTACAGAAAATTTATTTCGGTATTGTACGTAGTACCTAAGGGGATACTCATTCAGTTGGGTCGAGCTGGTAAACAATTAGGTATAGGTTGTAGGGGTATTCATTGTGTTGGTCCGGTTAAAACCAAATTAAAATAGTCAAACTAATATTTTGTTCGGTGTTTAAACGTATAACCGAACCAACTGAATTGAACTTGTCAACTGGATAATAAGCGAACCAAAATAATCAAAGTAAGTTTCAGTTTATTTAGTTGAACTGAAATAAGAAAAAATAATTTTTAAAAGGTTAAAACTCAGTACATGGACAAATATATTTAATAATCATGAAAATATAAGTTGTTGACATTACATATTTGTTCAATTTCATACAAAAATACGTAGATGTGCTCAAATATTCAAATCAAAATTTGAGCCATTGATCACACTAAAATATGAATTTGAACCATATATAATTCGGTTAGTTCAGTCTTTTCGGTTTTAAAAATTCTCAACCGAATCAAATATAAAAAACCGGAGTAATTCAAAAGTTAAATCAAACCAATTTATTTAAATCGAAAAACCAAATAATTTATTTTTAAACTTTTTCGGTAAGATTGAAAATCAAATAAACCGGACATGATTAACACCTCTAATAGACCGTGGATATTGAAAAGAGAATCAGAGACAGGTTAGATTGTAAGCATTTTGTAAAATATTCTAGAGAGCAACCTGCAAACAAGATGACAACATCATGATTTGGAGAATGGGGTAGGTCCGATGCTCATCGGACCTACTTTTAGGTTCAACGACATGATGACCGTCCAATCTAATTTAAGATATGTGCGCACGGAAATTGAAATAGACACACGAATTTTAAAGTTTTCTGCACGAATTTTAAAGCAAATAGACGGTGGTTAAACCCATCGAACCAGAGTAGGTCCGATGCCCATCGGACCTACGCTCAAGTCCATGATTTGGGAGGAGCGGAGTGGGTACACATTAATGGGTGAAATTGAGATTGTACTTGTTAAATATTGACCTTTCAATTATTGCTAGGAAGAATAAAAGTGATAAATATTATTTTAAATACATAATATCATAAAAATATTATAATTCGGTCATATGTTTTTCAAAAGAATATAAATTATTAATGATATTAATTATGTAAAATATTGCATAATTAAATCTCATCACAGGTACTAATGAAATAAACTAAAATATTGTATATAAATCAAATCTCATCATAATAATAACAATAATAATTATTATAATAATTTCTTAAATTTGCAAATAAAAGTTATAGATTGATACTCGATTGAACATTTTATTCGATCAGTCGGTCCCACATTATCTTCTTTTTTTTCCGAATTAGTTACTTAGGAATGAATGCATCCCTCTATGGCTGGGTATTTGAACTATTGTTACCGTAGTTATGTCTTTCTTAAAGTAAAGATAATTCAACAGATCAATGTGTATCAACGCTGCTTCTTATCTGTCAACGGCCTATATAATCTATTATGGCCCTCAAAGGTGCTGACTTTCTTATGCTATAAATGCATGATTTTCTCCAAGTCAAGTGCAAATAATGAATTATTAAAATATCACTATATCAGTATTCAACGGAGTCCGGAAGTTACCCTCCCATTACCAAATTATGCGCGTAGAAATTGTCTTGCAAATTGCATCTTGGAATAGAAGATTCGAATAAAAATTATAATCTAGATTATTTAAGGGAAGACTGAAACTGAGGTAAGAGATAAATTCTAGAAAATTTGCAAGTTTGTGTAAACTGTAGTGCAATTATTAAGAACTAATTTTTTTTTTTGTTGAAAATTTGACAGCTGCTGTTAAGAACTATTTTTAATATTGTAAGTAAAGACAATATTTTTTGCATGAGATGCTGCATATTTTAAATCCGAAAAAATAATTTTTTATAGATATTAAAATTTGAAAAAAAAAAAATGGCTATTTTGTGGCCAGCTTCTGGGGAAGAGAAAACCGGCCATTTTGTAGCCAGTTTGGGTATAATTAGCGAAACCCAGCAGATCTGGACATAAATATTAATTTTCATTTAACTTTGGATATTAATAAAAATGTCGGAAACATGTGCAGCTGATAAGTGTACTTTTTTATGGAGGGTAACTTCCGAGATCCACAACTGCAACGAGGGAAGGGATGTATTTTAAGCATTTTAGGTAACATTGACTCATTCAAATAATGTGGCTAAGTCAATGAACAATTGCACTTTAAGCCCTCCAAAAAGCTTAATTAACTTCCTTGCTAACAGTTTGTCATGCCATGACAGCTGTTATCATTTTCCATTTCAGTTAGTTTTAGAGACTCAGTGGATAAGTTGTGTTTCCTTTTGGAAATTACGATACAATTTGGAAATTAAGAGCTGCAGAAGGTTTCGAGTATAATTCATTTTTTTATTTATCTTAAAGAAATCTGAATTAATGTTGAATATTCTACCATATTACTTAATATGATGGATGAATTAATATTATATTGCCCTCTCATCTTTTAAATAGTATGAAAATTATTAGATTATTTCGGATAAATTGAAGTTGTACATTTTCTTTTGAAACAAACCAAACCCCCAAGATTTGATACCCCTTCTTACGAGTCAAATGAATCTTTTTGAACAAAACTCTGATTCGAGTAATTATGTATTTAATAAAATTAATTAAATCCAATTAGTTTGATATAGTTAATTGCGTCATGCTGCTGAAAGAGGCTTTGACAGGAGTAGTTTTCAAAAGCCATTTCGTTAAGCTTCCAACTATCCGATTTTTTTATTACAAAACCTATTAATTAAACAACCAATATATTTATATTTTGAGTATATGAAATTGCAAAACAAAATAAAACAAATAACTCATTAATTCCAGGAAAGAGTTTCGTTTGCGTTAAATAACTAGAACAAATAAAATCATGCACTGTATATATAGCTGACATAAACAACTAACCACTCCATTAAGCAAACTTATTAAGAATATTATAATTTCTATATATCTCTTTGTTTTGATTGAGAAATTAATAGATGTCAGATGGGAAAGACTATGAACAGAAGATAATTTGCTTTTTTTTTTCGCTCGATCGCCAATTTCAGTCTATTCAGTTGCTAATGTTGTTTTGATTTACCTTTAATTTATACATTTGAAACAACTAATTAGTTTGATTTATTCGCCAGATAAATGTATTTAATTTGCAACATTCAAACTTCACAACACCAACGGAGCCTTCTCTTTGCTCTTTTATTAAATACAAACTTCAAACTACAGCTACAAATTAATAAATTAATTGATTAATAAATCAACAACAATGAAAAAAACCGCCACATAAGATTAAACCATGGAACTACCAGGTTTTAAAAAAAAAAGATTACCCTAGCTAGACCCTAAACCCTAAACTCTAAACCCTAAACCTTAAACCGTAACGCTACAATCCGTTCTAGCTCCTTCGATCATGTATCTTTGCTTCCGTCGACAAGCGCAATTTTATCTTCAAAAATCGGCTCCACCATTTCATCAAACTTATCAACTACGTTATCAACCTTCAAAGGGAGAAAAGACAGTAAAAAAAAATTATTACGGAGCAAATTTGCATCTTTCATTAGGTACGTAGTTATATTTCAGAACCACGCCATTATTGACCAGGTTCATGCATTATATGTGCAACTTGCTAAAATTGTAATGCTAACTGTCGGTTATTGTGCAGTTTAAGCACGTGATTCCACGTTGAGCAATTGCACATGGCTTATTGAGTCTTTCAAGGCACGTGCATCCAATTGAGCTTTTCATTGGCATGCACCTTGCTTTAAAATTAAGATGAAATATGATATAAATTCAATTGCGCGTATACAAATCCATCATCCACAATTTAATTTCTCGATCGCTTGGTCAATGCTGATTAGATTGCATTTTGGTCAAATTGTACCTCCTTTTAATTAATTATCGTAGTCAAACACATTTTCTGGACGATTACTAATGATAATGAAATTTCTGATCAGTCATTTTCAAGTTTTTCTCAACTTTGCTTAAGTATAGGTTAGAAAAGTTTAGCCAAGATACTAATAGCTAGGAAAAATAGGAACAAGAAAGATCAATTTTCATACCTTCTCCACGATGGATTCTAGAATTTCTGCACCACTATCTACT
Organism: Carex parvula; assembly: GCA_025461045.1. Taxonomy (NCBI): domain Eukaryota; kingdom Viridiplantae; phylum Streptophyta; class Magnoliopsida; order Poales; family Cyperaceae; genus Carex; species Carex parvula. The sequence goes on from JAJGRW010001371.1 coordinate 15,418, forward strand.
CCTTCAGCAAATTTCTCTACTGTTTTTACAGCTTTCATTAGATTCGAGTTTTCTGGAAGTAACCGTTCTACATCCTCGGCCACCTTATCTACCGCCTCTGCCACCGACTCCACAGCATTTAACACAGTAGTCGCGGTTTTCTCAATTTGATCTGATTTTGCATATATTTAAAGAACATTTAAGTAGTTTAATATTAATTCATTTAGTATCTGATTTTGAAAGATATATGATATGTTGCAGAAGTGCCTCTTTTGGAAACAACATAACTTCCTTAAATTACTGTACCTTCAATTCGTAAGAAGTTCTTGTAGAATGGGAAAAACACCAGAAACGACCCCAAGAACCTTGTTGCCCTGCATGAAACTTCAAGTTTAGAACACCAAACTAGAAAACAATAATATCTCTGAAAGATTAAAATGGAAATATAATCTAATTGGCATGGTTCAAAAGAAAACAGTACGTACAGACTACAGAATATCTATTTAAACATTAGAAATACCATGAGAGAATTTTTGGAATCGGTAAATTGAGCCCCCCTCCAGCATTACTTTTCTCAGAAATTATCCTGAAAGTGTACAAGTAATACAAATATATAAAGATTAATGTCTCGGGGACGTGGGATCGATGTATGTTAAAGATAAAAAACTCTAAACCGCAGATCGAAATTATTTACCTTTTGTCATCCTGGTTCTCTTGCTCTGGGTCTAGAGGGATGGCCGTTGTCGGTGCTTGCTCAGCTCTTACCACATGCAACAGCCTGCTTCCTAGTCGCGATGCACAGTATATCGTGAGACTGATAACCGGCCATTTGATGTTCACACGATTAGACCGAGCGCTGAAGGGGGAATTAGAGACATTTGGTTTTGAGGGGTTATTTTGTGGCACAAGTGAAGAAGTCATGATTGATTGGCTAGTGATCATTAGAATACACCTTTGTCCTAATGTACTCAAGGAGGAGAGATATTGAAGCTACGATTCTAAAGAACTGGGACGTTGGTTTTTAGTTTACTGCTTAATTTCTTTTGTAAAGTGGAGGTGAAGGGGTCATAAATAGAGGTCAGGTCGGTGGGGAGACTGTCAATGGATCATTATTTTATTAGAGAAATTTTGAATTATGTATCCGTTAACATGATAATAACACATGTTAACATATATATAATTATTTCTTAACAAGTAGGATCGATGTGTATATTTAAATCATTCAGAAGAATCAGTTTTTAATCTAGTGGTTAAAGACAATATTATTTGTGTGAGGTCACAGGTTCAAAATCCGAACGAGAAGTCTTTTATGGATACTTCAAGGTGAGAGGATTGTTTTATATTAATAAATTAAAAATTGTTAGTGTGGCCATGCATGAAATTAAGTGCCCAAATTTTCTTTTAATAATTTTAAGAAAATTTAAGTTAATTAAATACATTGACGAACAAGTAAAGATATAATTTTTAAAGTATTTCATCTCGAATAACACAAGTTATAAACAATTTCATCATTATGTATAAATTAATTTTCAAACAAAATATAAGCACATCTGAAGTACAATTAAGGAATGTAGACAGGGAGGTGCAGTTATCATTCGTCTTATAATTAATCTAGCAGCTAGCTGATGGATAAAGTGAAAAATCACTAAATAAATAATAAAACAAATTTTCAAGTTAAAATAGATAAGACAAATTAATAATACATTAATCAAATTTAATAACACAGTTCAAGTAAAGCATTATGAATTTATGAGACAACGAATTTTAGTTAGAAGAATATTATATATAGCTTAAAAACGTTACATGATGTTTGTAATAATATAAGAGAGATAAGATGATAAGTTCTATTTAATTAAAAGTTTATAGAAATTCATATAATAGAGAACAATATTATATAAGAGAGAGAACCTGACCTGGCGGAAGTGTCGGGGAAAGAGGCTACCTAAGGTTTTCTATAAATTTTATTTTTTTATTTTCATCCTTCAAGTCTTTAAGATCTCTACAAATATTATTACAATTAACTTTCTCATAAAATAAAATTGCATGATATTTATTAATTTAGTTCTCCATCTCAATTGCATGATATTTATTCATTTAGTTCTCCATCTTAATTTTGTGGTTTCCGTTCCTGTCTGTTCCTGTCTGAGTAAAGAATCTAAGTCCAACACTTTGGAATCCATATTCTCGGAGGTAACAAAATATCTCTGTTTGGATTTAGACCATATGATTGGAATTCGGGCCAATCTGACCCGAGGTAAAATGTATGAATCTCCTTTAATATTCGTGCAGATTCTGATTAAACGATCTGAATCCAAACATAAATATTTTGTTTCGCAATTAGTGTTTCTGAATTTGAGGTACAAGCACGAAGGATACAAGCCACATGAAAGAAGAGTTCGTCTTTGTTGTAGAAAAAATAGAAGGGAGAGGTATACAATGGTAATCTTCTTCTTCTTTTTTTCTTTTACGGGAAAGAAATAATTAAGAGAACAAAAGAGAGGAGAAATTATAGTAACGAAACACTTTGAAATTTTTGTTGGTGCACACGGTCATTAGAATGATCAAGTTCACACCGAAGAGTACTGATCCGAAGGCATTGAAATTAAACTCATTGGTAGTGTTCGGCAACCATATGAAGCTTAAATTTTAAGCTGCACTAAGGAGCACATGTTCGACAATAAAGTTGAAAAGTAACTTTCTTAAGAAAGCTTTAAATGTGGCAAAATGCTTAAGTCATGTGAAACCATGGCTTAAAAACTTGAACAAGCTTAAAAAATGTGGGCAAAAAGAGTACTAAGGAGGTAGCATTGAGCTTAATAAAGGAGCACCCGTTCGGTGAGCTTAAGACTCCTTAAAGCACTAAGGAGCACTAAAGAGCTCTAAGTCATGGTTGCCGAATACTACCATCAAAATTAAGAAATGACTTTTAAAGCCTCTTTGAGCAGCATGACGAAATATTTTTCTTAAATTACTCCTGTCAGATCCTAACGATATAACTTTTGAGTATATTACTCCTGTCAAAGCCTCTTTGATCAGCAGCATGACGATAATCTATCAACTTTGAGGACTAAAATAGCGAACCACTCCGTTATAATTTTTTTTTTTTTTAAAACAATCACCCTAAAAATGAAAAATTTCAAACCAACTTGATTACAAATCAAAGTTCTTTAGAAAAATCATCTTTACCGAAAATAAAGTTCAGTGTGAAATGTTGAAATCCGAACTTTAATTTTGATAAAGATGATTTTCTATAGGAAAGTTATAATCAAGTTGGTTACCGATTTTTTATTCTTTTAGTGATGGTTTTTAAAAACAATCACTCCGTTAGGCAAAATTAAGAATATAATCTCTATCTTTTTGTTTTTTTCTGAAAACAGATGATAGAGATGGATAATTAATGAGTATGAACGGGAGCAATTTTCTTTTCTCTAGTTGTCCAATTTAACTCTTTTCAGTTGACAATATATGTTGTTGAGTTCGAGCATATATATTTCAAGCAACTAATTAGTTTAATTTATTCGCCATATAAATGTATTTTGCGACATTCAAACTTTACAACACCAGCGGAGCCTTCTCTTTGCTCTTTATATTACAAACCTTAATTAATAACTTCAGCTACGAAGAATTAATCGATTAATAAATAACAACAATTAAAAACAAGTCACATAAGATTAAACTCTGGGACGGTTAACACTGCTATCAGTTTTAGTTCCTTATTATGTAGTTTTCCTTCTTTCAAGCGCAATTTTTTCTTTAAGAATCGGCTCCACCATTTGATCAAACTTGTCAACTATGCCATCAACCTTTGAGGGAAAAAGGACAGGAAAAAATTAGTAAGGAGCAAATTTGCATCTTTTATTAGAATTATAGGGAGTTAATATATATTTCAGGACCACTTATAGTTCTCCACGCCATTGATGTCCTCTCAACTAGGTTCATGTGCAACTTGCGCTAAATATTTAATGTCAATATCGGTTATTGGATAGTTTAATTTAAGCATGTGCTTCTAAGTTGAGCATTTGACCTAGCTTATAATTGAGTCTTCTTTGATGCATGCATATGCATCCAAGAGAGCTTGTGAGGAAATAATACATGCTTTAATGACTTAATGTACTTGAAACGTTTCATTGGCTTTATTTAAAGATGTGATTGTCTGATATGCATTCAATTGCGCGTATACAAATCCTTTATCCACAATTTTCTCGCTTGGTCAATTCTGTATGCTGATTAGATTGCAAGGAGGTCAAATTGTACCTCCTTTTTATCATCCTAGTCAAATAGTGCCTTGTTTTGTACATTTTAGATTGCATTTTGGTCAAATTGTAAACAGTACTTTGTACATAGGAGATAGGAAATATTTGTACTGTGCCTGTTTATTTTAGGTTTAATATTTGTAACTTTAGCCTAAACGAGATGTAAATATTTTTCTATTAATGAAATTGTAAGATTAATTGCAACTTGCCACCTTACTCTAAAAAATTAATGTTATCTTAGTCAAAAACATTGCAACTTGACATCTTAATGATTAGTTATGATACTGAAATTTCTGAATTTCTTTTAAAAAACATCACTAAATTTTGAAAATTTACGAAATCAACATGATTACAACTTTTAAAAAAAAAAAACCATCTCCACCGGAAATAACGCTATGAAAATTTGAAAACCGGATACGATATTCGGTATTACATGTCACACAATATTACACATAACACAATCCATTTCAATTTTAAAGCCTTACCGAAGACGAGGACCGGTTTTCATTTTGGAAAACCGGATATCATTGCCGGTTTCCATTTTTTTGTTTTTTTCCTTACCGCACCTGATGGCCGGTTTTCCCTTTCTTTCTTTCTTTCTTTTTTTTTTTGCTTTTTTCCAATTTGTCAAACCACGTAAGACTGAATTTTTTTGCTTTTTTTTTTATTATCTAATCCATTGTATGAATAGGGTTTGCTATAAAATAATTAAAGTGGAGAGGGTCTCAAAACCAAAACCGAAATTGGAGTCTGGTTTTATTCTCTCACCAAACAATTCCACAAACCGAGCACCAAATCCGGTTTTTATTTATTGGATTTTCTATGGCAATTGACAAGAGGAAATAGGTTCGAATGGGTTCAAATTCGATACCGAATATCGTATCCGGTTTTCAAATTGTCATACTGAGCGCCATTTTCGGTGGAGATGTTTTTTGTAAACAATGTTGTAATTTTCAAGATTTAGTGATGCAATTGTCACTTTCTAGTTTTCCCGGCCAGCTTTGCTCAAGTGTAGGTTTGAAAAGTTTAGCCAAGAAATTATTACCTAGGAAAATTAGGAAAAATTATTTTTTAGTACCTTCTCGACCAAGGTCTCTAGCACTTCTGCATCCTTCTCCACTTCTTCGGCAATTTTCTCTACTCTTTGTGCAACTTTCTTTAGACTTGAGTTCTCGGGAAGCGACTTCTCTACATCCTCGGCCACCTTATCTACAACCTCTGCTACTGACTCCACCACATTTAACACGGTAATCGCGGTTTTCTCAATTCTATCTGATTTGCATATGTTTGAAGAATAAATACATAAGTAGTTTAATATTATTCATTTAGTACCTGATTTTGAATATATTAATTACTGTACCTTCAACTACTAAGAAGTTCTTGTAGAATGGGAAAAACGCTAGAAACGACCACACAAACCATTTTGCGCTGCATGAAACTTCAAGTTTAGAACACGAAACAGGAAAACTATAATATCTCTGAAAGATGACTAAAATTAAAATATAATCTAATGGCATGCTACTCTTTTATCAAACACGTACCATGAGAGAAAATTTTGAATCAGTATATTGGGCCGCCCTCCAGTATTACTTCCCTTAGAATTTATCCTGAGGATGTGCGAGTCATAGAAAGATAAAATTTAATGTCTCGGAGGGGGATACATGTTTCAGATAAAAAATTTATAGTACATGTATAAATTATGTACCTTATGTCATCAGGGTTCATTTGCTTGGGGTCTTCTGGGATGGCCGGTGTAGGTGTTTGCTCAGCTCTTACTACAACCATCGGCATTCTGCGTAATCGCGAGGCACAGTATATCGTGATAACTGGCCAATTGATGTTCACACGATTAGACCGAGCGCTGAAGGGGGGATTAGAGATATTAGGTCTTGAGAGGTTATTTAGTGGCACAAGTGAAGAACTGATCATTGTTTGTCTAGTGATCATATTAGATAATTGAACACCTTTGTTTTATTGTGCTCGAGGAGAGATTTCGAACCGACGATTCTAAAGAAGTGGGTGATGTTGGTTTTTGGTTGAGTGCTTTCTTTTGGGATGCGTGGGGAGATCAGGTGAAGGGTTCATAATGTCATATAAAGAGGTGATGGGGGGGCTGCAAACGGATTCTTCTCTTTTGGAAAAACGTTGAATTATGTACCCGTTAACAGGTTAACGGATTATAACTTGCTATTTGTAATTAGAAACCCATTACAAAAAAACAATTAAAACAGAAGACTCAACCTTGTTGGGTCAAAAAAAATTTAAAACATAAAATAAAAAAAATAAAGTGAAGTAAAAGACCGCAATCGAAGTAACCCAAAAGTAAAAATAATAAAACTCTTCTTATGTTCTTTGAAGAATCTGCCAATCATCTTGCATTTCTCTTGCTAATACTTCCATTGTTTTGGATTTTTCTCTGAATTTCTTTACACTTGAATTCTCAAGAGTTTAATTATACCGAGTGAGAAAAGTATTTATATTTGAACTTTCAAGAGTTTATATCTAGTGTGGCTAAAGTATTTATATAGGCTATTAGAATAATATAAAAAAAAAAGTTTAAATCAATATTGTGACGAATAAGTAAAAATATAATTTTCAAAATATTTTATATCGAGTAACATAAGTTTTAAATAATTTCATCTCATATATAAAACAATTTTCGAACAAATATAAGCACATATGGTGTAGTAAGAAATGATGATAGAGATATGCAACTATCACTCATCTTTTAATTAATTAATCTCACAGAAAGCTGATGGATAAAGTGAATAATCACTAGATGAATAGATAATAATAACATAAATTGTCATTTAAACACATAAAATAAATAGTATGTTAACAAAATGTTATATAACACACTTCAAATAAAGTATTATATGATCAATTTATATATGAGACAATGATTTTTAATGAGAAGCATATAGTTTTGAAAAGTTGAGACGTTTGTAATAATATAGAAGGAATGAGGCTATGGTATTTATTGGCATAGCGCAGAACGGTCCATACTACAAAACAATATTTATATTTTAAAAGTTCAAATAACCGATTTAAACTGTTCAACGTAATTTCCATATGAAAATGTGCTTGTGTACTAACTTTCTGTTTTTTAGAGTTTATTTACTTTTTTTAGAAAGGTAGAAAATCAATACTTTTGAATGGTCCACAATTTGTAGATCAAATGATTTTCTACCAATCTAAAAAAATAGAAAACAAATACTAAAAAATGTGAAATTTGATCTATGAGTACACATTCAAATGGAGATTATGTTGAACGGTTCAGATGATTATTTGAAATATATAGATATATTAATTTGTATTACAAATCAATATGCCCTATGAAAAGTATTATACGCTCACTCATATAAAGAGATAAGATGGTAATTTTTATTTTAAAGTTTGTGATAATATAAGAGAGAAAAAGAGAGACCTTACCCCCATGTTTGGTTGTGGCCTAAAGGTGGCTTAAAGGCTTTATAATTAGGCCACTGTTATTCCACCAAACATGATTTAAACTGATTGGCCTAACATGGAATAGCCTAAATGTTAGGCCGACCTAAACGGACCTAAATTAAACCACCTCTTGAGGTGCCTTAAAATTTTCTTCAATTTTACACCACTCGGGCCCACTGTCATTCACCTTCAACCATTTCACCCCTCTCCTCATTAATTAGTAATAATATATTATTAGTATATAATTAGTATATTATTATTAATAATTATTATTAGTATATAATTATATAATTAATATCTTATATTGTTAATATATTAAATAATTATTATAACAATATTATAGAATTAGTATTTTTTATTAATAATTATTATTAATATATAATTATATTATTAATATTAAATAATTATTATAATATATTATAGTTATTATTAATATATTAATATTATATAATTAGTATCTTTATTACTAATTATTATTAATATATAATTATATAATTAATATGTTATATTGTTAATATATTAATAATTATTAACAATAATATTATAATATATTATAGTTAATATTAATATATTAATATTATATAATTAGTATCTTATTATTAATAATTATTATTAATTATATAATTATATAATTAATATCATATATTGTTAATATATTAAATAATTATTATAATAATATTATAATATATTATAGTTATTATTAATATATTAATGTTATATAATTAGTATCTTATTATTAATATATAATTATATAATTAATATCTTATATTATTAATATATTAATATTATATAATTAGTATCTTATTATTAATATATAATTATATAATTAATATCTTATATTGTTAATATATTAAATAATCCTTATAAAAATGTTATAATATATTATAGTTATAATTAATAATTAATATTATATAATTAGTATCTTGTTATTAATAATTAACTAACTTAGGCTTCCAAAATTTTAGTCCTCCACCAACTCTAACCAAACAAGGAATACCTTAGGCCGTGATCTAACTTTAGACCTCAACCAAACATAAATAATTTAGGCCGGCCTAAGTTGGAATAACAACTTAGGCCACCTTAACTTTAGTCCACAACCAAACACCACCTACCTGAGTAAAAACTCATGACCAATACTTGGTGAACTTAAGGCCGCGCTTGTTGTGCCAGTGCCACTATTATATAGATATATAGTAGCTAATTATTTATGTGACATTTTGATTCAATTTAATTAAAATAAATACTAATATTATATTAATTAAATTAAGAAATTGGGGATAAAAATGAGAGGCAAAAATTGTTGAAGGAAGTGAGCTACGGCCTACGGTACAGTTTTTATGAAATTCAGTTCCTAAAAAAAGCTAGTACAGAGTTGCGCTCTCAGATGTAGTTTTGACTGAGTGAAGAACTGGAACAAACCATTTATTAATTTAGATAAAATGGGAATCGAATCTTTTAATTTTAAATATCTATAAAAAAATTATTTCAACCGAAGTAGTTTGGACAAATAATCAGTTTGAACCACAATTTTGAGTTGTTGAGTTTGCACATGTATACCAGCTGATTTTGCATATGTATCACACAGTATACACATGTATCCCAGCTGTTGAGTTTGCATATGTATCACATGTACCTATATATTCACAGAATTATAGGTGCCTATTGATATTTTATTCCAATTTGATTGCACATGTACCACATTAATTTATTTACCTGATCGCAGAATTATATGTGCCTATTCGCATAATTTTGGCTTCAATAACTAAGAAAATTTGCACGAATTAACGGTTTTGATTTCCACAGAAGTGACAGAACTATTGCAAAATCCTGTACGTACCAACTAATAATTTGATTGCCTAGATGAATTACAAGACCGTCCGATTCGCTTTATAATCCATACATACAAAAAATGAAAAGAGCATGTACGGATTTTAAAACAAATCAGACGTTCTTGAAGCCTATAAAACTTTAAATCTCATGCACATAACACCACTCCGCTCTAGTGTCCATGACGGAGAGCTATACATATATTGCTTCCTTGATTGATTTTTGCCCCTTTCCATAATGTCAATGTCTCTGCTCTCGTATTTGCTAAGTTAATTAACCCAACTCAGTTTCGTCTCATTTTCTCCTCTTAGCTGGATGCAGATAAGTGATGGCCGCGCGAGAGACAGCTAGCCTTTAAAATATGAAACCATATTTAATTATTTTTTAACATCTTATAGTTTACTTTTAAGGTTTTAAGTTTATATAATTATTAGAGTCCGGCTATATTGCTTCTGAGGAGGGTTCAAATGCCTCCATGTTTTGTGCATTCATGATGCCTCTATTTTTTAAAATTTTAATAACTCAAAATTTAAAACTTAAAAGTCAAAATAAAACCGTTAGATATGATCTACATCATTTTATTTATGCATGTGTAAAAAATTACGATATTTCAACTTTATTGTGTTTGTCATCAAGAGTTTGTAAAAATATACTGATGTGGATAATTTCTAGACGTTTATTTTTCAACTTATTGATTCACATTAAAAACAAAGACGAAACGTGATAATTTTTTTACGAGCACGTAGTGAAAAACAAAAATGAAACGTGATAATTTTTTTTACGAGCACGTAGTGAAAATCATATAGATTACATCTAACTGTTTTATTTTAATGTTCATATTTTAAATTTATGAATTCTTAGCGTTTTAAAAATGGAAGCATGGTGGAGGTACAAAAAATGAAGGCATTGGAACCCTCCTCATTACTTATATAAGTATATCAGAATATATATATATATATATCCTTACAGGTCAAATTTTAAAAAAATTACATTAAAAATGTCGAGTTAAGTAAATTATTAAATTGATTATATATTAAACTTATAGAATATCAAATTTTACTATTTTTTATGATTTTTGAAAAATAGCTCTTTTGGTATGCCAATAATGTATCAATATGCGCACAAAATCTTCATCTTATGACTACTTGATTTTATACTAAATGAATTCAAAATAAAAAAAAAAAATTATATGTAAACAAAGTTCTCAAGAAAGAGATCAGTTTGAACGGTTTAAATTTGTTATCTAAATTTTGAAAACTGATATGTGACTTATAAGTATATGTTCTGATATGCTTATATAAGTAGCAAAGCTGGATTCTAATTATTATTATCAAAATAATTCTACGAAATTGTTATAATTATCGCTCATGTTATTTTTCCCAATAACAAACACGAGTCAAGAGTTTTAACTACATGTGCTAAAAAAGAGGAGGGTTCAGATAGGGTTTCTATCGTGTCTCCATCTTTTATTTTTATTTTGAAGAAAAATAAGGGTCTAGCCCATATTTTCATTGATAAATTGTCTGTTACAAAGAGTTTGTAACGCATAATAGTGAAAAACAAGGGAGCTCAAAACAGTTGAGCTTAAAAAAAAAAAAAAAAAAAAAAAAAAACGAAATAAAAAGGAAAACAGGAAGTAAAATGGTAAAGGGAAATTAAAATAGAAAAAATATATATTTATCTATGCTAATGTGTTGTTGCTCTGCGTGTTCTTGCTTCGAAAAATTGCATCTGCCAAAGGACTTCGTTCCTTAGTTCGTCAATGTTTTTACTTCCATCCGTAAATGTTCGGGCATACCTCTCACGCCATAAGATGAAGAGTGTCATCAGTAAGGCTGACCTCTAACCTACATCAACTCTTTTCCTTGTTAAGATCTTGATTTTTGACGAACTGACATTCACCATGGCCAATTTTTCTGGTATCGTCCTTGCCATTTCTTCATATAGATCTCTTGAAAAAGGACAATTATTGAACAAATGCTTTGTAGTTTCCTGGTGTGCCTTACATAAAATGCATCTGTTGACTAATTGAAACCCTCTCTTTTTGAGATTATCTATTGTTAAAAGTTTGTTTCTTATCAAAAGCCATCCAAATACCTTCATTCGTGGTGGTGCCTGTAATTTCCAAATTCGATGAATTGATGTTTGATTCATGGTCCATCCATCAGTCTTTGATACGCGCTTTTAACTGTATATGTTCCTGTGTTCGACCATTGCCATTGAATTCCATCGTCCTCTTGCCGATTTAGAGTGATTTGTGCCAGTTTCCGCTGCAAGATTTCTAACTCCTCATCTGCCCTGGCTGTTAGCCTGTGTGTGAACAGATCTTGTATTGTGTTGGTTTGTTTTGCCTCGGCAAGGGTGATATCAGGATTCCGGACATGTGTAAACAAATTTGGCATCTCAAATCGTAGTATGCTATTGCCCCAATTATGTTTCCACAGAGAAATTTTCCGTCCATTACCTGGTTTGTATTGGAAGGAGATGCTGCAAAATTGCATAAAAGTCTTTGTTTCCTTCGTGAAAAGAGGCACGTCTGGCAGCAGTGTTTGTGGCGTTATGTGATGTTGCATGAGTGGTTTCCATAATGTCCTTTCTGGCCGTCCCCATTGCCAAACCCACTTGAGTAGAAGTGCCTGATTGAAATTTTCTAAATCCATGATTCCCAGCCCTCCATGTGCTTTCGGCCTGCACACTGTACTCCAATTTACTAAGTTCATTTTCTTTGATTCTGATGAAGCTCCATGCCATAAAAATGTCCTTCTTATCTTGTCCATGTTGGTAATTACCCACTTAGGCATTTTAAGGCATGTCATGTAATATGTCGGTATTGAGGTCAGTATCGAGTTGATGAGCACTATCCTTCCTGCGATAGAAAGATGTTTTGCAGCCCAACCCGCAAGGCGCGTACTCATCCTTTGGAGCAAGGGTAGAAATGCTGATCTTGGCAATCTTTTGTTAGATAATGGAAGGCCGAGATATGTGAACGGAAAGCTGCCTAGCTTGCATCCAAGTATATTTGCTAGCTCTTGCTGTTCCTCCTGAGCTCCTTGAGATATTAGTAATTCGGACTTTGCCAGGTTGACAGATAGTCCTGATACCCTTCCAAATACCCTGAGCATAATCTGCAGCGTCTGCAACTGTTGAATTTCTGGTTTCACAAAAAATAGTGCATCATCGGCATAGAGTAGACATGGTGTCATATCCTGGAAGGGCATTCGCAATGCTTGTATGTCTGTAAGTTTTTGCGCGTATCGTGCAAGAAAGTCAATTGCCAGAATGAACAGAAGTGGTGAAAGGGGGTCTCCTTGTCTGACCCCGCGCTTTAACTTGATCTTTTTTCCGAGCAGACCATTTATCATGATTTGCGAAGAGCCTGTTAAGACTGTTTTTGCTATCCAGGATATCCATTCATTCGGAAAACCTTGGTGGCGCATGACCTCCGCGATGAATTCCCAACTGACCGTGTCAAACGCTTTTGCAAAGTCTACCTTAAAAATGGCAACCGGGAGCTTAATCTTTTGAGCTCGATGCAGGACGCATTGTGCGTAGATGTAGCTTTCCGTGATCTGTCTATTTTTTTGAAATCCTGTTTGTGCGTTGTGAAGCATTTTGGGTAGTTTGTGCTGTAACCGGTTTGCTAGCACCTTAGAAAAAATCTTTTGAACCCCATGTAGAAGGCTTATGGGGCGGTAATCGTGAACCGTACTAGGAGCTGGCTTTTTTGGCAACAGTACGATGTAGGAACTATTCAAAGATGTCAAGGACTCACCGTTTGCTGTTGTGTTCTGGTACACTGAGCACAGGTCTGGTGCTAATATGTCACAAAAAAATTTGTAAAATTCTCCCGAGAAACCGTCCGGTCCCGGACTCTTGTGGTTAGGCCATTGTTGAATGGCCTCCTTTACTTCTTGTGTGGTGATAGGCAATACCAAACTGTCCAAATTTGACAATTCTTCTGATATTGGATATAGGTTATCCCATTGTATGTGGGGCATCGTGTGTGTGCGTACCTATTAGGTTGACATAATGGTCGAAGAATGCCTTTGCCTTAGAGGTCTGATCCGAGCATGTCTCTCCAAGATGCTCTATCTCTGCTATGTTGTTGTGGTTCTTTGCTACCGATGCAATTGTGTGGAAATATTTCGTACCTTTGTCGCCTTCGAGTTCCCACTTTGAGCGCGCTCTTTGTCTCCACATGTCCTCTTCATACAGTGCCAATTCTGCGTACCTTGCTTTGATTATTGCCGTGATGTATTTCTCAAGTTGAGTCAGGCTTCTTCTTTCTTTGACTTTATCAGTCCAGTCCAGATACTCCCTGCATACCTGAAGCTGTTTCTTGATGTTCCCTGTGTTGTTCTTTGTCCATTCTTTTATGCACTTCTGAATCTTTGCGAGCTTCAATTGCAATTGCTCGGCTGACTGCGCCTGATCCATGCCGAGCCATGTTTCCTTGACCATTTCTGTGAATTGTTGTTGCCGTAGCCAGCAATTCTCAAATCGAAAGAACTTTGACCTGTCCCAACTTGTGCTTGCTGTGTATAAGATAGGGCAGTGGTCCGAGGAAGTGTTGGCCAATGCTTTCTGATTTGAGTTTGGATATTTCCTGTTCCATTCGGTTGAGATTAGAAATCTGTCTAATCTGGCCATGTGCGGCTGTTGTCTCTCATTAGACCATGTAAAATGTCTCCCGTGTAGCATCGTGTTTATTAATCCCAGTGATGAAATCAAGTTTGCGAAATTGAGCGTTGTTCTCATCTCCGCTTGTGTGTTGCTATTTCGGTCTTCAAAATCCAGAGTAGTGTTTAGGCCTCCGCCTATTATCCAAGGTGTGTTATCGGTTGGTCGGATCGCAGATAGTTCTTCATGAAACATAGCTCTTCCTTGCGATGTTGATGGTCCATAAATCCCCGAGAACTAAAAGCGAGTTCCATCGACATTATTCTTAAGTAAGAGGCTTAAGCTGTAAGCTCTCACATCCGATTGCATAAGGGTAAATTTGGCCGGTGTCCATGCAATTATTATGCCTCCTCGAGTTCCTTGTGACATTAGTGCTTCGTATTTCTGTAATCTTAACCCACATATTTCCTTGATCATTCGCTGATCTATTCTGTCTAGCTTGGTTTCCTGGAGACATACTAAATCGGGCTTTTCCAATAAGAAAGTTTCGCGTACTGCTAATCTTTTTTTCCTTTCATTTAGACCCCTAACATTCCATGAAATGAATTTATGTTTGATGTTTTGATTCATTTAGTCATAGATGGAACATCTTTGCTGGTACACATCCCCCCCTTTTTCCTTTGTTTTTTTTTTTTTTTTTTTTGTGTGTGTGTGTGTGTCAAGCAAGCAACAGAATACCACAATCAAGCACATGAAGCAACAGAGAGCTCTTTTTCTACTAACTCCATCTTGTTCACTTAACCACTTTGGATACAAAGGTCTCAGACCTTGGAAAACACAAAACAAATTCGTCCACCTGCTGCTAACCTTTCCTAAGCCATCCACTGCCCGAAACTGAAATTCTAAATCTAAGAGGCTGCTGCTACTATCCTCATTAGATTGTGTACTACTAACTCCAACTTTTCACTTGACAATTTGAGATACTAAGGCCTCTTGCCTTGAAAATAAAAACAACCTACCACCTTTCTGCTAACCTTATCTAGTCCTGCCTCTTCCATAAACAACAATTTTAACGACTAAAAACAAACACACTACAAATCCAGAAGAAACCTGGTAACTTCGGGCTTCAGCTTGCTTGTGCTAATTGACCGCCATCGGTCCCTTGCCACTGTCGTCGCCGCTCCCCGGAATGTCAACCCGCACCAAAGAACCGATTTGCGCCTCCATTTCACTAGTTATGGTAGAGCCCGCCGCTGCTACAATCAATTCGGCTTGTATTGCCGTTAGTGGGTCATAGGAGCGTAAATAACTTGATTCAATTTCAACTGGCTGTGGAGTCTTTCTTTTGGTTCTCTGTGGTGTAGTGTAGCCGCTGCCTTCATAGCCAAGCACCACACGTGCTTTGTCCAAGGCCGAGATATAAAGGCCATCATTTTTCTTCCTGAGTCGAGGGCTGCGCCTAATTGGTAATTCTTTCTTGAACCGTGGTGGGCCTTCGAAGCCTGGTGGGGACTGATTTTCTTCGGAGCCCAGAGGTGGGTCTTCTAAAGTCGGGTTTTGGTTTCCTGCAGCAATATCTACTCCACTGGTTAAGAGATGGACTGGGCTTGAAACCGGTAGTGTTGTGAGTACGTTTGCTGGGCTTTGGGCCAAGGCTGTGTGCTCAATAAAAATCGGTGTACTGTAGCTAGGCAGGTTACTGTAGCTAAGCTGTGTACTGTAGCTACGCGGGTTACTGTAGCTAGGCGGTTCCTGCCAGCTCACATCTCCTGGATAGCATATGGGGTTGAGTATGATGATTTTCTGCAGAGCCATGCCGATCTCCTTTGACTTGCTGCATTGTGCATGTATGAGAACGCTTCCCAATGTGTTTGTAACGGTCATGTGAAGAGTACTTTCCTGTAGCGTGTTCTCATTTGCTTTTGTACAACGTTTGACCATAATATCACAACTGGGTATGTCAGACCTCTGATTTTTGTCTCCAGGGGTAGGGATTTCTTCTTTTTGCTTAGCCTCTATGAGAAGTGGCTTGTCCGTTACCAAGACAAACCTCAACTCCTGTGCTGAGCTTTGGCCAATCTCCATTTGATTTTGAACTTGTGTCTCCAGTAGTTGAGTCTCCAGTCCCCATTGTTGAAACTTCCTCTCCCTCCGTGAATATGAGTCAGCCCCCATCTGGTATTCGTCAGTGACTGAGTTGTAGTCACTAGAGTCCGGGGAGTGGTGGCGGCGGTTTTGCGGTGGCATGCTTGCTCCACCTTGCCTTGGGTTATTAATGCGACTATCACCACCTCCATTGAGTGCCGGGCTAGTTGGAGTGTGCAGCCAACCTTCGAGTTTTAAATAAACGAGCTTCGCATATGGGTGTTGCCGCATAAGCATAGTTTTCGGTATGAGCAAAGGGTTTTGGGTTGCTATCAGAACTCGAACCGAGTGGTAGTTTCCATTTTTGAAGACCGGTGCCATTTAAATGACATGACCGACTCCGGATAAGAGTTGGTCTATATCATCGATATTGCAGCCGTGTGGAGGTACACCGGTGATGCAGATACGTGCCTTGTGTTCGAGTGGATCATAAACCATGCCTTGGCTTTTTTTCCACTCGGCCAGCTGCACATAGGTATTGAAATCGATAGCGAAAACTCCCACCTGCACGGCATGGTTGCGAAGGTCCTTCGTTGGGAAGATGACTATGCAGTCTGCCGCTGCTGTGTCGAGTTGCCCGACCTCAAAGGCTCTCGGGTGGTGGCCGAGTTGTGCGGCCAAGGTTGTGGATAACCTCTGCGGCAGGGTCTGTTTGTTGACATTGGGCCCGGCGTGTACCGCGGCAGCTCTGTCTAGCTCTTCGTTTGAAGGGTGAAAACCGTCCCTGTTAGGCACGTAAACTGTTTGCTGTTCTGGCCTTGTGCCCGGCAAACGGCTAGCGGGTGTCATCGGCATGGTTTGCCAATTGTCCATGTTGGTTTTTCCCTTTGCAATTCTCTCTGGTTTGGTGGTCGTGTGTGTTTTGTATTCTCCTTTGTTTGCAGCTGATGGGTTTGTGTTTTGATGCAAAGGCCTATTTGTAGATTGGAGACCCTTCCCTTTGCACTGGCCCGAGATATGGCCTAGTTTATGGCAAGTATAGCACTTAATGCTATTCCTGCAGTGACTTTGCGTGTGCCCCCTCTCCAAGCATCTAAAGCATTTTCCTTGAGCTTTCAATGTCTGTAGCTTCTTTGTAAGGTGAGGGTTGTTGTATTTAATAAGTTTTGCTTTGTGCATATAATGTTTCCTATGCACTGTTGTCCATCCTTCCTCTTTTGGTGGTTGGTTCTCGTCTCTCTGTTTTAAAACCGTATCCTCTCCCAGATTCTGCTGTGCTTCTTGGTTCAAAGCGTGCTCCCTTTGGGGGGATGTGCTGCCTGCTGTCTTCATTTGATTGGCCACCCGAATAGCATTGACAGTCGCTTCTTTCTTGTGTAGGAGAACTGATCTTGCCTTGACATTGTTAAAAGGCTCATAGGTGCTGGCTGCTCTACAGATAGCATTAATGGTGGCTTCCTTCCTGCGCAAGAGAGCTGGGGTCTGCTGGAAAGCGTTGGAGCTGGCATTAATTGCTACTGAGGCATTGGAGACTACTTGGGCGTAGGTGAGGGGCAAGGCCGGCCCTGGCCCAGGGTACCCAGGGCGATGGCCCCGGGCCCAAAAATTCAGGGGGCCCAAAAAAAAAAAAAAATTTTACTGCATATGGTAAAACCTTGATCTCCGCTTCCAATTTCCAAAAATCCAGCATTGTCGTTTCTAATTCTTTCCAAAGGCAAATTTATATAATTATATCGCTTTAGATCTCTGATTCTCTGATTCTCCGCTTCCAGTCTTTCAGAACTCCAATTCTCCAACCTTGATCTCCGCATCTACTCTATAGCGGCTCCGCCAGTCCGCCTAAATATTGATCTCCGCCTCTAGCGGTTCCACCAATCCATTCTCTGTTTCTTTTAATTTGTAAGTTTTCTGTGGTCAAAACATTGATCTCCGCCAATCCATTCATCAGGGCCGGCCCTGGCCCAGGGTACCCAGGGCGATGGCCCCGGGCCCAAAAATTCAGGGGGCCAAAAAAAAAAAAAATTTTTACTGCATATGGTAAAACCTTGATCTCCGCTTCCAATTTTCTAAAATCCAGCATTGTCGTTTCTAATTCTTTCCAAAGGCAAATTTATATGATTATATCGCTTTAGATCTCTGATTCTCTGATTCTCCGCTTCCAGTCTTTCAGAACTCCAATTCTCCAACCTTGATCTCCGCGTCTACTAAATAGCAGCTCCGCCAGTCCGCCTAAATATTGATCTCCGCCTCTAGCGGTTCCACCAATCCATTCTCTGTTTCTTTTAATTTGTAAGTTTTCTGTGGTCAAAACATTGATCTCCGCCAATCCATTCATATATGTGTTTGACTATTTGGGGAAGTCAAAGGGCAAAGGCCTAACCGCCTAAGATTGGAGAATATAAATATATAATTTAATCATTGCACTTAGTGCTTACTATATTTTATTGGTCTCAGAATTGTGCTTTTCAACCGGTAGGCGCTGAACCACATATTGGGCCATAAAATGAGATTTCATTCCCAAATTAATATTTTTGAATTTTGAGAAACAGTGCTTACTATATTTTATTGGATATGCAATTTTGTAGCAACAATTTTGTACAATTTATTTCAATACTGAAATCATTTTTCGATATTCACAGATGCAAATTGGAGATGAATTTTACTGCACAGAGGTAATTTTAACTTAAATTTTGCGGCAGATTTGAGTAACTCATAGTTGGGTCCTCTGTGCCTCATTACTCAGGTTCTATACTTTGTTTTTGTTTTTAATTTAAAACAATGTTTCCTAGAAAATATGCATCAGGTAGCGAAAAAAGAAATAGAAAAAGAGAGGGAGAAGAAAAATTAAAACCTCAAAAAGGTTCTATTCAAAAGCTTTGGAAGAAAATTAAACCGCAAAGTGAGTATTTGGGAAACCAAGTTGAAAGTCAGGTGCACGAACAAACAACAAATGTGTCTGAAAATGAAAATGAGGTAAATGAAGAAATAACAAATGTGCTTGAAAATGAGACTAGTGAAAATATTGAAGATATTAATCATGTGTCTGAGTGCTTAGATTCTTCGTTATCTATAAATATATATGATCCTAGAGTGTGGGATGGTTTAGATTCAAAACTGAGAGATTTGCTTATTGATAACGGTCCTATTAGAGATTATAATATTAATTTTCCTAAGGATAATTACAATAGGGGGTTCTCCACATATTATTTTGATCAAAAATTAAGAAATGAAGAACTTATTGATAGGAAATGGTTGGTTTACTCAAAAGATTTAAATAAAGTATTTTGTTTTTGTTGTAAAGTTGTAAGACATGTCTGTTCTAAAAGTCAAATAGCAACTACAGGTGTTGATGATTGAAAACATCTAAGTGAAAAAATTAAACTACGTGAAGATAGTAGTGAACATTTTACCAATCTTAAAGCTTGGGCTGAACTAAGAGTTAGATTAGGAACAAATCAAACTATTGATAAAGAATTACAAGAACAAATCAAGAAAGATACAGAACATTGGAAACAAGTTATGATTAGAATAATTTCTGTTGTTAAGCGTCTTGCAATGAATAAAAATTTTTTAGGCTTTCTAGAATCAATTGCTGAGTTTGATCAAACAATGAAACATCATTTTCGACTCATTCAAGATAAAGAGATTCATTATCATTATCTTAGTCATAAAATACAAAATGAATTAATTGCCATGTTGGCATCAAGTGTCAGGAATGCAATAATAAATAAAATAAAAGAAGCTAAATATTTTTCTGTGATTCTTGATTGCACTCCTGATGCTAGTCACACAGAACAAATGACTTTGGTAATTAGATGTGTTGATGTTGCAAGCTGCCCAATAAAAATAGAAGAATACTTTTTAGAGTTTTTAAATGTAGAAAACACATCTGGGTTGGGTCTTTTTGGTGAATTACAAGCTGCTCTTAATTCTCTTGATTTAGATATTAATGATGTAAGGGGACAAGGATATGATAATGGTTCTAATATGAGAGGAAAATATCAAGGTGTCCAAAAAAGATTGCTTGACCTAAATCCTAAAGCTTTTTATATGCCATGTGGTTGTCATTCTCTTAATTTAGTACTTTCTGATATGGCAAATTCTTGTTTGAAAGCAAAATCTTTTTTTGGAGCATGTCAGGCTTTGTATAATGTGTTTGCTAATTAAACGAAACGATGGAACATTTTACTTCAATATGTGGATGATTTAACTTTGAAGTCTTTGTGTGTAACAAGATGGAAAAGTCGTATAGAAAGTGTAAAAGCAATAAAATATCAAGCTCCCAAAATAAAAAAGGCTTTAATAAAATTAGCTGAAGTTTCTGATGATCCAAAAATTAGTTGGGATGCTGAAAAATTAGTATCAAGTGAATTGTCCAACTTTGAATTTATTTTGAGTTTGGTTATTTGGCATGAAATATTGTTCAAAATAAACTTGGTGAGCAAAAACTTACAATCTGAAGATATGCATCTTGATGTAGCTATTGAAAGTCTGAAATGGTTAGTTTCTTTTTTTGAAAAATATAGAGAAAATGGGTTTACTTCTGCTATAATTGATGCTAAAGAGATTGCTGATGAAATGGAAATTAAACCAGTGTTTCAAGTAAAACGTAGGGCTATAAGAAAGAAACATTTTGATGAATCCTGATACAGATAGAGAGAAACAATCTGCTCAAGAAAATTTTAGAACAGACTATTTTCTTGTTTTAGTTGATATGGCAATTTCTCAATTGAAAATCAGATTTGAACAAATTAAACTTTTTGAATCTTTATTTGGTTTCTTGTTTGATGCATCACGGTTAATTTCATTAGATGATGAAGGAATGAAAAATTATTGTTTGAAACTTGAAAATGCTTTGACACATGGTGAGAATTGTGATATTGATGCACAACGTTTATTTGCAGAATTACAAATATTGCAGGTAATGCTACCAAATGAAGCGAGTCAAGATGGAAATGCATGGAACTCCATTAAAATTATGGAGTTTGTAAAAAAGATGGACATGTTTCCGAATATTTTAGTTGCTTATAGAATTTTACTAACGGTACCTATTACTGTGGCATCAGCAGAAAGAAGTTTTTCAAAATTAAAGTTGATAAAATCTTATTTACGGACAACTATGACTCAAGATAGGTTGAATGGATTAACAATATTAAGTATTGAAAAAAATATGTTGAAAAATATTGATGTTGAACATATAATTGGTGATTTTGCTTCTAAAAATGAAAGGAGGAGTCATTTCAGATGAGATGTGATTTATATGTGTTTTTTGTGCAGGTACAACATGTGTTCAAAATTGATTTATCAAGAAGCAAGCAAGAAGCATGGTGTGGGTATGTTCATCATTATATATGTTTTATTTTGAGGGTTATTGGTTTTATGTCCCCCCTATTTTGTATGATATGGCCTATTAATAAAAAAAATTGTTTACATAAAAGGTTCAAAATTTTATCCCGCCCCAGGCCCCAAAATTCTCAGGACCGGCCCTGGTGAGGGGGGGTGGTGGGTTTGGGTATCCTGGTTTTTGGCTATCGCCTGAAGTGTCGCCTCCTGACGAGAGAGAAGAAGAGACGACATATCCTAACAGTATTCTTCGGTAGTGTACACACTTGTTCTACTCAAATTGGAGCAACATTACACGGTAAAAAATACTAGGAAAATCAAAGAATTTACACTATGAAGCTTTGTGCTTGACTTGATATAGTGTGTTTTTCCTGTAATGATCCACTGGAATCTATGACTGTTAAAGACCAAAAGCGGTATATCTTAAATACAGGCAGCATAGTTCCTTACAAAGTTTCTCCTCTGTAGAAGTACCACATCAAAGTTTTTCTTAAATTTTGTTTGAAATTTTTTCTTATACAATACAAATGATTTAATGCCCATCTGTCTCCATCTTTTAATTTTTTAATAACAACATTTATAAAATAGATCTATATTTTTTATTTATATCCACGTAAAAAATAATCATTTTTATGTTTTATTTTGTATGTGAATCAATACGTTGAAAACTTAATGTTCAGAAAATTATCCACCTCAATATATTTTTTCAAACTTTTGATATCAATCAAAATAAAATTAAAATGTTATAATCTTTTTACATATGCATAGAGAAATAATATCTAACAACTTAATTTTGACACTTAAAGTTTTAAATTTTGATTGAGTTACTAACATTATGAAAATGGAGGCACGATGGAGGTACAAAAATTGAGGCATTTGAACCCTCCTTGCTAAAAAAAAAAATATAGGATTCACTACAAGAAAAAGTAAATATATCGGCGCTAAACAACGCTAAACGGCCGGCGCTGAGTGAAAAACTGAAAACATCAGGATATGGCGTAGGTAGTTCAATCGTGCAAGGAAGAAACGTCGATTTTTAGTGAGAAAGTAAAATACGGATTTGTTGGGCGCCAGACCCGAAGCCCTCCCTCCAGACCCCACTTTTACACCCAGCCCTAAACCGACCATCTCGCTCCCGCTCTCTCGCCTCAGACAACCATAATTCGACCCTTTCCGCCCAGCTCTAAACCATGTCTGCACCTTTCTCCTCGCTCTCTCGCCTCAGACCCCGACCCAACACAGACGCGCCCAGCCCCCACCACAGACCCTAGCCCCTTTCCGTGAATTGAAACTTTTCTTCGGTAAATCTGAGCACAGACACTATGCCTTATTTCTTTTTGCTTCTCTGTGGTGTTGGTGCCTAAGTTTTGAAATCTGACCTTGTGTTGAGTTAAATCGGTGCCTTTGTGAATTGCTCGCTGATTTTGAAATTTAGGATGTGAATTATTGAAGAAATTCAGGACTCTGTATAAATAGTATATTTATAAAAAAAAAAATTTTAAGAGGAGGGTTCAAATGCCTTCATTTTCTGTGCCTCTACCATGCCTCCATTTTTAAAAACTTTAATAAATCAAAATTTAAAACTTAAAAGTCAAAATAAAACCGTTGGATATGATCTACACCATTTTATCTATGCACGTGTAAAAAATTATGATATTTCAATTTTGTTTTGGTTGTCATCAAGAGCTTGTAAAAAACGTACTAATGTGGATAATTTTTAACGTTGATTTTTCAACTTATAAATTCACATAAAAATAAAATTGAAATGTCTTAATTTTTTACTCGTGCATAGATAAAATGATGTAGATCATATTCAACGGTTTTATTTTGACTTTTAAGTTTTAAATTTTGAGTTATTAAAGTTTTAAAAAATGAAGGTATAGTGGAGGCACAACAAATAGAGGCATTTGAACCCTCCTCTAATTTTAAATACTTATAAAAATACAATTATCTTGTTTTCATGATTATATTATTAAAAAAATAGGTTAGTTAAAAAGATAACTCATTAATTGTTTACAGGTTAACATATTTGTTAATAAAAAATAATTACTACACACGTTTATAAATGTACGCATGAATAATAATCTTAAGTGGTTGACTCAATAATTTTTTCTTTTAGAAAAAAAAATCAATTCGGATTTCAGAGGATATTGTAGGGTTTGATATTACCAATTATAAGTTTTATCAATTATATATTAGGAAAAAAAACGAAAAAAATGAAAGAATTATTAAGCTGCTCTGTTGCTATCAAGATTTCATTCATGACAGCCGGTATTCACCAAATATATCAAGGTTGTTATCAATTTTTTTTCTCTTAATAAAAGTTGGAGGTCAAGTCACCAAACTATTTAATATTCATAAAACATTTCTTCATTCTGATTTCGAACTGCAATCTCTCACGCAGAGAGTATTGTCTTTGTACCTAGATCAAAGATGAATTCGTTATTACCAAATTATTTTAAAGATCGTGACAAAAGTTTGAGCTTCAATCAGTAATAACAATGACAAAATAATATGACATAATTTTTGCAGGGTACCTCAATATATTACTCTGCATATTGGGTCTGAGGTCCTTCTATAAGTTGATCTATCTGGACTACTGTTGGGTGCAAGAGTTAATTATAATAAATTTGCGTAATAAAAAGTTTCATTGAAGAAAGAAAATTTATGCTAAAAAGATGATGTTCGGCATCATTAAGAAAATAAAGCTTTTGAAAATTTAGATGGCCAACAGGCCTAAATCCGGAGCAAAGCTCATTTGGATAGAGCCTCATTCAAAGAAGGGTAAAACTCTAAATCATCCTATTGCTATCAAAATTTAACACGGTCAGTTTAAATTTATTAATTTATAAATTAGTTGTACGAATCTCAACACAATCAGATGATTTTGACCCGACTTCAAATAAAATTTATCTGATATTCTTTGGACAAAAAACCAAATTCCAAGCCTTCTTGGCGGAACAGAACAGTTATTAGTGCCTTAAATTTTAAGAATCTAAAAATTTGTTATATCTTAATTCCATGGGCACCATCGGTTTCAACTTTACGTCTGCTGATGTTAACAGCGATTTGCTACGTACTGTTTGATCTGAATGCTCGATGAATATATATAATATATTGCTATTGAAATAGTTTTTATCCACCGAGTCTTTAGCATACTAGCATTATAATGATAATCTCGTTGAAAATCTCTGGAATGGTGATGTTTGATAAAAATATATTCTCTGCTTTTTGGTCTTATCCTCCTCGGTTGTACGCGAAAACATTGCATGGTAGACTTGGTAGTACTTTTTGCTAGCTTTTTGTATATGGGCCTATGTCCTTTAATCATCAGTTGAAAAGACCCTTTTTGGGCCTCATTTGACGGAGTATGTAGTAAACTTCTTGTTGGGCCTTGGGAACAAAAGGAGCTTGTGTAGTAATTTACGAACAGTTGCAGTGTATATTTACTAGTAGAGTAGAACTAGGGTGCTCTCGAGTTCACCACTCAAGTCCAAAACTCAACGGATCGGCTTCAAACGACGAATCCGACCATTGAAACCCGTCTACCTTACGAGTGATGTGTCTACATGCAAAAATTTTAAATTTTGAAATTAATTTTGCATAGAGTCAAGTGATCAAAATTAGAAGGTTAATAAAATTAATTTTAATGCATTCATTTTTTGACGTTTTTTGACCACTTAACTCTATGCAAAATTAATTTCAAAATTTAAAATTTTTGCATGTAGACGCATCAATCGTAAGGTAGACGGGTTTCAACGGTCAAATTCGTCGTTTGAAGCCGATCCGATGAGTTTTGGACTTGAGTTCACCAAGCCCTTGGTGAACTCGAGAGCACCCTAGTTCTACTCTTTATTAGTATATTTATTTACACTTTGGTTTTGTGATTAAGTTGGATTTTAACTTTAGTATATATGCGGCCGTATATTCGACTGCATATTTGGCAGCATATTACTACCGCATATTCGACCGCATATTACCGCATACTTATTTGTATGATACCGATATTACCGCTTATTACTGCATATTACCGCATACCGCTTATTACCGTATATTACCTCATACTTGTTTATATATATATATATTAAAATCCGCATATATAAGTCCACATAAAAATTCACATATACAGCCGCATAACCGCATACCGTATATGCGGTATGCGGTAGCCTTTTGCATACTACATACAAACCGCATTTAAAAACATTAGTTATGGTGTAACTATCTTAAACTAATATAATTTTTTTTGGAGAAATAAAGTAACTTTTTGTTATTACTCTGCAGAAGTTAGACGCAATTAATTGTGTTGCTTTCCTTTATACATAGCTAAAATATTTTGAAAAAAAAAAGAAGATATTGTATTATATTTCTAAATTAACTACATGTAAATATTTTTTACAAATATGAGGTGGCTATCATACTTTGAGAAGTAACATACATATTTTTGTGTCTATATCATCATTTTCAAAGTTGAAATATTTGATCCAAACTTCTCTATCTGATCTTTATATTAAAATGTGTTAGAAGATCAAATTTTTCATTTTTTGGAATTTTCATACTATTGTTTTTATAAATGTTATAACAAAATTAAAAAAATAGTACAAAATTTCCAAAAAATGTAAAAATTTGCTCCCAAGCACATTTTAATATGGAGATCAAATTGAAAGTTTCAGATTGAATGTTTAAACTCTGAAAATAAAGATATGAGTGGGAATAAAATATGCAATTTACTTCCCAAAGCATGATAGCCCAGCTCAAAAAATATTATATCATTTTATAATTCCACATTTCATTAATAAGCATATTTTTTTTCGAGACGGAGTTTAAAAAACAATCCTAATTGTTCTTAATTTTCTTTCACTGGCACAAAATATTCAAATATTTGAAGGGTTTATAACTATATGAACAATATTAGTTTATTTGAGAAATTTAGTAATTCCACGTGACAATATTGTTTGTTTTAGCCCTCAAGTTTGACGGCATAACAGCAAGCATTTTACATCTGGCTATGCAAAAGCATCAATCTATATGTGTCAAAAATGTCTGCTAATTTTATTGAAATTTTAAATTTCATGATGAACATGGTGACAATTTATTACAAACTTGTATGCATAAAGATACCTTTGGATAATTGAGTCAAGTGCATGTAAATATAAAAGCATTGATATATTGTAAATATATATGATGATGGAACTTTCACTGTTCACTACACTTCTCTTTACCAAACTTTTGTAAATAAAATTTGGTTATTCGTTAATTTAACAAGTCAGGTGCCCTTGTGTTAGTCTCGAAACATTATCTTGAATACTTATGATTTAATGGTTTAAACCATCTTCAATTAACAAAATCACATCACAGAAGAAATATAATACATTTGAATTTATTAGGATTTTAGATCCAAAAAAAATTGGGTTCAACTAGAAATCAGCCTCCTGAATCCTGCCTAACATTTGATACACCGCTGTCGCAATCTCATCCACAGAAACTAATTTGGATTCATCCTCTACCTACCATAGAAAAAGATGAACAATGTCAACAAATTGGCTTGGCAATACTCCACAAGTATAACAATTGGACAAATATACCGACATAATTAACTATTGATTGGCATAAATTAAGTGAAATGTTGGCATAATAGGTAGTTAGGGCAAGTGGTGGTAACTTGGGGTTCCAAATAAAGAGAGAGAGAGAGAGAGAGAGTTGGGTTACGGTGAATTGTGAAATAAGAGTCTTGTTTAACTTCATGTTCATATTTTTTAAAGTTTCAGCAGTTGATTCAAACCGATCAACTAGATCTACATATTGAAATGTGTTAGAAGACCAAATTTTACATTTTTTTTTTAAATTAATTTTTGAATTTTTTAAAATCATTATTTTTTATGGTTCATAATCCATAAAAAAAACAGTGATTTTCCATCTAAATCACTCCATCTAATAAAATAGTAATAAATTACCAACAAATATAAAATTTGGTCCCCAAGTACATTTCAATATGGAGATCACGTTATGTGGTTTGAGTTGACTGTTTGAACTTTAGAAACGAAGATATAAACGTGAAATAAAGCAAGATTGTTAATTTGCAACTCATAATAGCCCACCTCTATAGGTGGTTTAACTTACTCCACTCGTGTGACTCACTATCATAGATAAAAATACATTTTCTAACATCTTACTTCTTCAAGTGAATTAATTTAAACTATCAAATGAGATATAAAATATGAAAAATACAATAGATTAAGCAATTTAATCCTCATTAATTTTACTTTAACCAAACATGACCATCGTATTGAAGTTCTTATATAAGCCTGTTAGCCGGACTACACACGGAACAGCTTCTAATATTTTAACAAAATACGAGAAAATAAGAAATGCAGTTAACTAAAAATTAATACTTAATTAATAGACAGCGTCATTTTGAGTATGTGCGAATAAAAAAAGTTATTTTTATGATTACTAATTGTTCAAAAAACAATGCAACAATTATGCGTTTATTGGAGTTGCAGTTTAAAATATTTCCGACGAATATAATACCAGAAATATTAAGTTCCCAGTAGAGCAGCAAATACATACCTTAAGACTAAAAGAGTACATCACCCTGTCGTCGGCGCTCGTCATGTTGAGATGCTGGGGAATCAGTTGCATTTTTTGCAAACATGCCACTATCTTGACTAGTTGCTTGGGCCGCCTCCTCGTCACCATCTTCAGGTTCACGTGGCTCTCGACCATCGTCACCTCCACATCAGCCAGGCCCGGCTGGCTCTCGACCATCATCACCTCCATATCAGCCAGGCCCGGCTGGCTGTCGACTACCGTTGCATTGTGAATGTTTGGACTGTAACTTCCGCCACTATAACTATTATTACTACTGCCACTGTCACTGCAACTGCTGGTACCACCCAGAGAACTCGTGTATTGCGGGAAGGTAAAAAATTCGGCGAATGGAGAAACGGTTTTGTTCTTGTCAACACTCTTGTGCTTCAGTTTTTTCTGGACCTCTAGTGACTGAAGCTGTTGCTCAAGCTCCTTGACATAATTGATCGCTCCTCCTACGATCGATGCTTGATTGCCCTGATATAATATTCAATCCCAATTTAGATTTTTCATCAAAATAAAATATATCAATGTTTAGCTAGGAAAAAAAATATACAATCATACCCTTTGTGCATAAGATGGGGGCATAAGCGACCGAAGAACAGCGAGGTACTCGTTCATTTGCCTTCTTCGGTTACGTTCTACTGCAATGTGGGTCATTCTCTGGTTCTCCATCTCCTCTTTGTTCTTTACATTCTTTGCCCGTCGACGCTTTCTACGACCAACTGCTTCTGCAGTTATGTTCTCTTTCTTCACCACCGGCGGACATGGCGAATTTGCATCTAGGTCCTCAAAATTTGGTATCACCGAGTAAAAGGGATCCCAACTACTGTCACCAGCAAATGAACCCAATTCACAAATGGGAGTCTCATAGCCACTGTAGGATCCTTTTCCATAGGTAAATGATTCATCGTTGGTGTAAGAAAAGAAGTCTTGAGGAAATACTATAGCTTCCAATGCCATGCTATCTAGTTAAGAAAACACACGCTCTTCACCTTTTGGGGAGGAATGGATTTATAAAGGCAGAGGGTGTGAGCAACAGCGACTCGCCACGTGAAAGCGAGATTGGTGCTAGAAGGTATCATGTTGTATTTAATTAATATAGAATTTATTTTCGTGGAAGAAAAGTTATATGAGATATAGTAAAGGACAACCTTCCCTTAGAAAAAAAAAAAAAAGGCGAGGGACAACCAAAGGAAAAAATGTGATCACCAGGTACGAGCATTTCGTTCTTTTAGCAAGAATAAATAGTGTTAGGTTTTCTAATATGTTGAAAATTCGTAAAATTATTTTTGGTCGAATTTTGAACATATAATTTCTATTATGAAAGTATTATTTTTAATAACTAAACTAAAATGTGATTCTCAAAATAATAAAAATAATTATATACTTTTTGTGACTAGAACTAGGGTAGTCTTAAACTTACCAAGCTTTTTGGTGAGCTCAATGACAAATCAAAACCGTTGAAACTGATCTACTTCGTGATTCAAAATTTTCGTCAGGGAAGCAAAAATATAGCGAGTCAGATTTAAATAGCTAATTGGATTCAAATCAAGTGATTGAGAAATTGAGAAAAACATAATGAATACATTTCTATTTAAATCCGACTCGCTACATTTGAATCCAATTAATCACTTATTAGAGCACGATATGTTTTCACTATGTTTTTCTCAATCAAGTGATTAATTAGAAATGTTTAAGAAATATGACATGCGTACCAACTATTTATAGAAATCATCTGTCTAATATGAACAGTTTTCAATCTCCAGCGAGACTTCGGAGGAGAAATGAGCCTATATTGGTTCATTACAAGGGATGAGAAAATCGCTCATAATTCATGACTTGTCCATAACTCGCTCGTTAATAACTTGTTTATTATTAACTTGCTCGTTAACTTAATGAATTGAGCATGAGCAAACTCCGACTCGCTCATAATTCGAACATTATCAATCCGATTGGGAGTTATGTATTGTTTGGTTATTTGACATGTACTGTTTGGTTGTTAAATTATGCTAAATTCAAAGATTTAGTGTTTTTGTTTTTGGTTAAGTTTGTTTTCTATTATGTATTATTTAGGATTTTTAGCTCTAAGAAATTCAAATTGCTTAAAATTCAAATATCAATTGGTCTTAAGTATTAACGATTTGCTTAACAAGTTACGAGTCAATTCGAGTTGTTAATGAGTTCAGCACAAATATAGTTGTCAACTCGGTTCTTCTCAACTCGAGTTGACCAACTCATTAACTTAATGAACCAAACATGAGTATTCTCCAACTCAGCTCAAACTCGGTTCATTATCAGCTCTAATTATAACAATATCGTAGGCTGAATGATTTCTTTTTTTTATTTTTTGGATATATTTGTGTTCAAAATTACGGTGTGGTGATAATACAATCAGGTACATGGATCCATCCTTGAGGAATTGAATAAATATATATCCGCATTGAAACAAAAGGAACCAGAGTTAGGGGTGTCAATGGTATCTTTTAGCTGTTTATCTGACTCGTATCCTATTTGATAAAGTGGGTATGGATAAAGTTTTTTCGTTAGCTTATTGGCTATGGGTATATCATGTCATGTAGTAGCCCTTCGGCCTTCTCGTTTTGTCCAATTTTGCACCGGGCGTCCAAGAAATGTATTTTACTGTATACAAATTATGCATTTTAATGAATGATCAGGTCTTACCCCTACAACTCTATGCTATACTTGGTACTGTGGAATGTAGGTCTTATTTTCTGATACATATGAAATATCAAGAGTTTATGCATTTTTTAATTAAAGTTTGAGCAATAATTAGTGATGTACTTTTGTTATTTAGTAGTGTATGTGTCTTTTGTTATAAAAAAAAATGTTAAAATGTTATTTTTATTTGCATGTCTTTTTTTAGTTAAATAATTGAATTTATTCAAATAATATTCGTGTTTTTTATATTTTCTTGCTTTATAAAAAACAATTTAGATGGAATTAATTGCACATTACTTTTATATTTTATTAGTAATGCAATTACATATGTGTAAAATAAATGAGTTTTTGATATTCTATTTGTAAAATATAATAAAACTTACTATTATATTAGTATTATCTGTTATTCACCTGCTACCGTTTCGTTATCCGATAATATTAACAAGTAAGGATATAATAGGATAAGATCAATTTTAATGGGTAAGGGTATGATACGAGTAAAACTAATTTTAATGAATACGAGTATGAAAATGTCTCCACCGTACTTGTACCGTACCCATTGACAGCCCTAACCAAAGTACTTGTATATTCTCCGGAGGTACCAAGGAACAATTAATAATATCAACATTGAAAACAAGACTATTACCTTGTACCAATTATGGAGTACCGTTGTAACAGACCAGATTATTTACAAGTGAATTTCAAGATAACTATAATGGTTGCCTTTACTTTGCAACAATTTTGGAAATTATTATAGGTTGGGTAATGCTTGATGCCCTCCTGGAGAATAGACACCGTATCACGGATCTGGAAATTGCTACAACAATTGGGATCCAAATCTGCTGAAATTTCAATGCATGAACAGTATTTTTAGAATTTTTGAAATTCAGAATCCAGCAGTTGAACTGTTTTGAGATACGTGCACAGAAAAACTAGCTGTTTCGAGATGCATGCACAGAAATAGTTGAACTGCAGGATTCGGAATTTCAGAAATTCTAGAAACACTGTTCATGTACTTTGGATTTTAGCTGATCTGAATCCCAACAATTGAGGTGCTCTGTTTAGGAGTGTTTATCGGTTTGATTCGGTTAAAATCGAAATAAAATAGGTAAATCAAAATTTTATTCGGTTACAAAAGTATAACTGAATCGATCGAAATAAACTTATCAACCGAATTAAAACCAAACCAAACAAACTGAACAAATCAAACTAATTAAATTTCGGTTTGTTCGTTAAACCGAAATAAGAAGATTAATAATAAAAATATTTTTTTGTTAACTTTTTTTAAGATGGATTTAAACAATTTGTTTGCTTCGGTCTATAGTTTCAAACCAAGCCAAACAATATACATTATGTCGTAATTTTTTTTTAATTATTGGTACAGACAGAAGACGTGTAAAAATTTTGGTCGGTTCGGTGATCAAACCGAACCATTTATACTATTTTTAAAAATGAACTGAACCGATCAATTTAATAAAAAAAACTGAACCGTTTAATATAACCTCTTTTGGTGCGATTTAAAACCAATTAAACCGGACCGATTAACACTCCTCTGTTCAACTTCCCAACCAAAACCTTGTTAAATTTCCCTTTAACAAGGCGCTACCCTGGATAAGTGACAAAGCTAATCAGAACTGAGGTTTCAATAGCAACTCCTAATGACAAAACCATTCAAGGTTTTAGGTTAAACGAGCCAAAACTAGCTATTAACATACAGCAACCACTAATAAAACAAAACAATATTAAACCACCTACAAGTAATCAGCGGCGGAGCACCGGTTTTCCTGAGACCCCACATGCATTCAGACAACCAACATCTTGGTAGATCTGACACGCTTCGATTCACAGCTTAATTTGTTTTCTATTTGACATGAATTCCATTTAGTCCTTTCATTAGTATATATAACTAACACAAGTACATCCAAAGTGCCTTTGTTTTCAGGATTAGACAACTGGCCCCCATTCATGTTAGTTTCTTATTCGATTTCTTAATTATTGTATGAGATCTCAAATTCTGATGGTGCGAAAATGGCTTGCTGTCCAATGGGAGAAATATAATTGGTGAAGATGCTCTTATCACGAATTGCCATCAAGCACACAAGGATATATGAATTTGGAAATATTTCCTTTCTTGCTTGCTTAGTTAATCACATAATTTGATGACAGCTATCGACTTTGGACATAATTTCAACAATCAAATTATCATTTGCAAAAATAACAGTAAAATATAATTTATTGTGCTAAATTGAAAAATATGAAGGTTCCTCAAAACCAATGTTTTAAAATGCGGTCTTGTTCATGCATGCGGAAGGCCATATGCAGTATGCGGCTGCTTATGTGGATTTAATGCGCATTTTAAAATGAAAATTCATATATATATATATATATATATAGTGCTTGGCTATTATGCTTATATAAGCATATGCCCACATATGCTTAAATGAGCATTTTTGCGTTTCCAATGTTCAAATGGTCGATCCGACCGTTCATCTTGTTCTCCATATTAATATGTGCTTGGAGACCAAATTTTACATTTTTCTGAATTTTTTTACTATTTATTAAGCCACTTTGAAAGTTTCTGATCTGGTGGTCCAGAATTTTGGAAACACTGTTTTTACTGTTCACCCAGATCAGCAATTTTCAAAGTGGCTTAATAAATAGTAAAAAAATTCAGAAAAATGTAAAATTTGGTCTCCAAGCACATATTAATATGGAGAACAAGATGAACGGTCGGATCGACCATTTGAACATTGAAAAAGCAAAAATGAGTTATAAGTATATGTGGACATATGCTTATATAAGCATAGTAGCCAACCCCTATATATATATATATATATATATATATATATATATATAGTATATGCGTGTATTTGAATTTATTTTCACATAAATAGCATGATGTGTGTATTATTGTATGTGAAAAATACAATAAATTTTTGCATAATAATCAAACTTGCTTGTGTTGGTCCCTAAGGCTCCTAGAGGGGATGAATACAGGGCCTTTTAATATTTAAAACTAACTACTTTTAACTATCGTGTGTATAAGTTATTCTTGACGGAAACTCGAATAACGTTAAACTAAGCAAGTGTGCGTAAAGTAAATAGAAGAGTTAAGAGATACTTGACACGAGAGTTGTTTACGGAGTTCGACACTAACGCCTACGTCTCCGGAGCTTGCGACTCTTGAGATGGCGCGCCTTTCTTTACCCAATGAGAAATGAGTACAAGGTGGAACTGGTGAGCCCTTACAAAACTTGAGAAGTCACACGGCTCGAGCACAGAAATAGTTCAAGAGCACTAAAGGCTCTAATAAAAGAGAAGCGAGCACTAAAGGCTCAAAGTAGAAGAAGTGAGCAACAAAGGCTCTAGTGTTTGCAGTAAATAAAAGATCTCTCAAAAACCACTCTAATTCTTGCAATTGATTGAGTATGGTGGAGTAGATTTTCGATTGTTGAATGAGTATTGAAGTTTCAAGATCAAGCAACCATGGTGGCTCTCTTTTGCAGTTGAGGAAGAAGTGTTTGACGGCTGGAGCACACTTAGAAAACCTAATATTTGCTTCTATATATAGAGAGAGAAGCAAATCTATGTTTATACACGTTACCATATCTGACATCTGCCTTCCACGGCCCATAGCGACCCATCACTTCAGAATTTGAATAAAGTTACAACATAAAAGTTGTAGATCTTGTTCTTCTGGAAATTTCAAGCTTTGATTCACTCAAATCGGAGTTCGTATAACCAAACAGCGGCCAAAATAGAAACAGTGTGTAAGCTGCTCGATATCAACCGTTGCAACGGAATAAATCACTTCTAGACCCAATTTTCTGCAGACTCAATTATTCCGTTGTGACAGCTATTGCAACAGTTCCTTGAAACTTCCGGAGAGCAACCATTGTGAAAACCGTTGCAACGGTTGTCAAGCGTTGTGGAATTTCAGCAACCTTTAGCAATCTTCAAACTGGCGTATCTCGACGCTCGGGTATCAGATTTCGGCATATGACCACTTTTCGGAAAGCTTGTTAAGATTAGATATTGATTTTGAAGTCTTAGCCTTCATCCGAACAATGGTGCAGTCAATTATCTCAAAGACAAAAGAAATAGCCTCAACAGGCATGTTGCAATCAATGCTTCTAAGTCCAATGTTTGGTTCTTCGTGACTCATACTTGACAAGTATAGCAAATTAATCATTCATCCTTGATGTATATGTAGCAATCTATATCGTCACGAACCTGCACAATATCTCAAGACAGGAGACTGTAAAATTCAACAAATATATGTTTTACAAATCTAGTCAAACAGACAAGTAGATTATGGCACAATCAAACAGCTTACTGCTTCACAATTATAATTAAACTTGATTTCCGCATAAACAACAAATTATGTATGCAATAATTATAAAGCTGCATAACACATATTAAATTTGAGATTTTGGGTTGGATCCGTATAACGCATATTAAATTTTGGTTCCATGCGCCGCATATTAAATTTTGCACCCGTATATCAACATATGCGGTCCACATATGCGGCCGCATATTAAGAACCGCATGAGAGGAACTGCATGGCATTCTAAGCACAGTTGTTGATTGCATAGGCATATGCGGCTGTATTTTAAAACAATGCTCAAACTCACCAGAGGAGTGAGTTTCCAGAAAATACTAGAAAAATAAATAAATTTGTTTTAAAGCAAAAAAAAACAAAAATAAGGTATTGAAAGTGAATTGCAATAACAAAAAGTGTGTTTTTGTAAAATTTACAAACAAGCCCATTGGCCAGCACCTGGTAGGCTGATAGTGGTGGGTACAAATTTGGCGGGGGAAATACTGGTGACTGCCGTTTAGATTGGGTATCAAATAATTAAGGTATTGAAGACAATAACCTAATCAATTTTACATGTATATAATCCAGGCCACCTCTCCACTGTACAGATACAGTGATTGACTATTTCTGCAGTGAATAAATTACTGTAGGTCTACTAAAATAGTATCATGTCCAAGTGACCAACAATCCAAGATCATCCACGCTATTACCGACATGGTGAGAGACACCCAAAATCTGACGACAACCTACGAGCGATGTTCACACGTGCGAGGCGCCATAAAAATCGGTTGCTTTCTCTGTTGCTCTGTGGCGCTGGAAAGTTTACAGTTTGTCGATCTATCGTCTATTCATCTTATGCAGGGGCAGACACACTGTATTTCAGGGGAGGCAGCTTGCTCCTCCTGAATTTTAAGTTTTAGTGAAAATTTATCGGTTCCGACTAACTTTACCTCCCCCTCTGAACGTTTAATTTGTAATTCGAGTTAAATTTAGGATTAAAATTGAAATAAATCTGTTAAATTTTGATTGGTTATTAAAATTATAAGTCAGAGCCTCATAAATTACAAGTCAAAGCATTGAAAAGTATAAGTTAAAGCATTATTTTTTGTCGAGTACTCAATTGGTTAATGGATTTAAACCCGATTCGATATTTTTTTGCACCCCCCCCCCTCCTGACGAAAATCCTAGATCCGCCCCTGGTCTTATGACCGTCCGAATTATTCCTGTCAAAACTTAGATTAGAGTTGGGAGGAGAAAACACACCCATCATGTAATAACCATGGACGAAATGTAAGGTAGGCGAAAAGGGCATCAGACTCGCTGTTCCACTCTGACAGACAGGAATAGAAAAGGTATGTAACTTTCATCAAAAATTATATTTCATTTCAATTTTGACTAGCTTACAAAGTAACAAATGCAATGCAGAGACCAAAAATGCAGCAAATGCAGCAGAAAATGAGCGAGTTATCGCAAAGGAGTCTAGGTCACAAGGGTCACGGCGAAGCACTGCTATAAGCCGTTTAGATGCATCTACTATGTATGCAGAGGCAATGGGAGAGACATTTGCCATGGGAGAGAGATGGTTAGGTGCAAGAAGAGTCATCTGGTAGCCAACCAAGGAGGTCAACTGGTAGGCATACAAGGGCATCAGGTAGCCAAGCAGAGATCTCTAGAAGCCAAGCAAGGACATCTGGTAGGCCATCTTTTGGAAATGGTAAGTGGTTAGGAATTAATTTTAGGCGTAGTGCGTGATTTAAATTAAGTTGTATGCATGTTGTGAACTTATTTAATTAGATGCAGTTTTGAAAACTATTTTATTTGCAATTTGTGTGAACTTTATTTGTATGGTTCTAACTACTTTATGTAGACTAAGTTATGAGTATGTTGAATGTCAGTTTTTATAACTTTCCTGTTTTTTTCAAATTCAAAAATTAATTCTGGAATTTTTAATAGATGACCTTCCAAATTACATTAAGATTCAGTTACAATGTTACATCCAGCTTACAACAGAAAAATTAAATTAATGAAACTAAACCTCCGGTACAACATAGTAAAACCCTAATTCATCAAAATTAAAACCCTAATTCATCAAACTTAAAACCCTAAAGTATCAAACTTAAAACCCTAATTCATCAAACTAGTAATCATACTCCTTAATAGGCGGCTCTGGATCAGTGACAGCAGATGAAGTGCTAGCCTTACCAGTATAAATAAATGGAACAAACTTATCGTCCGATATTGGAGGCTCTGGATTAACCTTATTTTTTTTCAGACCGTAGCCATAGAGGTTTTTCACAAAGTAATCGTCTGAAATTTCAAACCGAATATGCCGTCTAAGAAATTCCTACATCAAACATACTTGATAGTTCTTTTTATCACGAAAGCATGCTTGACAGTTCTTTTTTTCCCCTCATTTCTACCTCGACCACTAATTGCTCTCGCTACGCCACAATTGGATGATCTACCTCGGTTGATATTGTTCATCATTTTCGTCCCTGAAAAATCACCTCAAATTTCGCCATTTTCGCCTCCAACATTGCCCTTCTCTTTCTCTCTTTCTCTTCTTCTCTTTCTCTTTTTCTCTCCTTGTGAGTTTGAGTGAACTGTGGAGTGGGAGGAGAGAGAAACACGATATTTATAGGGTAAACAGAAAAAAAAAAAAAAAAACCTTCCTGACCGGCTATTTTTTAGCCGGTTCTAATTAATATTCCAATCCGCCATTTTTTGACAGTTTTGAGCATTTTTAAAAATACCCAGAAAACCTGAGTACATTTGATAATTTTTATTTTATGTTGAATATTAATAAAAATGTCGGCAATCCATGTCCTACCAATTGGACAAAATTGTTGCACTGTTTTAATTACTGTGGAAAACTCAATCATAAGACAGATTCATTGTTGTACAAGAATACAATTTACAACAAGAGGATATTGGAAAGAATCTGGATAGTATCTTTTGTGGGGGCACTCCAGTAATTACCCTAGTTCATTACATAATTAATCCCACTAACATTTTTTTATTAACACAACAACTTTTAATAATTTCAATTGTATTGACAAATTTGCTCCTACTTATTTTCTCATTGTCAATACTTTCCTCATATATGGCATTTATTATCTGTTTTGTTTGAATAACTGAAACGTTCCTCTACAGCATTTTCCTTTCAATGAACAAAAACTGGTAGAAAAAATAATCCATTGTTTACAAATGGAAAAATCAATCTGTCGAACAACTCTTTTAACTTATGATACTTTTTGTTTCAGAATGTTCATTTTCAATTAACTAAGTTTCTATGTCTTCCAATTGAATTAAGATAATATATTCGAATGTGGTTCGTATTTCTTTTTCCAAAAATAATATAATGAAATTTGTATGAACACCTAAATGCATAATTAGTAAAAGTAAAGAAAAAAAACGATTCACTCGGACGTTATAGTTATGAAAATATAATTAAATAAAATTGTCTTTGATCTAGTGATAAATACACATGTCATCTGAATTTTGTATGAACAATTAAATGGAAACTTGGTAAACTAGACTTCTATCTTTATGTATCAAAAAATATAATTAAATAAGTAATGACATTTCAATAAAAGAAAGTGCATCATAAAATAAAATAAAGATATGAAAGCTAAAGAGAATTTAATCAAGGATAATTTGTCGATACAAGTAAAATTTTAAAAATTGTTGTGCTAATTGAAAAGTGAAACTACACTTTGAAATTACTCGAAACAACCTCCTGTAATATTTTTTAAACGCTTCATACTATTTTTTGTACATCTCTTTTTATGGAAAATTTTCTCCGATTTTTTTCTGGATTTATTTCCTTTGCTTACGGTTTGAGATTTTTCTGTGGTGTTACCTGGTGTGTCCTGATTTTAATCTTAATGGGTTAAAACAGTTTAGTATACATTTAGAACACGAATATTTGCTTGATGGAAGAAAAAGCAACTGTGGTCACTGGTCACATGAATTCATATCACCGACGGTACCGTAAAAGGGAATCTTTTGCAATTACTTGATCTGGACCGTTCTTTTGAACTTGGCACGAATCTCAAAGCCCAATAATAATGCCCCCTCAGTCAGCCCGAATCCTAAACCGGATGAGAGTTAATCTCAAACCGTAAATAGCTAACTGTAAAAGAGAATCTTTTACGGTACCGTCGAGGATATGGATTCCTGGTCACATGGCAGGGCTCTCTCAATTGCTGGTGGTGCCCAATGCGTGAGACCACGGAAGCGCGTCAGCTGTAAGATCGGCTCCGTCGATCATTTGTGTAGAAATTTATGCAGTGAACAAAATTGAATACTGTTTATTGATAATCCCATGCCCGCCACACGAGAAAATACTAGATTGATACGCAATGAGAGAGTTGGATCCATATGCAGCGGTAATGAGTAATGACAGGGCTCACAGTTGTTGATTACTGATACTTCGGATTTGATCAAGATTTGATCAGTTAGATGACATTCTTCTTCCAACCATGATGGTCGGATTCCAAATCGCACGGTCCTGAGTGCCACAGTGTGCCCCTTTATTGGATGGAATCGGACAGAGAGAAGCGAGTCTGATTTAAACATGAATACCACATTTTGACAGAGTTTTCATTCATACAGAACATGATTTATGCGCAGAATTATTTTGACTCGGTTGCGATAGCATTGAATTAAAAATTATCTGTCAAGTGTGTAAACATATTTAAGTATTTTTTATCCAATGAAAATCGATAAGATGCAATTGACATCTATTCTCAAAAAAAAAAAAA
>JAJGRW010001371.1:60868-108079 GCA_025461045.1 Carex parvula
TAAAAATGCTCAAAACTGTCAAAAAATGGGATTGGAATATTAATTAGAACCGGCTAAAAAATAGCCGGTCAGGAAGGTTTTTTTTTTTTTTTCTGTTTACCCTATAAATATCGTGTTCTCTCTCCTCCCACTCCACATTCACTCAAACTCACAAGGAGAGAAAAAGAGAAAGAGAAGAAGAGAAAGAGAGAAAGAGAAGGGCAATGTTGGAGGCGAAAATGGCGAAATTTGAGGTGATTTTTCAGGGACGAAAATGATGAACAATATCAACCGAGGTAGATCATCCAATTGTGGCGTAGCGAGAGCAATTAGTGGTCGAGGTAGAAATGAGGGGAAAAAAAGAACTGTCAAGCATGCTTTCGTGATAAAAAGAACTATCAAGTATGTTTGATGTAGGAATTTCTTAGACGGCATATTCGGTTTGAAATTTCAGACGATTACTTTGTGAAAAACCTCTATGGCTACGGTCTGAAAAAAAATAAGGTTAATCCAGAGCCTCCAATATCGGACGATAAGTTTGTTCCATTTATTTATACTGGTAAGGCTAGCACTTCATCTGCTGTCACTGATCCAGAGCCGCCTATTAAGGAGTATGATTACTAGTTTGATGAATTAGGGTTTTAAGTTTGATACTTTAGGGTTTTAAGTTTGATGAATTAGGGTTTTAATTTTGATGAATTAGGGTTTTACTATGTTGTACCGGAGGTTTAGTTTCATTAATTTAATTTTCTGTTGTAAGCTGGATGTAACATTGTAACTGAATCTTAATGTAATTTGGAAGGTCATCTATTAAAAATTCCAGAATTAATTTTTGAATTGAAAAAAACAGGAAAGTTATAAAAACTGACATTCAACATACTCATAACTTAGTCTACATAAAGTAGTTAGAACCATACAAATAAAGTTCACACAAATTGCAAATAAAATAGTTTTCAAAACTGCATCTAATTAAATAAGTTCACAACATGCATACAACTTAATTTAAATCACGCACTACGCCTAAAATTAATTCCTAACCACTTACCATTTCCAAAAGATGGCCTACCAGATGTCCTTGCTTGGCTTCTAGAGATCTCTGCTTGGCTACCTGATGCCCTTGTATGCCTACCAGTTGACCTCCTTGGTTGGCTACCAGATGACTCTTCTTGCACCTAACCATCTCTCTCCCATGGCAAATGTCTCTCCCATTGCCTCTGCATACATAGTAGATGCATCTAAACGGCTTATAGCAGTGCTTCGCCGTGACCCTTGTGACCTAGACTCCTTTGCGATAACTCGCTCATTTTCTGCTGCATTTGCTGCATTTTGGTCTCTGCATTGCATTTGTTACTTTGTAAGCTAGTCAAAATTGAATGAAATATAATTTTTGATGAAAGTTACATACCTTTACTATTCCTGTCTGTCGGAAGTGGAACAGCGAGTCTAATGCCCTTTTCGCCTACCTTACATTTTGTCCATGGTTATTACATGATGGGTGTGTTTCTCCTCCCAACTCTAATCTAAGTTTTGACAGGAATAATTCGGACGGTCATAAGACCAGGGGCGGATCTAGGATTTTCGTCAGAGGGGGGGGTGCAAAAAAATATCGAATCGGATTTAAATATCTAATCGGGTTTAAATCCATTAACCAATTGGGTACTCGACAAAAAATAATACTTTAACTTATACTTTCCAATGCTTTGACTTGTAATTTATGAGGCTCTGACTTATAATTTTAATTACCAATCAAAATTCAACAGATTTATTTCAATTTTAACCTTAAATTTAACTCGAATTACAAATTAAACATTCAGAGGGGGCAAAAAAAAAATCCAAGGAGAGATAAAGTCAGTCGGAACCGATCAATTTCCACTAAAACTCAAAATTCAGAGGAAGCAAGCTGTCTCCCCTAAAATACACTGGGTCTGCCCCTGCATAAGACGAATAGACGATAGATCGCCAAACTGTAAACTTTCCAGCGCCACAGAGCAACAGAGAAAGCAACCGATTTTTATGGCGCCTCGCACGTGTGAACATCGCTCGTAGGTTGTCGTCAGATTTTGGGTGTCTCTCACCATGTCGGTAATAGCGTGGATGATCTTGGATTGTTGGTTCACTTGGACTGATACTATTTTAGTAGACCTACAGTAATTTATTCACTGTAAAAATAGTCAATCACTGTATCTGTACAGTGGGGAGGTGGCCTGGATTATATATGTAAAATTGATTAGGTTATGTCTTCAATACCTTAATTATTTGATACCCAATCTAAACGGCAGTCACCAGTATTTCCCCCGCCAAATTGTACCCACTTGCACTATCAGCCTACCAGGTGCTGGCCAATGGGCTTGTTTGTAAATTTACAAAAACACACTTTTTGTTATTGCAATTCACTTTCAATACCTTATTTTTGTTTTTTTTTTTTGCTTTAAAACAAATTTATTTATTTTTCTAGTATTTTCTGGAAACTCACTCCTCCGGTGAGTTTTGAGCATTGTTTTAAATACGGCCGCATATACCTATGCAATCAACAACTGTGCTCAAAATGCCATGCAGTCACTCTCATGCGGTTTTTAGCATGCGACCGCATATGTGAACCGCATATGTTGATATACGGGTGCAAAATTTAATATGCGGCGCATGGAACCAAAATTTAATATGCGTTATACGGATCCAACCCAAAATCTCAAATTTAATATGTGTTATGCGGCTTTATAATTATTGCATACATAATTTGTTGTTTATGCGGAAATCAAGTTTAATTATAATTGTGAAGCAGCAAGCTGTTGGATTGTGCCATAATCTACTTGTTTGTTTGTATAGATTTGCAAAACATATATTTGTTGAATTTTACGGTTTCTTGTCTTGAGATATTGTGC
This sequence comes from Carex parvula, assembly GCA_025461045.1. Classification (NCBI taxonomy): domain Eukaryota; kingdom Viridiplantae; phylum Streptophyta; class Magnoliopsida; order Poales; family Cyperaceae; genus Carex; species Carex parvula. Next base: position 63,727 of record JAJGRW010001371.1, read on the forward strand.
AGGTTCGTGATGATATAAATTACTACATATACATCAAAGATGAATGATTAATTGCTATACTTATCAAGGATGAGTCACGAAGAACCAAACATTAGACTGAGAAGCATCGATTGCAACATGACTGTTGAGGCTATTTCTTTGTTTTTGAGATAATTGACTGCACCATTGTTCCGATGAAGGCTAAGATTTCAAGATCAATATCAACTCTTCACAAGCTTTCCGAAAAGTAATCATATGCCAAAATTGGATACCCAAGCACCGAGATACGCCAGTTTGAAGATTGTTGTAGGGTGCTGAAATTCCACAACGCTTGACAACCGTTGCAACGGTTTTCACAACGGTTGCTCTCCGGAAGTTTCAAGGAACTGTTGCAATAGCTGTCACAACGGAATAATTGAGTTTGCAGAAAATTGGGTCTAGAAGTGATTTATTCCGTTGCAACGGTGATATCGAGCAGCTTACACACTGTTTCTATTTTGGCCGCTGTTTGGTTATACGAATTCCGATTTGAGTGAATCAAAGCTTGAAATTTCCAGAAGAACAAGATCTACAACTTTTTGTTGTAACTTTATTCAAATTCTGAAGTGATGGGTCGCTATGAGCCGTGGAAGGCAGATGTCAGATATGGTAACGTGTATAAATCTAGATTTGCTTCTCTCCCTATATATAGAAGCAAATATTAGGTTTTCTAAGTGTGCTCCAGCCGTCAAACACTTCTTCCTCAACTGCAAAAGAGAGCCACCATGGTTGCTTGATCTTGAAACTTCAATACTCATTCAACAATCGAAAATCTACTCCACCATACTCAATCAATTGCAAGAATTAGAGTGGTTTTTGAGAGATCTTTTATTTACTGCAAACACTAGAGCCTTTGTTGCTCACTTCTTCTACTTCGAGCCTTTAGTGCTCGCTTCTCTTTTATTAGAGCCTTTAGTGCTCTTGAACTATTTCTGTGCTCGAGCCGTGTGACTTCTCAAGTTTTGTAAGGGCTCACCAGTTCCACCTTGTACTCCTTTCTCATTGGGTAAAGAAAGGCGCACAATCTCGAGAGTCGCGAGCCCCGGAGACGTAGGCGTTAGTGTCGAACTCCGTAAACAACTCTCGTGTCAAGTATATCTTAACTCTTCTATTTACTTTACACACACTTGCTTAGTTTAACGTTATTTGAGTTTCCGTCAAGAATAACTTATACACACGATAGTTAAAAGTAGTTAGCCTTAAATATTAAAAGGCCCCGTATTCACCCCCTCTAGGAGCCTTAGGGACCAACACAAGCAAGTTTGATTATTATGCAAAAATTTATTGTATTTTTCACATACAATAATACACACATCATGCTATTTATGTGAAAATAAATTCAAATACACGCATATTACTATATATATATATATATATATATATATATAGGATTTTGCTAATATGCTACGCGTAGCATAGAGCCCCTCCGTGCTACGGCTCACTTTTTGAGTTTTCAAAATCCTAATGGTCGATCCAAACCGTTCAACATGATCTCCATATGAATATGTACTTGCAAACCAAATTTTACATTTTTTAGAATTTTTTTACTATTTATTAAGCCACTTTGAAAATTGCTGATCCAATGGTTCAGCAGATTTTACTGTTGTGTACAAATTACTGTTTTTTCAAAGTGGCTTAATAAATAGTAAAAAAATTCTAAAAAATGTAAAATTTGGTTTGCAAGTACATATTCATATGGAGATCATGTTGAAAGGCTCGGATCGACCGTTAAGATTTTGAAAACTCAAAAAGTGAGCCGTAGCACGGAGGGCTCTATGCTATGCATAGCACCGTAGCACTGTCCATATATATATATATATATGAATTTTCATTTTAAAATGCGCATTAAATCCACATAAGCAGCCGCATACCGCATATGGCCTTCCGCATGCATGAACAAGACCGCATTTTAAAACATTGGTTTTGAGGAACCTTCATATTTTTCAATTTAGCACAATAAATTATATTTTATTGTTCTTTTTGCAAATGATAATTTGATTGTTGAAATTATGTCCAAAGTCGATAGCTGTCATCAAATTATGTGATTAACTAAGCAAGCAAGAAAGGAAATATTTCCAAATTCATATATCCTTGTGTGCTTGATGGCAATTCGTGATAAGAGCATCTTCACCAATTATATTTCTCCCATTGGACAGCAAGCCATTTTCGCACCATCAGAATTTGAGATCTCATACAATAATTAAGAAATCGAATAAGAAACTAACATGAATGGGGGCCAGTTGTCTAATCCTGAAAACAAAGGCACTTTGGATGTACTTGTGTTAGTTATATATACTAATGAAAGGACTAAATGGAATTCATGTCAAATAGAAAACAAATTAAGCTGTGAAATCGAAGCGTGTCAGATCTACCAAGATGTTGGTTGTCTGAATGCATGTGGGGTCTCAGGAAAACCGGTGCTCCGCCGCTGATTACTTGTAGGTGGTTTAATATTTTTTTGTTTTATTAGTGGTTGCTGTATGTTAATAGCTAGTTTTGGCTCGTTTAACCTAAAACCTTGAATGGTTTTGTCATTAGGAGTTGCTATTGGAACCTCAGTTCTGATTAGCTTTGTCACTTATCCAGGGCAGCGCCCTGTTAAAGGGAAATGTAACAAGGTTTTGGTTGGGAAGTTGAACAGAGGAGTGTTAATCGGTCCGGTTTAATCGGTTTTAAATCGCACCAAAAGAGGTTATATTAAACGGTTCAGTTTTTTTGATTAAATTGATTGGTTCAGTTCATTTTTAAAAATCATATTACTGGTTCGGTTTGATCACCGAACCGACCAAAATTTTTACACGTCTTCTGTCTGTACCAATAATTAAAAAAAATTACGACATAATGTCTATTGCTTGGTTCAGTTTGAAACTATAGACCGAAGCAAACAAATTGTTTAAATCCATCTTAAGAAAAAGTTAACAAAAAAATATTTTTATTATTAATCTTCTTATTTCGGTTTAACGAACAAACCGAAATTTAATTAGTTTGATTTGTTCAGTTTGTTTGGTTCGGTTTTAATTCGGTTGATAAGTTTATTTCGATCGATTCAGTTATACTTTTGTAACCGAATAAAATTTTGATTTACCTATTTTATTTCAATTTTAACCGAATCAAACCAATAAACACTCCTAAACAGAGCACCTCAATTGTTGGGATTCAGATCAGCTCAAATCCAAAGTACATGAATAGTGTTTTTGGAATTTCTGAAATTCCAAATCCAACCGTTCAACTATTTCTGTGCACGCATCTCGAAACAGCTAGTTTTTCTGTGCACGTATCTCGAAACAGTTCAACTGCTAGATTCTGAATTTCAAAAATTCTAGAAATACTGTTCATGCATTGGAATTTAAGCAGATTTGGATCCCAATTGTTGTAGCAATTTCCAGATCCGTGATACGGTGTCTTTTCTCCAGGAGGGCATCAAGTAGGGGTGATTAATGAGCGAGCATGAGCGAGTTGGGGTATGCTCATGCTCGGCTCATTAGCTTAATGAGCGAGTTGTTAATGAGCGAGTTAGAGTGAGTTGTTAATGAGCGAGTTGTTAATGAGCATATTGTTAATGAGCGAGTTGCCGAGCGAGTTACCGAGTTGTTTAAAATACATCATTCAAAAACTAATTTTTATTTATAGAATTTAACAAATTGTCCATAAGCAAGTTTAACAAAAATTGTCCATAAGCAAATTAAACAATACATAATTTAACATAGAATTGTCCATAAGCAAATTAACAAAATCAAACAATCTTTTTGTCGTTCTCATGGCTTGTCACGTACCTACAAATTTGCATTATCAAAACAATAATAAAAATGTAGAATTTAGAAATATACAAATAGTAACAAAATGAATGGATATACTAACATCATTTAGAAATATACTAACCCAGTACCATACTGTATATGCCTAATATGAATGAATAAGAATAGTTAGGAATAGCTCAGGAATATACTAACAGTAACAAAATGAATAAGAATAGCTCAGGAATATATCAGAAGCCAACCCAGTACCATACTGTATATGCCTAATATGAATGAAAATTTGCCGCCCAAATAGTTTCAAAATTTTTAGCTACATAATCAAATACTATTCTAGGAATTAGATGTGGCAGGATTTGTGTAACTAATTTCTTAATGAGCTAATGAGCGAGTATGAGCGAGTTGGGGTATGCTCATGCTCGGCTCATTAAGTTAATGAGCGAGTTATTAATGAGCGAGTTATAGCGAGTTGCTAATGAGCGAGTTGTTAATGAGCATTTAGCGAGCGAGTTATGAGCGAGTTACGAGTTGTGAGCGATTTACTCACCCCTAGCATCAAGCATTACCCAACCTATAATAATTTCCAAAATTGTTGCAAAGTAAAGGCAACCATTATAGTTATCTTGAAATTCACTTGTAAATAATCTGGTCTGTTACAACGGTACTTCCATAATTGGTACAAGGAAATAGTCTTGTTTTCAATGTTGATATTATTAATTGTTCCTTGGTACCTCCGGAGAATATACAAGTACTCTGGTTAGGGCTGTCAATGGGTACGGTACAAGTACGGTGGAGACATTTTCATACTCGTATTCATTAAAATTAGTTTTACTCATATCATACCCTTACCCGTTAAAATTGATCTTATCCTATTCTATCATTACTTGTTAATATTATCGGATAACGAAACGGTAGCAGGTGAATAACGGATAATACTAATATAATAGTAAGTTTTATTATATTTTACAAATAAAACATCAAAAACTCATTTATTTCACACATATGTAATTGCATTACTAATAAAACATAAAATAATGTGCAATCAATTCCAACTAAATTGTATTTTATAAAGCAAGAAAATTCAAAAACATGAATATCTGTTTGAATAAATTCAATTATTTAACTAAAAAAAGACATGCAAATAAAAATAATATTTTTAACATTTTTCTTTTAACAAAAGACATACACTACTAAATAACAAAAGTACATCCCTAATTATTGCTCAAACTTTAATTAAAAATGCATAAACTCTTGATATTTCATATGTATCAGAAAATAAGACCTACATTCCACAGTACCAAGTATAGCATAGATTGTAGGGGTAAGACCTGATCATTCATTAAAATGCATAATTTGTATACAGTAAAATACATTTTTTGGACGCCCGGTGCAAAATCGGACAAAACGAGAAGGCCGAAGGGCTACTACATGACATGATATAGATATTGTATTAGAAACAATTTTCCTTGTGAGTTGTATACTGTATTAGAAATAATTTTTTTTGTGGAACAACTCAGTAATTAATTAAATTGAATATAAATACGTAATTTTGGGGCAGTGAAATGGAAGAGTAAATCTAGGTGCGAAATATAAAATTGAATATATATAATTTTAGATTTTATAATTACCCTATAGGGTAACTGGTACGAAATAGTTATTACCCATACCCTTATATTTAGTTAACGAAAAATAATTTTTACCCATACCTATAGCCAATAAGCTAAACAAAAAAAAACTTTATCCATACTCGCCTTATCAAATACGATATGGGTCGGGTAAACGGCTAAAAAGGTACCATTGACACTCCTAACTCTTGTGCCTTTTGTTTCAATGCGGATATATATTTATTCAATTCCTCAAGATGGATCCATGTACCTCATTGTATTATCACTACACCGTAATTTTGAACACAAATATATCCAAAAAATAAAAAAAAAATCATTCAGCCTATGATATTGTTATAATTAGAGCTGATAATGAACCGAATTCGAGCTGAGTTGGGGAATGCTCGTGTTCGGTTCATTAAGTTAATGAGTGGGTCAATTCGAGTTGAGAAGACAATACCGAGTTGACAACTGTGTTCGTGCTGAACTCATTAACAACTCGAATTGACTCATAACTCATTAAGTAAATCGTTAATACTTAAGACCAATTGATATTTGAATTTTAAGTAATTTGAATTTCTTAGAGCTGAAAGTCCTAAATAATACATAATAGAAAACAAATTTAACCAAAAATAAAACACTAAATCTTTGAATTTAGCATAATTTAACAACCAAATAGTACATGTCAAACAACCAAACAATACATAACTCCCAATCGGATTGATAATGATTGAATTATGAGCGAGTCGGAGTCTGCTCATGCTCAATTCGTTAAGTTAATGAACAAGTTAATAATAAACAAGTTATTAACGAGCGAGTTATGAACGAGTCACGGATTATGAACGATTTTCTTAATGAACCAATATAGGCTCATTTCTCCTCCGAAGTCTCGCTGGAGATTGAAAACTGTTCATATTAGACAGATGATTTCTATAAATAGTTGGTACGCATGTCATATTTCTTAAACATTTCTAATTAATCACTTCATTGAGAAAAACATAGTGAAAACATATCGTGCTCTAATAAGTGATTAATTGGATTCAAATGTAGCGAGTCGGATTTAAATAGAAATGTATTCATTATGTTTTTCTCAATTTCTCAATCACTTGATTTGAATCCAATTAGCTATTTAAATCCGACTCGCTATATTTTTGCTCCCCTGATGAAAATTTTGAATCACGAAGTAGATCAGTTTCAACAGTTTTAATTCGTCATTTGCAGCTAATCCCATATGTACCGTAATTGAGTTCACCAAAAAGCTTGGTAAGCTTAAGACTACCCTAGTTCTAGTCACAAAAAATATATAATTATTTTTATTATTTTGAGAATCACATTTTAGTTTAGTTATTAAAAATAATACTTTCATAATAGAAATTATATGTTCAAAATTCGACCAAAAATAATTTTACGAATTTTCAACATATTAGAAAACTTAACACTATTTTTTCTTGCTAAAAGAACGAAATGCTTGTACCTGGTGATCACATTTTTTCCTTTGGTTGTCCCTCGCCTTTTTTTTTAAGGGAAGGTTGTCCCTTACTATATGTCTATATCTCATATAACTTTTCTTCCACGAAAATAAATTCTATATTAAATACAACATGACACCTTCTAGCACCAATCTTTCTTTCACGTGGCGAGTCGCTGTTGCTCACACCCTCTGCCTTTATAAATCCATTCCTCCCCAAAAGGTCAAGAGCGTGTGTTTTCTTAACTAGATAGCATGGCATTGGAAGCTATAGTATTTCCTCAAGACATCTTTTCTTACACCAACGATGAATCATTTACCTATGGAAAGGGATCCTACAGTGGCTATGAGACTCCCATTTGTGAATTGGGTTCATTTGCTGGTGACAGTAGTTGGGATCCCTTTTACTCAGTGATACCAAATTTTGAGGACCTAGATGCAAATTCGCCATGTCCACCGGTGGTGAAGAAAGAGAACATAACTGCAGAAGCAGTAGGTCGTAGAAAGCGTCGACGGGCAAAGAATGTAAAGAACAAAGAGGAGATAGAGAACCAGAGAATGACCCACATTGCAGTAGAACGTAACCGAAGAAGGCAAATGAACGAGTACCTCGCTGTTCTTCGGTCGCTTATGCCCCCATCTTATGCACAAAGGGTATGATTGTATATTTTTTTTCCTAGCTAAACATTGATATATATTAGTTTGATGAAAAATCTAAATTGGGATTGAATATTATATCAGGGCGATCAAGCATCGATCGTAGGAGGAGCAATCAATTATGTCAAGGAGCTTGAGCAACAGCTTCAGTCACTAGAGGTCCAGAAAAAACTGAAGCACAAGAGTGTTGACAAGAACAAAACCGTTTCTCCATTCGCCGAATTTTTTACCTTCCCGCAATACACGAGTTCTCTGGGTGGTACCAGCATTTGCAGTGACAGTGGCAGTAGTAATAATAGTTATAGTGGCGGAAGTTACAGTCCAAACATTCACAATGCAACGGTAGTCGACAGCCAGCCGGGCCTGGCTGATATGGAGGTGACGATGGTCGAGAGCCAGCCGGGCCTGGCTGATGTGGAGGTGACGATGGTCGAGAGCCATGTGAACCTGAAGATGGTGACGAGGAGGCGGCCGAAACAACTAGTCAAGATAGTGGCATGTTTGCAAAAAATGCAACTGATTCCCCAGCATCTCAACATGACGAGCGCCGACGACAGGGTGATGTACTCTTTTAGTCTTAAGGTATGTATTTGCTGCTCTACTGGGAACTTAATATTTCTGGTATTATATTCGTCGGAAATATTTTAAACTGCAACTCCAATAAACGCATAATTGTTGCATTGTTTTTTGAACAATTAGTAATCATAAAAATAACTTTTTTTATTCGCACATACTCAAAATGACGCTGTCTATTAATTAAGTATTAATTTTTAGTTAACTGCATTTCTTATTTCCTCGTATTTTGTTAAAATATTAGAAGCTGTTCCGTGTGTAGTCCGGCTAACAGGCTTATATAAGAACTTCAACACGATGGTCATGTTTGGTTGAAGTAAAATTAATGAGGATTAAATTGCTTAATCTATTATATTTCTCATATTTTATATCTCATTTGATAGTTTAAATTAATTCACTTGAAGAAGTAAGATGTTAGAAAATGTATCTTTATCTATGATAGTGAGTCACACGAGTGGAGTAAGTTAAACCACCTGTAGAGGTTGGCTATGATGAGTTGCAAATTAACAATCTTGTTTTACTTCACGCTTATATCTTCGTTTCCAAAGTACAAACAGTCAACTCAAACCGCATAACGTGATCTCCATATTGAAATGTGCTTGGAGACCAAATTTTACATTTTTTAGTAATTTATTACTATTTTATTAGATGGAGTGATTTTGATGGAAAATCACTGTTTTTTATGGATTATGAACCATAAAAAATAGTGATTTTAAAAAATTCAAAAAATTACTTATAAATTAAAAAAAAAATGTAAAATTTGGTCTTCTAGCACATTTCAATATGTAGATCTAGTTAATCGATTTGAATCAACTGTTGAAACTTTCAAATGTAAAAAAATATGAACGTGAAGTTAAACAAGACTCTTATTTCACAACTCACTGTAACCCAACTCTCTCTCTCTTTATTTTGGAACCCCAAGTTACCACCACTTGCCCTAACTACCTATTATGCCAATATTTCACTTAATTTATGCCAATCAATAGTTAATTATGTCGGTATATTTGTCCAATTGTTATACTTGTGGAGTATTGCCAAGCCAATTTGTTGACATTGTTCATCTTTTTCTATGGTAGGTAGAGGATGAATCCAAATTAGTTTCTGTGGATGAGATTGCGACAGCGGTGTATCAAATGTTAGGCAGGATTCAGGAGGCTGATTTCTAGTTGAACCCAATTTTTTTTGGATCTAAAATCCTAATAAATTCAAATGTATTATATTTCTTCTGTGATGTGATTTTGTTAATTGAAGATGGTTTAAACCATTAAATCATAAGTATTCAAGATAATGTTTCGAGACTAACACAAGGGCACCTGACTTGTTAAATACCAAAACGAATAGTCAAATTTTACAAAAGTTTGGTAAAGAGAAGTGTAGTGAACAGTGAAAGTTCCATCATCATATATATTTACAATATATCAATGCTTTTATATTTACATGCACTGACTCAATTATCCAAAGGTATCTTTATGCATACAAGTTTGTAATAAATTGTCACAATGTTCATCATGAAATTTAAAATTTCAATAGAATTAGCAGACATTTTTGACACATATAGATTGATGCTTTTGCATAGCCAAATGTAAAATGCTTGCTGTTATGCCGTCAAACTTGAGGGCTAAAACAAACAATATTGTCACGTGGAATGACTAAATTTCTAAAATAAACTAATATTGTTCATATAGTTATAAACCCTTCAAATATTGGAATATTTTGTGCCAGTGAAAGAAAATTAAGAACAATTAGGATTGTTTTTTAAACTCCGTCTCGAAAAAAATATGCTTATTAATGAAATGTGGAATTATAAAATGATATAATATTTTTTGAGCTGGGTTATCATGCTTTGGGAAGTAAAGTGCATATTTTATTTCCACTCATATCTTTATTTTCAGAGTTTAAACATTCAATCTGAAACTTTCAATTTGATCTCCATATTAAATGTGCTTGGGAGCAAATTTTTACATTTTTTGGAAATTTTGTACTAGTTTTTTAATTTTTTTAATTTTGTTATAACATTTATAAAAACAATAGTATGAAAATTCCAAAAAATGAAAAATTTGATCTTCTAACACATTTTAATATAAAGATCAGATAGAGAAGTTTGGATCAAATATTTCAACTTTGAAAATGATGATATAGACACAAAATATGTATGTTACTTCTCATAGTATGATAGCCACCTCATATTTGTAAAAAATATTTACATGTAGTTAATTTAGAAATATAATACAATATCTTCTTTTTTTTTTTCAAAATATTTTAGCTATGTATAATGGAAAGCAACACAATTAATTGCGTCTAACTTCTGCAGAGTAATAACAAAAAGTTACTTTATTTCTCCAAAAAAAGTTATATTAGTTTAAGATAGTTACACCATAACTAATGTTTTTAAATGCGGTTTGTATGTAGTATGAAAAAGGCTACCGCATACCGCATATACGGTATGCGGGTATGCGGCTGTATATGTGAATTTTTATGCAGACTTATATATGCGGATTTTAAAATGAGAATTTATATATATATAAACAAGTATGAGGTAATATACGGTAATAAGCGGTATGCGGTAATATGCAGTAATAAGCGGTAATATCGGTATCATACAAACAAGTATGCGGTAATATGCGGTCGAATATGCGGTAGTAATATGCTGCCGAATATGCAGTCGAATATACGGCCGCATATATACTAAAGTTAAAATCCAACTTAATCACAAAACCAAAGTGTAAATAAATATACTAATAAAGAGTAGAACTAGGGTGCTCTCGAGTTCACCAAGCCCTTAGTGAACTCAAGTCCAAAACTCATCAGATCGGCTTCAAACGACGAATTTGACCGTTGAAACCCGTCTACCTTACGATTGATGCGTCTACATGTAAAAATTTTAAATTTTGAAATTAATTTTGCATAGAGTCAAGTGGTCAAAAAACGTCAAAAATGAATGCATTAAAATTAATTTTATTAACCTTCTAATTTTGATCACTTGACTCTATGCAAAATTAATTTCAAACTTTAAAATTTTTGCATGTAGACACATCACTCGTAAGGTAGACAGGTTTCAATGGTCGGATTCATCGTTTGAAGCCGATCCGATGAGTTTTGGACTTGAGTTCACCAAGGAACTCGAGAGCACCCTAGTTCTACTCTACTAGTAAATATACACTGCAACTGTTCGTAAATTACTACACAAGCTCCTTTTGTTCCCAAGGCCCAACAAGAAGTTTACTACATACTCCGTCAAATGAGGCCCAAAAAGGGTCTTTTCAACTGATGATTAAAGGACATAGGCCCATATACAAAAAGCTAGCAAAAAGTACTACTAAGTCTACCATGCAGTGTTTTCGCGTACAACCGAGGAGGATAAGACCAAAAAGCAGAGAATATATTTTTATCAAACATCACCGTTCCAGAGATTTTCAACGAGATCATCATTATAATGCTAGTATGCTAAAGACTCGGTGGATAAAAACTATTTCAATAGCAATATATTATATATATTCATCGAGCATACAGATCAAACAGTACGTAGCAAATCGCTGTTAACATCAGCAGACGTAAAGTTGAAACCGATGGTGCCCATGGAATTAAGATATAACAAATTTTTAGATTCTTAAAATTTAAGGCACTAATAACTGTTCTGTTCCGCCAAGAAGGCTTGGAATTTGGTTTTTTGTCCAAAGAAAATCAGATAAATTTTATTTGAAGTCGGGTCAAAATCATCTGATTGTGTTGAGATTCGTACAACTAATTTATAAATTAATAAATTTAAACTGACCGTGTTAAATTTTGATATCAATAGGATGATTTAGAGTTTTACCCTTCTTTGAATGAGGCTCTATCCAAATGAGCTTTGCTCCGGATTTAGGCCTGTTGGCCATCTAAATTTTCAAAAGCTTTATTTTCGTAATGATGCCGAGCATCATCTTTTTAGCATAAAATTTCTTTCTTCAATGAAACTTTTTATTACGCAAATTTATTATAATTAACTCTTGCACCCAACAGTAGTCCAGATAGATCAACTTATAGAAGGACCTCAGACCCAATATGCAGAGTAATATATTGAGGTACCGTGCAAAAATTATGTCATATTATTTTGTCATTGTTATTACTGATTGAAGCTCAAACTTTTGTCACGATCTTTAAAATAATTTGGTAATAAAGAATTCATCTTTGATCTAGCTAGGTACAAAGACAATACTCTCTGCGTGAGAGATTGCAGTTCGAAATCAGAATGAAGAAATGTTTTATGAATATTAAATAGTCGGTGACTTGACCTCCAACTTTTATTAAAAAAAAAAAAATTGATAACAACCTTGATATATTTGGTGAATACCGGCTGCCATGAATGAAATCTTGATAACAACAGAGCAGCTTAATAATTCTTTCATTTTTTTCGTTTTTTGCCTAATATATAATTGATAAAACTTATAATTGGTAATATCAAACCCTACAAGATCCTTTGAAATCCGAATTTTTTTTTCTAAGAAAATATTATTGAGTCAACCACTTAAGATTATTATTCATGCGTACATTTATAAATGTGTGTAGTAATTAATTTTTATTAACAAATATGTTAACCTGTAAACAATTAATGAGTTAGCTTTTAACTAACCTATTTTTTTTAATAATATAATCATGAAAACAAGATATTGTATTTTTATAAGTATTTAAAATTATTATTTTTTTATAAATATACTATTTATACAGAGTCCTGAATTTTCTTCAATAATTCACATCCTAAATTTCAAAATAAGTGAGCAATTCACAAAGGCACAGATTTAACTCAACACGAGTTCAGATTTCAAAACTTAGGCACCAACACCACAAAGAAGCAAAAAGAAATAAGGTATAGAGGGATTTACCGAAGAAAAATTTCAATTCACGAAAAGGGGCTAGGGTCTGTGCTGGGGGCTGGGTGCGTCTGTGTTGGGTTCGAGGTCTGAGGCGAGAGAGCGAGAGACCAAGAGAAAGGTGCGGACAGGGTTTACAGCTGGGCGGAAAGGGTCGAAGTATGGCTGTCTGAGGCAAGAGAGCGAGAGTGAGATGGTTAGTTTAGGGCTGGGTGTAAAAGTCAGGGTCTGGCAGGAGGGTTTCAGGCCTGGTGCCAAACAAATCCGTATTTTACTTTCTCACTGAAAGTCGATGTTTCTTCCTTGTGCGATTGAACTACCTACGCCATATCCTGATGTTTTCGCTCAGCGCCGGCCGTTTAGCGTTGTTTAGCGCCGATATATCTACTTTTTCTTGTAGGGAATCCTATTTTTTTTAGCAAGGAGGGTTCAAATGCCTCCAATTTTTGTACCTCCATCGTGCCTCCATTTTCATAATGTTAGTAACTCGATCAAAATTTAAAACTTAAGTGTCAAAATTAAGTTGTTAGATATTATTTTCTCTATGCATATGTAAAAAGATTATAACATTTTAATTTTATTTTGATTGATATCAAAAGTTTGAAAAATATATTGATGTGGATAATATTCTGACATTAATTCGTATTGAGTCACATACAAAATAAAATATAAAAATGATTATTTTATATGTGGATATAGATAAAAAAATATAGATCTATTTTAGAAATGTTGTTATTAAAAAATTAAAAGATGGAGACACGATAGAAACCCTATCTGAACCCTCCTCTTTTGTAGCACATGTAGTTAAAACTCTTTGACTCCTGTTTGTTATTGGGAAAAATAACATGAGCGATAATTATTACAATTTCGTAGAATTATTTTGATAATAATAATTAGAATCCGGCTATGCTAAGCATATCCAAACATATGGTTATAAGTCATATATCAGTTTTCAAAATTTAAACAACAAATTTAAACCGTTCAAACTGATCTCTTTCTTGAAAACTTCGTTTACATATAGTTTTTTTTTTTTTTTTTTAAATTTTGAATTCATTAAGTATCAAATCAAGTAGTCAAAAGACGAAGATTTTGTACGCATATTGATGCATTATTGACATACTAAAAGGGCTATTTTTTAAAAATCATAAAAAATAGTAAAATTTGATATTCTATAAATTTAATATATAATCAATTTAATAAGTTACTTAACTCGACATTTTTAATGTAATTTTTTTTTTAAATTTGACCTGTAAGGATATATATGTCCTTATATACTTATATAAGTAATGAGGAGGGTTCAAATGCCTTCATAATTTGTACCTCCACCATGCTTTTATTTTTAAGACACTAATAATTCAAAATTTTAAAACATAAATGTCAAAATAAAACAGTTAGATGTAATCTATATGATTTTCACTACATGCTCGTAAAAAAATTATCACGTTTCGTTTTTGTTTTTATGTGAATCAATAAGTTGAAAAATGAACGTCTAGAAATTATTCACATCAGTACATTTTTACAAGCTCTTGATGACAAACACAATAAAGTTGAAATATCGTAATTTTTTATACATGCATAGATAAAATGATATAGATCATATTTAACGGTTTTATTTTGACTTTTAAGTTTTAAAATTTGATTTATTAAAGTTTTAAAAAAATAGAGGCATTTGAACTCTCCTCATAAGTAATATAGCCGGACTCTAATAATTATATAAACTTATCATTAAAAAATAGTTAAATATGGTTTCATATTTTAAAGGCTAGCTGTCAGTGCTGAGCTGTACCTATCATCAAACTCTCTCTCGCGCGGCCATCTCTTATCTGCATCCAGCTAAGAGGAGAAAATGAGACGAAACTGAGTTGGGTTAATTAAATTAGCAAATACCGAGAGCAGAGACATTGACATTATGTAAGGGGGAAAAATCAATCAAGGAAGCAATATATGTATAGCTCTCCGTCATGGACACTAGAGCGGAGTAGGTGTTATGTGCATGAAATTTACTTTTAAGTTTTATAGGCTCCAAAACCGTCTGATCTGTTTTAAAATCCGTACGTGCTCTCTTCATTTTTCATATGTACGGATTTTAAAGCGAATCAGACGGTCTTGGAATTCATATAGGCAATCAAATTATTAGTTGGTACGTACAGGATTTTGCAATAGTTCTGTGTGGAAATCAAAACCGTTAATTCCTGCAAATTTTCTTAGTTGAAGCCAAAATTATGTGAATAGGCACATATAATTCTGCGAGCAGGTTAATAAATTAGTGTGGTACATGTGCAATCAAATTAGATTCAAATATCAATAGGCACCTATAATTCTGTGAATATATAGGTACATGTGATACATGTGCAAACTCAACAGCTGGTATACATGTGTATACTGTGTGATACATGTGCAAACTCAACAGCTCAAAATTGTGGTTCAAACTGATTATTTGTCCAACTACTTCGGTTGAAATAATTTTTTTTATAGATATTTAAAATTAAATGATTCGATTCCCATTTTTATCTAAATTAATAAATGGTTTGTTCCAGTTCTTCAGTCAGTCAAAACTACATCATCTGAGGGCGCAACTCTGTACTAGCTTTTGTTAGGAACTGAATTTCATCAAAAACTGTACCGTAGCTCACTTCCTTCAACAATTTTTGCCTCTCTTTTTTTCCCCCAATTTCTTAATTTAATTAATATAATATTAGTATTTATTTTAAGGGTTTGTCTATAGTACATCAAAATTGTTTTGACTATAGTACAGTGAATGGTTTTAATTAAAATCTGACCTTTAAATGAATGTCTCCCACTTTAATTATTTAGGGATAGAAAAGTCTTTTACCATGGTCCGTTATCTCTTTTTCACGGAAATAAGACATCGTTACATCTCTTTTCTCCTTCACTCAGTTTCTTGCCGCTTCGTCTGAGGATCTGATTGGAACACCAATTCTCCGACCAAAACGCAAATCGCATCGAGTATTCTCTTTCACCTTATTTTTACTTTTTTACTGGTGGTTCCCTGTTAAGGTATAGAGTAGTATATTTTTTATGCATATTTTTTTTTTTACTTTGGATTGATTTGAAGTTGAGAAGCCATTTACTTTGGATTAATTTTCTAGTTATTTCACATGGAATTGAGTGATTTGTATTGTATTTTTAGTGTTTGAGATCAATTAAATTCTCGTGAAAGGATTATGTAGATATGGCAACACCATCTGTTTGATGAAATGCCAAACTGAGAAGAAGCCCGTATTCTTCTTTGTGCTGTCTAGTCAAAATGTGTAGTAGCTATGAACTACCTAGTTTTAGTAGTAATGTTGGAAAGTTTATGTTATTTTGTGGTCAAGAAAGCCATTGTTAGCTGAGATCAAAATGGTTACTGTTATATAACGGGTACTGGTACCCATATGTAACTGCTACTCTTTCTTAATGAAACATGCATTAATATGCCTTATTTCCAAAAAAGAAAAATACAATTTAGTTTTGAATGTTCTCCATACATTTATATGGTTTCTCCATACATCTATATTAACGGGTACTGGTACCCATATAGTAAGACACTTCTTTATATGGTTTCTCATGGGAGAATGCACACAGCAGAATTTTGCACCTGATCACAATTGGGACAGATGCATATGAATACAGTCGGCTTCTCCACACAAGAAAACTCGGAGCCGTCAGGAAAACAGTATTCACAAGCAATTTTACTGTGAGCTCTTTTACTGTCCAGATGGGCCACAATTTGAACAATGGGGAGATTTCATGCTTGTTGAAGCTGCAATGGTATCCATCTCTTCATTTGCCTTTTCTAAGTCAGGAAGACTACCTTTACTAATTTGACGTAACCTGTATAAATAGTAAGTATTAGTAAATAGACACAGTAGTAAAATCGGGGCTGATTCAAGCAAGAAAGCATACCTATCAAATATTTCATCATCAGAAAATAGTCTGACGAGACGAAGAGTGGTATCAACCCCGACACCCAGTACACCATGCAAATCATGGTCGGTGCCAACCAAAAGTGCAATGGCTATCATTTGGTTTCTCTTCAGCCCGAGACCTGACTCTATATCTGATAATATAGCATTCAAATGGTTCCTGTAACAAAAGCAGAGTTCTCTTACAAATAATACGCACAACAAAATTACACAAACGCCCTTGGTTTATGGTATTCCAAAGAAAAATAACCACTTTATCTAAAAAGAGACAGAGGAATATACTATATTACTAATTACTAAATTGTCTCTACAATAATCTTTTACTGAAAAACAATTTACCAGCATCACATCTTTCTTTTCATAATACAGATTGCTTGTTCTGGATTTTGGATTTCAAAGGGTGCTTGTCCCAGTGAATAGAAGACAAACCACTTTCCCTCGATCGTCTTTTTTCTGATCTTCTCTGTGTAATTGTAATTCTCAGAGCAGCTTTACAACACAGCAATTATTTGATTTTTATCTCACAGAACATGCTAGGGTGTTGGTTTTAGACAGTAATAGAAGGAATAAGAGGAAACAAAGGACCTAGAATGAGAATAATTTAATTAAAGATAAAATCATTTGTACAAGAGTACAAGACACATGTTGAGGTTTATACCAGAATTACATTGGGTTGAAATCATTAAGAAACTTATCATGTTTTTATTATTTATTTCTCTTTCTTTAGCATATCAGTTAGTGCTCAAGTTAAGTAAGAATGACTTTTCAAGTACCGATAAAAATCGCACACGTCACTGCAAAACCCTATGCACTGTACATGCAATACTGCTACTTATTGAGACCGTAAGTGCAACATTAACAAAAACTGAACTCGCCTTGGAATTAGATCAGAGGGACTTTATGACCAAAATTTTTTAAATAGCATTACAGAGTCCACAAGGTTCAACAGTAACATAGAGTAACAGGACTTGCTAGCTCTGATCTCTTCATCCATCTTAGCATATCACTCTGCAAAAATGATTAGAAATAAATAAGTTATAGCTTCATGCTTTATACAGTTTTATACTTATAAAAATCAAAATGTATCTGAAAAAGATTCAAAGTATTAAACACACAGAAACCACTGCCCTACAGGCCTTTCATATATACCAGTGACAAGCACAATATGAGACCTGTATAACAAATATGACAAAAGAATGAAATGAAACGTTTTTTTTGTTGTTGTTGAGGCTCATAATTAAAATCTCAAGATAGAAGTGATATTTTCTGATTTAGGGACACATATGACAAATAGGAAAGAAGGACAAAGTTATCAAAGCTGAATACATCCTTCAATTCCTAAGGTTGCTATGGCATTAGAAAAGGGGCAACACCATAGTGATATTAACTAAAAATGATTATATAGTATTTACTATTTACCATAGCTCCATATTTACAAAGACACCTTTGCGGAACTCAATTTTCCTCAATAGGTGCTCGCACCAGCCATCGTTGACATGAGGTCATCAAAGCTCCACAGTTCATTCCCCACCACATCCAGAGTGACATCACCGCCATCCAACAACCCATCACCCAGAAACCTATTAACAGATCCATCAGTGGACCAGTCAGGGCTCCCATCCAGATAAAATTTCAGATATGAATTGAGATCAGAGATGTCATCAGACAGGTCAGGGACAGTTTCATTTCCCATTGCCGGAGCCATGTTTTGTGCAAATCCAAACCCTGTGGTATATCCAAGTGAATTCGCAAACTGGTTGGAGGGGTACATATTCATGTCTCCCATTGGACCCACCTTTTCTTTGACAAAGTCGAGTTCAGGGAGGTAATGGTTGGGGGCCACCGGCAGAGAGATGGGGGCTGCCTTGGGGGCCTGAGAGAGCATTGTATTGGAAGAGTTCTGAACCGGTGGTGGGGCAGTGTCGTCAGGGAAGTTGACCTTGGCCTTCTCACCACGGATCCTGCAAGCACAACATGAAAGATTATCAAATTTAGCTTTCTCTGTACTTACACTAGAAAATCAACTAGATACATAAAAAATACAAGGGCTAAAAAATAAGCTAACCAAACTGGAATGTGGGGAAGGGAGGGGAGTCGAGGCGAAGCCAGAGGTTTTTGTCCTTAAGCGGCGAGGATGGTCTTTCCGACGAGAGCAGACTGGAGATCGGAGGGGGAGACGCCATCGATGACCTTGGGTTCATCGCCCACGGAGCACTTGAAGATCCTATTACCCAAGCTGCGCTGTGATTTGGATATGGCGGGCGAGTTTCTCTCCGTCGTGCATCGTCGTCGAAGGTCTCAGAGAAACTGGAGGGAAAGACGAAGAGGTAAAAGTGACATGCTGCCGATGGGAATATTTTTGTCGAAAAGACTATTATACCCTTTTAGCGTATAATCTGTATAACGGAGTCAAAACGGAGAGTTCAATTGACGATTTAATTTACACCGTTGAAAAGATAAAATGAATGATTATAATTTAATTTAATTTTACTGTACTATAACCAAAATCAATTTACTGTACTATAGACATCCTCTTATTTTAATTAAATTGAATCAAAATGTCACATAAATAATTAGCTACTATATATCTATATAATAGTGGCACAACAAGCGCGGCCTTAAGTTCACCAAGTATTGGTCATGAGTTTTTACTCAGGTAAGGTCTCTCTTTTTCTCTCTTATATTATCACAAACTTTAAAATAAAAATTACCATCTTATCTCTTTATATGAGTGAGCGTATAGTACTTTTCATAGCGCATATTGATCTGTAATACAAATTAAATATATCTATATATTTCAAATAATCAATCTGAACCGTTCGACATAATCTCCATTTGAATGTGTACTCGTAGATCAAATTTCAAATTTTTTAGAATTTGTTTTCTATTTTTTTAGATTGGTAGAAAATCATTTGATCTAAAAATTGTAGACCATTCAAAAGTAGTGATTTTCTAACTTTCTAAACAAAGTAAATAAACACTAAAAAACATAAAAAGTTAGTGCACAAGCACATTTTCATATGAAAATTATGTTGAACGGTTTAAATCGGTTATTTGAACTTTTAAAATATAAATATTGTTTTGTAGTACGGACCGTTCTGCGCTATGCCTATATAATACCATAGCCTCATTCCTTTTATATTATTACAAACATCATTCAACTTTTCAAAATTATATGCTTCTCGTTAAAAATCATTGTCTCATATATAAATTGATCATATAATACTTTATTTGAAGTGTGTTATATAACATTTTGTTAACATACTATTTATTTTATGTGTTTAAATGTCAATTTACGTTACTATTATCTATTCATCTAGTGATTATTCACTTTGTCCATCAGCTTTCTGTGAGATTAATTAATTAAAAGATGAGTGATACTTGCATATCTCTATCTACATTTCTTACTACACCATATGTGCTTATATTTGTTCGAAAATTGTTTTATATATGAGATGAAATTATTTAAAACTTATGTTACTCGATATAAAATATTTTAAAATTATATTTTTACTTATTCGTCACAATATTGATTTAAACTTTTTTTTATATTATTCTAATAGCCTATATAAATACTTTACCCACACTAGATATAAACTCTCTTGAAAGTTCAAATATAAATACTTTTCTCACTCGGTATAATTAAACTCTTGACAATTCAAGTGTAAAAGATTCAGAGAAAAATCCAAAACAATGGAAGTATTAGCAAAGGGGAGAAATTTGGGTCCGATGGGCATTGGACCCAAAGTGAGTTCGACGGGTTCGCTCACCGTCCGATCTGCTTTAGGATTCGCGTCCGTAACTTTCGCATCTGCTTTAAAATTCGTGTGCACGAATCTTAAAGTGGATCGGACGTTCCCGAAACTCATCGGACCCAAGCCTTTCTCTAGCAAAAGAAATGCAAGATGATTGGCAGATTCTTCAAAGAACATAAGAAGAGTTTTATTATTTTTACTTTTGGGTTACTTCGATTGCGGTCTTTTACTTCACTTTATTTTTTTATTTTATGTTTTAAATTTTTTTTGACCCAACAAGGTTGAGTCTTCTGCTTTAATTGTTTTTTTTGTAATGGGTTTCAATTCGAAACCAGCTTGTCTTCTAAGTAATCAATAAAGCAATTAAATAAGGACTAGATCCTTATTTTTCTAATTACAAATACCAAGTTGTAATCCGTTAACCTGTTAACGGGTACATAATTCAACGTTTTTCTAAAAGAGAAGAATCCGTTTGCAGCCCCCCACCGACCGGACGGTCCTTATCACCTCTTTATATGACATTATGAACCCTTCACCTGATCTCCCCACACATCCCAAAAGAAAGCACTAAACCAAAAACCAACATCACCCACTTCTTTAGAATCGTCGGTTCGAAATCTCTCCTCGAGCACATTAAAACAAAGGTGTTCAATTATCTAATATGATCACTAGACAAACAATGATCAGTTCTTCACTTGTGCCGTTAAATAACCTCTCAAGACCTAATATCTCTAATCCCCCCTTCGGCGATAGGTCTAATCGTGTGAACATCAATTGGCCAGTTATCACGATATACTGTGCCTCGCGATTACGCAGAATGCCGATGGTTGTGGTAAGAGCTGAGCAAACACCTACACCGGCCATCCCAGAAGACCCCAAGCAAATGAACCCTGATGACATAAGGTACATAATTTATACATGTACTATAAAATTTTTATCTGAAACATGTATCCCCCTCCGAGACATTAAATTTTATCTTTCTATGACTCGCACATCCTCAGGATAAATTCTAAGGGAAGTAATACTGGAGGGCGGCCCAATATACTGATTCAAAATTTTCTCTCATGGTACGTGTTTGATAAAAGAGTAGCATGCCATTAGATTATATTTTAATTTTAGTCATCTTTCAGAGATATTATAGTTTTCCTGTTTCGTGTTCTAAACTTGAAGTTTCATGCAGCGCAAAATGGTTTGTGTGGTCGTTTCTAGCGTTTTTCCCATTCTACAAGAACTTCTTAGTAGTTGAAGGTACAGTAATTAATATATTCAAAATCAGGTACTAAATGAATTAATATTAAACTACTTATGTATTTATTCTTCAAACATATGCAAATCAGATAGAATTGAGAAAACCGCGATTACCGTGTTAAATGTGGTGGAGTCAGTAGCAGAGGTTGTAGATAAGGTGGCCGAGGATGTAGAGAAGTCGCTTCCCGAGAACTCAAGTCTAAAGAAAGTTGCACAAAGAGTAGAGAAAATTGCCGAAGAAGTGGAGAAGGATGCAGAAGTGCTAGAGACCTTGGTCGAGAAGGTACTAAAAAATAATTTTTCCTAATTTTCCTAGGTAATAATTTCTTGGCTAAACTTTTCAAACCTATACTAGAGCAAAGCTGGCCGGGAAAACTAGAAAATGACAATTGACAGATCAGAAATTTCGATTTTTTTTAAAAAGCATCACTAAATCTTGAAAATTACAACTTTTTTTGCAAAAAACATCTCCACCGAAAATGGCGCTCAGTATGACAATTTGAAAACCGGATATGATATTCGGTATCGAATTTGAACCCATTCGAACCTATTTCCTCTTGTCAATTGCCATAGAAAATCCAATAAATAAAAACCGAATTTGGTGCTCGGTTTGTGGAATTGTTTGGTGAGAGAATAAAACCAGACTCCAATTTCGGTTTTGGTTTTGAGACCCTCTCCACTTTAATTATTTTATAGCAAACCCTATTCATACAATGGATTAGATAATAAAAAAAAAAGCAAAAAAATTCAGTCTTACGTGGTTTGACAAATTGGAAAAAAGCAAAAAAAAAAAAAAGAAAGAAAGAAAGAAAGGGAAAACCGGCCATCAGGTGCGGTAAGGAAAAAAACAAAAAAAATGGAAAACCGGCAATGATATCCGGTTTTCCAAAATGAAAACCGGTCCTCGTCTTCGGTAAGGCTTTAAAATTGAAATGGATTGTGTTATGTGTAATATTGTGTGACATGTAATACCGAATATCGTATCCGGTTTTCAAATTTTCATAGCGTTATTTCCGGTGGAGATGGTTTTTTTTTTTTTTAAAAGTTGTAATCATGTTGATTTCGTAAATTTTCAAAATTTAGTGATGTTTTTTAAAAGAAATTCAGAAATTTCAGTATCATAACTAATCATTAAGATGTCAAGTTGCAATGTTTTTGACTAAGATAACATTAATTTTTTAGGGTAAGGTGGCAAGTTGCAATCTTACAATTTCATTAATAGAAAAATATTTACATCTCGTTTAGGCTAAAGTTACAAATATTAAACCTAAAATAAACAGGCACAGTACAAATATTTCCTATCTCCTATGTACAAAGTACTGTTTACAATTTGACCAAAATGCAATCTAAAATGTACAAAACAAGGCACTATTTGACTAGGATGATAAAAAGGAGGTACAATTTGACCTCCTTGCAATCTAATCAGCATACAGAATTGACCAAGCGAGAAAATTGTGGATAAAGGATTTGTATACGCGCAATTGAATGCATATCAGACAATCACATCTTTAAATAAAGCCAATGAAACGTTTCAAGTACATTAAGTCATTAAAGCATGTATTATTTCCTCACAAGCTCTCTTGGATGCATATGCATGCATCAAAGAAGACTCAATTATAAGCTAGGTCAAATGCTCAACTTAGAAGCACATGCTTAAACTATCCAATAACCGATATTGACATTAAATATTTAGCGCAAGTTGCACATGAACCTAGTTGAGAGGACATCAATGGCGTGGAGAACTATAAGTGGTCCTGAAATATATATTAACTCCCTATCATTCTAATAAAAGATGCAAATTTGCTCCTTACTAATTTTTTCCTGTCCTTTTTCCCTCAAAGGTTGATGGCATAGTTGACAAGTTTGATCAAATGGTGGATAGCGCCGATTCTTAAAGAAAAAATTGCGCTTGAAAGAAGGAAAACTACATAATAAGGAACTAAAACTGATAGCAGTGTTAACCGTCCCAGAGTTTAATCTTATGTGACTTGTTTTTAATTGTTGTTATTTATTAATCGATTAATTCTTCGTAGCTGAAGTTATTAATTAAGGTTTGTAATATAAAGAGCAAATAGAAGGCTCCGCTGGTGTTGTAAAGTTTGAATGTCGCAAAATACATTTATATGGCGAATAAATTAAACTAATTAGTTGCTTGCAATATATGAGAACGGAGTAGGTCCGATGCCCATCGGACCTACTTTTAGGTTCAACGAGCATGATGACCGTCTGATTAAGTTTAAGATTTGTGCGCATGAAAATTGAAACAGACACGCACGAAGTTTAAAGCGTTCCGCACAAATCTTAAAGCAAATCGGCGGTAATTAAACCCATCGAATCAGAGTAGGTCCGATGCCCATCGGACCTACTCTCAAGTGGTAATATATATGCTCGAAATCAACAACATATATTGTCAACTGAAAAGAGTTAAATTGGACAACTAGAGAAAAGAAAATTTCTTCCGTTCATACTCATTAATTATCCCTCTATCATCTGTTTTCAAAAAAACAAAAAGATAGAGATTATATTCTTAATTTTGCCTAACGGAGTGATTATTTTTAAAATCCATCACTAAAAGAATAAAAAATCGGTAACCAACTTGATTATAACTTTTTTTTTAGAAAAATCATCTTTATCAAAATTAAAGTTCGGTATGAAATTCCCATACTGTAATTGAAGTTTGGTATGCATTGTTGCAAAAACGTTCGGTTTTGTGTTTTATTTGGGCAAACCGAAGATGACGATTTTGTGTTTTTTTAATTTCTTGGCAAACCGAAAGAAAGTCAAAGTTCGTAATAGGTCAAACCGAACTTCAATTTGGAAATTAAGTTCTCTCTGGATTTTGCGAAGAGAGAAGATTACCATTGTAGACCTCTCCCTTCTATTTTTTCTACATTAAAGACGAATTCTTCTTGGTTGCCTCTTCTTCTATGTGGCTTTTATCCTTCGTGCTCGTATCTCAAATTCAGAAACACTAATTGCGAAACAGAATATTTATGTTTGGATCCAGATTGTTTAATCAATATCTGCAAGAATATTAAAGGAGATTCATGCATTTTACTCGGATCAGATTGGCCCGAATTCCAATCAGACGGTCTAAATCCAAACAGAAATATTTTGTTACCTCCGAGAATATGGATTCCAAAATGTTGGACTTAGATTCTTTACTCAGAAACGGAAACCACAAAATTGAGATGGAGAACTAAATGAATAAATATCATGCAATTTTATTTTATGAGAAAGTTAATTGTAATAATTTTTGTAGAGATCTTAAAGACTTGAAGGATTAAAATAAAAAAATAAAATTTATAGAAAACCTTAGGTAGCCTCTTTCCCCGACACTTCCGCAGGTCAGGTTCTCTCTCTTATATATTGTTCTCTCTTATATGAATTTCTATAAACTTTTAATTAAATAGAACTTATCATCTTATCTCTCTTATATTATTACAAACATCATGTAACGTTTTTAAGCTATATATATTCTTCTAACTAAAATTCGTTGTCTCATAAATTCATAATGCTTTACTTGAACTGTGTTATTAAATTTGATTAATGTATTATTAATTTGTCTTATATATTTTAACTTGAAAATTTGTTTTATTATTTATTTAGTGATTTTTCACTTTATCCATCAGCTAGCTGCTAGATTAATTATAAGACGAATGATAACTAAACCTCCCTGTCTACATTCCTTAATTGTACTTCAGATGTGCTTATATTTTGTTTGAAAATTAATTTATACATAATGATGAAATTGTTTATAACTTGTGTTATTCGAGATGAAATACTTAAAATATTGGAAGCTGATATGAGTACCCGCAGTTGAGTACCCGCACTGTACCCGCACCTAAACTGCCATAACTGTTTGTGGGGACCGCAACCATTTCAAAACTGTAATTTTTTTTTACAAGTATTAATAGTAACATTGTGAAGTATTTATATTTATACAAGACAAGTATTTATATCTATACAATGAACTACATATATGATATATTAATTTTTCTTAAATAACTGTACCCGCACCTTTTTTGAAAAAATTCTTGTGTCGTACCCGCGTTAGGGGACCACACAACCATTCCAAAACTGTAATTTTGTTTTACAAGTATTAATAGTAATATTGTGAAGTATTTATATCTATACAAGACAAGTATTTATATCTATACAATGAACTACATATATGATATATGAATTTTTCTTAAATAACCGTACCCGCACATTTTCTTAAAAAATCCTCGCTTCGTACCCGCATTTGGGGACCACTCAAACGGCATGTGGGGACCACTAAAATTGTCAACAAAAATGTTGACTTAGCTTATGTGCGGGTAATATTTATATCTCTATTCTTGTGGTATTTATAACTATAAGGGTGTGGTATTTATACTTACGAACTAAAGTATTTATATCTATATTACGTTGGATGATAAGAATCTTAAAAAAGTATTGGAGTTGAAATGTTGGAGACCTTTAACCAAGAGGCATCATGTCATGGATCACATGGGCACTCTCTTTTTTATATGTGGATCTAATACAACTAGTTTGTATGAAATTCTGGTCCATACTAGATCATAACCAATAGTTTTGGCAACATGACCCCAACTTAACGAAAATTGGGCCAAACCTTGATCACATGGTAACTAAGTGGTAAGGACATAACTTTTATACAAACATTGTATTAGATCTTGAGGAGTATATGTTATTATAGATCACATGGGATTGCATGTGTACAAAAGGCAATATGTATATATGTTGCATTAATTGTAATATGTTAGTATTATCTATGGTTTATATGAATTCATATATAATAATCAGCCCATCGGAAGTTTATTATATATTTTTTTCAAATAAATAATTTAAACCATATAACGTTATTTTTAATAATTGGTTGTTATTAATTTTTTTTAACTTTAAATTGTAACTGCCACTTTATTAAAATGAATTTTGTATCTGAACAGATCAAGTATTTATATCTGAACTACCAAGTATTTATATCTGAACACATCAAGTATTTATTTCTGAACACATCAAGTATTTATATCTAAACTACCAAGTATTTATATCTGAACACATCAAGTATTTATATCTGAACTACCAAGTATTTATATCTGAACACATCAAGTATTTATTTCTGAATACATCAAGTATTTATATCTAAACTACCAAGTATTTATATCTGAACACATCAAGTATTTATATCTGAACTACCAAGTATTTATATCTGAACACATAATAGACAATTACATCATCTTCGCAAATCAAATTATCACAAACAACTCAAAATCCAGCAACACTGAAACACGATTGTGTATATGAAATAGAAACGAAACGATATATCATTATTAATTCACCAGAACAAAAACAAAATCGAAAAGAAACAATATTAATCTAGCTGATCACATTTCAAAATCACCGATTAAACTTGTGAGAACCACACGAAATCGCTTCCAGTTTCAAAATCGCCTCCAAATCGACCTAAAATCGCCTCAAAATTGCCGAAGCCTTCGAAAAAGAAAAAAACGGAGAGAAAGGAACATTTGAAATTCAAAATGGAAGGTCCGATAACATTGTTAGTTAGATCGGTAGTTGTGGGGACCGCAACCTTACAGTTATGGAAGTGCGGGTACAGTGCGGATACTGTAGCACGGGCACTAAAATAATTATTCTAAATTATTATATCTTTACTTATTCGTATGTATTTAATTAACTTAAATTTTTCTTAAAATTATTAAAAGAAAATTTGAGCACTTAATTTCATGCAAGGCCACACCCAACAATTTTTAATTTATTGATAGAAAACAATCTTCTCACCTTTAAGTATCCATAAAAAACTCCTCGTTCGGATTTTGAACCTGTGACCTCACACACAGAGAATATTATCTTTATCCACTAGATCAAAGACTAATTCTTGTGAAAGATTTAAATATAAACATCCTACTTGTTAAGAAATAATTATATATATGTTAACATGTGTATTCTCCTGTTAACGGATACATAATTTAAAATTTCTCTAATAAAATAATGATCCATTGACAGTCTCCCCACCGACCTGACCTCTATATATGACCCCTTCACCTCCACTTTACAAAAGAAATTAAGCAGTAAGCTAAAAACCAACGTCCCACTTTTTAGAATCGTAGCTTCAATATCTCTCCTCCTTGAGTACATTAGGACAAAGGTGTATTCTAATGATCACTAGCCAATCAATCATGACTTCTTCACTTGTGCCACAAAATAACCCCTCAAAACCAAATGTCTCTAATTCCCCCTTCAGCGCTCGGTCTAATCGTATGAACATCAAATGGCCGGTTATCAGTCTCACGATATACTGTGCATCGCGACTAGGAAGCAGGCTGTTGCATGTGGTAAGAGCTGAGAAAGCACCGACAACGGCCATCCCTCGAGACCCTGAGCAAGAGAACCAGGATGACAAAAGGTAAATAATTTCGACCTGCGGTATAAATTTTTTTATCTTTAACATACATCTTACATCCCCGAGACATTAATCTTTATATATTTGTATTCCTCGTACACTTTCAGGATAAATTCTGAGAAAAGTAATGCTGGAGGAGGACCCAATTTACCGATAATCGGTAGTCTGTACGTACCTTTTTCTTTTAAACCATGCATTTTGTCTTTGTTTTTGATAAAAGAGTAGCATGTTATTACTTATTAGATTATATTTCCATTTTAATTTTTCAGAGATATTATTGTTTTCTAGTTTGGTGTTCTAAACTTGAGGTTTCATGCAGGGCAAAATGGTTCTTGGGGTCGTTTCTGGTGTTCTTTCCATTCTACAAGAACTTCTTACGAATTGAAGGTACAGTATCTGCAACATATCATATATATATCTTTCAAAATCAGATACTAAATGAATTAATATTAAACTACTTAATTGTTCTTTAAATATATGCAAAATCAGATAAAATTGAGAAAACCGCGATTACTATGTTAAATGGTGTGGAGTCGGTAGCAGAGGCGGTAGATAAGGTGGCCGAGAATGCACAACGGTCACTTCCCGAAAACTCGAATCTAATGAAAGTTGCAAAAACAGTAGAGAAATTTGCTGAAAATGTATATAAGGGTGCAGAAGTTGCAGAATCCATCGTGGAGAAGGTATGAAAATTGATCTATCTTTTTCCTATTTTTCCTAGCTATTATTAACATCTTTGGGCTAAACTTTTCTAAGCTATACTTAAGAAAAGTTGAGGAATTAAACTTGAAATGAATGATGATCAGAAACTTCAGTATCATTACTAATCGTCCAGAAAATGTGTTTGACTACGATAATTAATTAAAAGGAGGTACAATTTGACCAAAATGCAATCTAATCTGCACGCAGAAATGACCAAGCGATCGAGAAAATTGTGGATGATGGATTTGTATACGCGCAATTGAATTTATATCATATTTCATCTTAATTTAAAGCAAGGTGCATGCCATTGATGCCAATGAAAAGTTTAAAAGTACATTGAAGGTCAGTTGGATGCACGTGCCTTGAAAGACTCAATAAGCCATGTGCAATTGCTCAACGTGGAATCACGTGCTTAAACTGCACAATAACAGATAGTTAGCATTAAAATTTTAGCAAGTTGCACATATAATGCATGAACCTGGTCAATAATGGCGTGGTTCTGAAATATAACTACGTACCTAATAAAAGATGCAAATTTGCTCCGTAATAATTTTTTTTTACTGTCTTTTCTCCCTTTGAAGGTTGATAACGTAGTTGATAAGTTTGATGAAATGGTGGAGCCGATTTTTGAAGATAAAATTGCGCTTGTCGACGGAAGCAAAGATACATGATCGAAGGAGCTAGAACGGATTGTAGTGTTATGGTTTAGGATTTAGGGTTTAGGGTTTAGGGTAATCTTTTTAAAAAAAAAAACCTGGTAGTGCCATAGTTTAATCTTATGTGGTGGTTTTTTTCATTGTTGTTGATTTATTACTCGATTAATTTATTAATTTGTAGCTGTAGTGATCAAAGTTTGTAGTTAATAAAAGAGCAAAGAGAAGGCTCCGCTGGTGTTGTGAAGTTTGAATGTTGCAAATTAAATACATTTATCTGGCGAATAAATCAAACTAATTAGTTGTTTCAAATGTATAAATTAAAGGTAAATCAAAACAACATTATCAACTGAATAGACTGAAATTGGCGATCGAGCGAAAAAAAAAAGCAAATTATCTTCTGTTCATAGTCTTTCCCATCTGACATCTATTAATTTCTCAATCAAAACAAAGAGATATATAGAAATTATAATATTCTTAATAAGTTTGCTTAATGGAGTGGTTAGTTGTTTATGTCAGCTATATATACAGTGCATGATTTTATTTGTTCTAGTTATTTAACGCAAACGAAACTCTTTCCTGGAATAAATCAGTTATTTGTTTTATTTTGTTTTGCAATTTCATATACTGAAAATATAAATATATTGGTTGCTTAATTAATAGGTTTTGTAATAAATAAATTCGGATAGTTGGAAGCTTAACGAAATGGCTTTTGGAAATTAGTCCTGTCAAAGCCTCTTTCAGCAGCATGACGCAATTAACTATATCAAACTAATTGGATTTAATTAAGTTTATTAAATAAATAATTACTCGAATCAGAGTTTTGGTCAAAAAGATTCTTTGACCCGTAAGAAGGGGTATCAAATCTTCGGGGTTTGGTTTGTTTCAAAAGAAAATGTACAACTTCAATTTATCCGAAAGAATCTAATAATTTTCATACTATTTAAAAGATGAGAGGGCAATATTAATTCATCCATCATATTAAGTAATATGCATGGTAGAATATTCAACATTAATTCAGATTTCTTTAAGATAAATAAAAAAATGAATTATACTCGAAACCTTCTGCAGCTCTTAATTTCCAAATTGTATCGTAATTTCCAAAAGGAAACACAACTTATCCACTGAGTCTCTAAAACTAACTGAAATGGAAAATGATAACAGCTGTCATGGCATGACAAACTGTTAGCAAGGAAGTTAATTAAGCTTTTTGGAGGGCTTAAAGTGCAATTGTTCATTGACTTAGCCACATTATTTGAATGAGTCAATGTTACCTAAAATGCTTAAAATACATCCCTTCCCTCGTTGCAGTTGTGGATCTCGGAAGTTACCCTCCATAAAAAAGTACACTTATCAGCTGCACATGTTTCCGACATTTTTATTAATATCCGAAGTTAAATGGAAATTAATATTTATGTCCAGATCTGCTGGGTTTCGCTAATTATACCCAAACTGGCTACAAAATGGCATGGCCGGTTCTCTTCCCCAGAAGCTGACCACAAAATAGCCATTCTTTTTTTCAAATTTTAATATCTATAAAAAATTATTTTTTCGGATTTAAAATTTGCAGCATCTCATGCAAAAAAATATTGTCTTTACTTACAATATTAAAAATAGTTCTTAACAGCAGCTGTCAAATTTTCAACAAAAAAAAAATTAGTTCTTAATAATTGCACTACAGTTTACACAAACTTGCAAATTTTCTAGAATTTATCTCTTACCTCAGTTTCAGTCTTCCCTTAAATAATCTAGATTATAATTTTTATTCGAATCTTCTATTGCAAGATGCAATTTGCAAGACAATTTCTACGCGCATAATTTGGTAATGGGAGGGTAACTTCCGGACTCCGTTGAATACTGATATAGTGATATTTTAATAATTCATTATTTGCACTTGACTTGGAGAAAATCATGCATTTATAGCATAAGAAAGTCAGCACCTTTGAGGGCCATAATAGATTATATCCGTTGACAGATAAGAAGCAGCGTGGATACACATTGATCTGTTGAATTATCTTTACTTTAAGAAAGACATAACTACGGTAACAATAGTTCAAATACCCAGCCATAGAGGGATGCATTCATTCCTAAGTAACTAATTCGAAAAAAAAGGAGATAATTGTGGGACCGACTGATCGAATAAAATGTTTAAACGAGTATCAATCTATAACTTTTTATTTGCAAATTTAATAAATTATTATTATAATAATTATTATTGTTATTATTATGATGAGATTTTATTTATATACAATATTTTAGTTTATTTCATTAGTACCTGTGATGAGATTTAATTATGCAATATTTTACATAATTAATATCATTAATAATTTATATTCTTTCGAAAAACATATGACCGAATTATAATATTTTTATATTTTTATGATATTATGTATTTAAAATAATATTTATCACTTTTATTCTTCCTAGCAATAATTGAAAGGTCAATATTTAACAAGTACAATCTCAATTTCACCCATTAATGTGTACCCACTCCGCTCCTCCCAAATCATGGACTTGAGAGTAGGTCCGATGGGCATCGGATCTACTCTGATTTGATGGGTTTAACCACTGCCTATTTGCTTTAAAATTCGTGAGGAAAACTTTAAAATTCGTGTCTATTTCAATTTCCGTGCGCACATATCTTAAATTAGATTGGACGGTCATCATGTCGTTGAACCTAAAAGTAGATCCGATGGGCATCGGACCTACTCCATTCTCCAAATCATGATGTTGTCATCTTGTTTGCAAGTTGCTCTCTAGAATATTTTACAAAATGCTTACAATCTAACCTGTCTCTGATTCTCTTTTCAATATCCACGGTCTATTAGAGGTGTTAATCATGTCCGGTTTATTTGATTTTCAATCTTACCGAAAAAGTTTAAAAATAAATTATTTGGTTTTTCGATTTAAATAAATTGGTTTGATTTAACTTTTGAATTACTCCGGTTTTTTATATTTGATTCGGTTGAGAATTTTTAAAACCGAAAAGACTGAACTAACCGAATTATATATGGTTCAAATTCATATTTTAGTGTGATCAATGGCTCAAATTTTGATTTGAATATTTGAGCACATCTACGTATTTTTGTATGAAATTGAACAAATATGTAATGTCAACAACTTATATTTTCATGATTATTAAATATATTTGTCCATGTACTGAGTTTTAACCTTTTAAAAAATATTTTTTCTTATTTCAGTTCAACTAAATAAACTGAAACTTACTTTGATTATTTTGGTTCGCTTATTATCCAGTTGACAAGTTCAATTCAGTTGGTTCGGTATACGTTTAAACACCGAACAAAATATTAGTTTGACTATTTTAATTTGGTTTTAACCGGACCAACCCAATGAATACCCCTACAACCTATACCTAATTGTTTACCAGCTCGACCCAACTGAATGAGTATCCCCTTAGGTACTACGTACAATACCGAAATAAATTTTCTGTAGAAATTAATAAAAAGTAAGAGAGAGAAACATAAAGAGTATATTAGTTTTTTTATTAGTAGAAAGATTGGTATAAATTCTACCAATCTGAAAAGTCCCAAAGTTTGGAACGGACTGATCCTAACTCAAATTTCTAATTTTTCTTTATTTTTCCGCAGGTTATGAAATAGCATCAAAGGGGATCCGATATTGAGGTCTCAACTCTCAACATTAGATCGGTATAACTCATATTGATCCCAACTTTGGATTTCTTTTTTTGTCATCCCGTCCCTTCCCCTGCCTCTCTCTCTTCTCTCTCTTTCCAAAACTTAGAAGTTAGAAGTAAGAAGAAAAGAAAAATGGCGAAACCCTTAAAAAAAAGATTCTTGATTTGTTGATCAAATTTAACTCCGTTTGTTGAAATAAGTTTAGATTTAAGAGGAGAAGTCCGCAGAATATTAGATCTGTTTTTTATGAAACCTTTTTTTAATTTATTTGATCCGAAATTAACTATAGAACTAATTGATATTGTTGATTTACAAGTAGAAATATAACTTTCATGAACTTATTATCTCTAGTTTGTCACTGATGTAGTTTTGATTGAGGCGGTACAAGCAATTGGAAACTTAGCGGGAGCCTCCTAAACCATTTTGAAAGAAACTCACGGTTTTGAGGTGACTAATTCCTACTATCTTGCATCTGTAAGTGACTTATTTTGCATCTGTAGGTGGCTAATTCCTGCTTCTCGTAGATTTTTAAAATTTGATCAGTAGTTCAATGTGCAAAAATAATGACATGATTTTTTGTTTAATGATTTTTTGTGATCGCATGCTACTCATAATTATGTTATTAAGAGATGGATCGAATGTTCTCTTAAAGATTTTTCTCAAAAAAGAAAAACACCTAACTTGGCTGGCATAATAGTCATACTAGTCTTATGTCTCGAATTTGTTTAACAATCAGCTGGTGTTTTGATATTTCCACAGATAGTGTAATTTTAGTGTTATTTAGTTTTAGATATTGTAAGCTTTGTTCTAAAAGCTACCTCATAAATAACATTGGCAAAGAAAATATAAAACGTAGTATCATAACTAACATTGAGATTATGAATTGATTTATTTATGTGTTCAATAATATTTTATAAATATGTTAGATCAATTCATTCTTGTGTACTATTAATTTAGGTATGATGGATGATTATCCACAATTATTGCATCTCCACCCTTCAGAGCTTAGAATATCGCATATTAGTTTCGCAGAAGGTAAAATTGCATATTTTTTTATATTTAAATTTTTTTCTTTTGGATTAATCATTTTTGCTGTGTTAAATTTTTATTAATTTTTTGCAAAAAAAAGATAAGGTTTTGCGTATCGGCGCACATCAGATGCACGTGCAATATAGTGAAGAAATCTCCCAAGGTCTGAAGAATATTGGGTTGTATCAAATTGTCCGAGTAAATGATTGTCCTATTGACCCTGCATTGATCAATTCCCTTGTCGAGAGATAGAGGTCAGAGACCAATATTTTTCATCTACTGTTTAGCGAAATAACTGTGACTTTGGAAGATGTTAGCATCTTATGGGTTTACCGATTCAAGGTAATTAAGAATATTTTTGTTATTAGATTAGTAATCTCTTGTTTGGTTGGTTTTGTTTTCTTTTATTACATTCCAACTTCAATTCAGAGAGTAATAAAAATATAAGTTGATTAGTTAATAAATTCTTGAGTTTTTAATACTCATCTCTAACTTCAAAATTAAGAGAGATAATTAGAATGCTGACTTCTATAAGATTTCAAGTATAATATTGTATAATAATTTCAGATGATGTTATTAATTATATTACTTAACTAACTAGGACTATCAAATAGATATACTTAGTAATTTTATTTATTGTAGGTGAAGCAATTACTGGTATTAGTGATGATGAGTGGAGCAAGTTTGTGGAAGAATATTTAGGGATTGACGGGACGTACGACAGTGAGAATCCGTACAACACTCCTTGGAGGTGGAAATAAAAAAGAAGCGTTGTGTTATTCTTAAAGTATCATATTCGTTTGGTCTATCTATGAAGTCATTTTGAAGAGGAAATACCAGATAACATTGACGACATGACAATGTACAAATGGACTCGCGCATATTTTTGCATAACTGCTTCAGTAACTAATATTGTTGTTGTTGGCTGAACAGAAAGGTTAAATGTACCAGACTGTACCCTCTTCTATTTTGCTTAGTGTTTTTCATGAATCTGGTTTTGGTGCAGAAATTATTTTTGTGGAAGTTAATGGTATTGGTTCTATAGTTATAAATCATGTTATCACTACAGCAAAAAATGTTATCTGCGACCGGTAGCAGCGACCGGCGCTGTCGCCGGTCGCTGAAAGTCTTTTTTTCAAAAAGAAAAAGAAAAACACCGAAAATCATTGGCGACCAAACAAAAAAACCCAAATTATTGGCGCCAAACCAAAACCCTCCCGCCGATCTCCCAAAACCCATCCCGTCTTAGCCCCAAAACCCTCCCGCCGACCCAAAACCCATCGCCGCCTTAGACCCCGACCCTTGCGCGATTTTTTTTCTCTTTCGGTTAAATAACCTTGGCCTTTGTTCTTGGTTCGATTTCTGGCTTTCTTTCTCCTTCGCTCATGCGCTGAGACAAAAAACTCTCTCTCTCTTTTCTGTTTGCCGCTGTTTTGCTATTCACCGAAACCCTAGGGTTTTTGAGGCGGAGCAGTATTGAGGCGGCTGTGAGGTGGAGCAGTATTGCTGGTACCGGCCGTTCTTCCTGCCTCTTTGCGATTCTCTCTTTCGGGTAATTCCCTTTGCACACCCTTTTAATTGATCGAGTAATTTTTGTGATGATATAATGTTGGATTGACGTCTAGCGTGGGTTGTTGATTTTCCCGGCTTGACGATTGTTGAATTGGGGGATTTTCTTGGGTTGTTGCTTGCGGGGTGTGCCTTTGTGCGGATTTGCTGTTTCTGGTTTCCATTGGTTGCTGGTTACTGGTACGCCCCAATTTCTTTGTTTGCTGGGGCCTTCGTGTGCCCTGTGCCGTGATCCCTTGACTTCCTTGTTTATGTCTTTGCTGGATTTACTGGCACCGTACCAGTACAGGTACGGTGATTTATATGCTGGGTTGTCTCCGTTTCTCTTGATTCTGTCTTTACTGGCACCGTACCAGTACAGGTACGGTGATTTATATGCATTATATATATACCCATGCTATATGGATGGTGCTGAATATAAATGGATGGTACCGACCTTCCGTTTCTCTTGATTCTGTCTTTGGGGTTTATTCATGTTAAGAAGAGAAGAAAGAAACGAGCAATTCCTAATGCAATTCTTCCTGTTTTTATTTTCTGATCCAAGCACCTTTTTGTCAGGGTTTGAATCTTGGTCCAATTTAACTAAGCTAGAGATGCTAGACTTTTCATTGAACTACCTGCCTAAAAGCCTCATTTCCTCCTTGGCCAAATTATCATCAATTCGAGCACTTTATCTGGATTCTAATTCTATGATGGGAGGCAATATTAATGTCCCTATCAAAGGTAATCTCTTATAAATATACCACTTTATGTTTATGACAACAATAAATTAAGCTTCTTTTATTTTCTTAAATTTGACCGATATTTTTAGTTCCCAACAAGATTTTCAGTCTCTTTTAGCACAATATCACAAGACTAAGAAACTTGAGGTTCTAGCTACACTACAGCAAAATAAGGTATGGGTCAATTTCTCGGCAAAAAGTGCGTATGCTTTTCCATTTCAAAATTTCTCAATTTCTCAATTTGTTAAAATCTAGTTGTACATTAGTAACTTATTTTTTATGTTACTTGGAGTCCTGCTTAATTGGTTCTCAGTTGAAAAATCTGTTGGATATACAAGGATTTGGTGTTTCCTTGTCAAAGTCTCACTGTAGTGGGATTAATATGGGTTCATGTATACTTCATTTTTGGGAGGGGAGGGGGGGTGGATAAATTCCTAATTTCCATAAAATTATTGTCATACACTATTAGAATCGTTTATTTTTTGTTTGTTTATTTTTTTTTTTGAAAACTTGGTAGTGGCTTCCAAGGTATTTTTTGTTTAATTGATTGTAATATTTTTGGGGCTGTATACACACTTGTCAAACTTTTTCATGTTTTTGAGAATGTTTCTAGCTTCTATAAATGACATTCATGTACATAATTGTTATAGGTACTGAAGTAGCTTTGAGCTTGAGCATATCTCAACCAAATACTGGGAGCCCAAAGATGGATCAAAATTTAACGGGCAGTCAACTTCAGCATGGATCCAAGGTTGACTTCTTATAAATACTCTTTTAAAGAAGAACATTTTTCCAATGTCTCTGATTTTATGTTTAATATGGCCTGCTATTTTCTTTCTTGCATCGTTCCCTTCTGGGTCCAATTAATTTGCAAACCTTCCTTTAATAAGGTATACAGACATTGACCTGAAGGAAGTTTTGGTGATGCTGGCATTCATTTTTTCTCATCAACATCTCTTGTTATTTCTTTTGATGATTTTGGCTATGTATCATTACTCTGACATGGTTATTTTCATTGACTTGCAGCCTACACTAGGGAGAGTAACTATCCAAATAGATAAAGTTTTGACGGAAGGGTTATATAGTGGTATGTTCAGCCTTAGTCCATGATGGTGGCAAGGATAGCAAAATTTACTCTGAGAACTCTTGAGATAGAGATTGTGTGGTCAAATAGAACTTTCAGGGGTACATTCTAGCAAAATTTACTTAAAAAAAAAATCTAAAACATTTTTAGACATGGTTAAAGGGTTGATTGAGTATTGGCTTCTCATACTCTGATGGTTGAAAAGAGTGTCGAGTACTATACATTTTGTACAGGTGCTTAGAGAGTTGGGTGCGTGTAACTAAATTGGAAGTAGTGTTTAATGTGTCTGAGTTGTACTATTGGAATTTCGAATTGTTTATTAGTTTGAAATTTGGTGAACTATTGTATATATTGATGTTTAATATTAAATTTGTTTGTATGTTTGTATGTTTTTAATAATTAGCATGTTTGTTATTAACTGTATAATGTTGGGTAAATTGAAATTTTGAAACTTGATTGGGCTTAAATGGTGTAAATTAAAATAATATAACAAAATTTAAAAAACCTGACAGAAGAGTATCAGCGACCGGTTTTAAGTATCAGCGACCGATATATTTGGTCGCAGAAAGTTTTTGCTGACGTCACAAAAAAACAACAGCGACCAAAACAATTTGGTCGCAAAAGATTATCAGCGACCGGGTGACGTAGTATCAGCGACCGGTGACGTCATCATAAGAGTATCAGCGACAATGCTTACAGCGACCGGTGTATCAGCGACCGAAATTGACTTTCAGCGACCGTAAATATTATCAGCGACCGGCGCCCATACTATCAGCGACCGGAATTCCGGTCGCTGATAGTCAGTTTTGCTGTAGTGTATAGAGTCCGGCTAGTATAACACTAGTGTTATTTCAAATTAAATAACACCACATTTTAAACCATTGGATCTGCTTTAATATTCGTGCGCAAGACTTTAATATTCGTGCACTAGTGTCTTGCACGAATATTAAAGCAGATCCAATGGTTTAAAATGTGGTGTTATTTAATTTGAAATAACACTAGTGTTATACTAGCCGGACTCCATGTTATATAGTACGAGTAGAACTAGGGTGTTCCTAAGTTCATCAAGCATCTTTGTGAACTCAAATCTAAAATCTATTAAATTAGGTTCAAACGATAAATCCATACCGTTGAAATCCTTCTACCTTATGAGTGATACGTCTACATATGAAATTTTAGAGTTTCGAATTAATTTATATAAAGTTAAGTGGTCAAAATTAGAAGGTTTATA
Organism: Carex parvula; assembly: GCA_025461045.1. NCBI lineage: Eukaryota > Viridiplantae > Streptophyta > Magnoliopsida > Poales > Cyperaceae > Carex > Carex parvula. The sequence continues at coordinate 102,648 of JAJGRW010001371.1, forward strand.
AATTAATTTTAATGCATTCACTAGTGGAAAAACACAAATCAGGATCGGGTATACTCGCACATCAGGATCGGACCTACAGCCGATCCTGTTCCAGCCGATACAAGTAGTCAATCTCAACTGTATCGGTTAAACAACCGATCCAGATAGAAACAATCTGGATCGGGTAATGAATATAAACCCGATCCTAGTTTTAGTTATCGCGATCGGTTTTATTAAGTAACTGATCCCAATCATCCAGAATCTGCATCGGTTATTTATTCCAACCGCTCCCGACTTCATAGTATTTGGATCGGTTAAAAATAAAACCGATCCCGCCTTGTCCAGTATTTGCATCGGTTAAACATTAAACCGATCCCGGAATGTAAGTACCAGGATCGGTTTATTATCACGCGATCCTATATTTATTATCTGGGCAAATTAATTAAACAATTGGATCGGTTTTTAACAAACCGATCCAATATTCCGGCCAATATATAAAATATTTTTTAATATAACAACAGAGCAACTGGATCGGTTTTGTTAAAAATCGATTCAGATAACTAGCAGGTTCGGTTTATTTATACGAACCGATCCAGAAGGTTGTTATCACGATCGGTTGTGTATAAATAACCGATTCGGATAGTGATCCGAATCGGTTAATAAATTAATAACCGATACTGATTTTTTACTGTGTTTTAAAAAAATTTATTTTATATTTGGCCAGCTTCCAGTATATTTTGCTGGCCTATATAGGATATCACATGCATCAGGAATCACCACAAATCGATACACATCCTAAATTATTAGAAAAGTATCACATCCTAAATTATTAAGCTCCTAAATCCATACACCATATCATAGAATTATTAAGCTCCTAAATTATTACAAATTATTAGAAATTATCACATTCTAAATTGTTTTACTTTTTGAATGATTACCTCCTTTAAGAAAAAGTTACACCACGAGTTGCGAATCTCGTCCATTCTGTAAACCGGGGTACTTAGTGGGTAAGTCCTGCATTTTTTAAATGATATAAGAACACAATTAAATATGTACTTAATTATATTGAAGCAACTATGCTTACTTTTGGAAAATATATAAATGTATATATACCTTCATTTTCGGAAAATCACGGAGGAAGCGATGTATTATGTCGTGCATGAACATCATGACATAATATCCACATTCCCAACCTCCATTTTGTTGTGGGCACTACATTACACATCAAGATAGTTAAAAAAATTAAACAATTTTTGCACATATAGATTTTGACCAATTTTAATTTGCAGCTAGGTCCTATAATCATATCATAACCAAATTTCACCATTTTTACATCTAAGTCCCTCGTTTAACATCACCAACTTAGCAATTTACAAACAACAAGAGAAGTTAAAAAATAAGTACTTACCCTGCAATAATTAATCTTGAAATTAGAGCATTTTCCAACTCCTCCAATCATCTGGTCCAATTGGTAGGGCCTGTTGAAAAAAATACTACCAATTCTAAGAAAATATTAATGAAAATCTATAGATTTGACAAATAAAGCTTGAAAAGCATACATTTTGAGCGCATCGATGATCTTCGGGTGAAGTGGAGCCGATTTCTTACCAGCAGGTCTTACTGAGAGAATCGAACACGTACGCCTGACTCTCCCTTGGCATAAGCACGACCAAGAGCCAATGTGTTATGCAAATTAGGTTTTGTATCATCTCACATTCTATAATTTGGGTCCGACTAATTTGCTGCCGGCAGCATTCTGGCCAGCTGCTGCCGGGGGCATTTCGGCCATTTCTGGTGTTCACACAACAACTTTTTTTTATATAGATGTTCAATCTATATTATAATCTACTTGGAGACAAATTTTACTTTTTTGGAATTTTTTTACTATTTATTAAGCCACTTTGAAAATTCCAGATCACTTGATCTAGAATTCTGGATCAAGTGATCTGGAATTTCAAAGTGGCTTAATAAATAGTAAAAAAATTCCAAAAAATGTAAAATTTGGTCTCCAAGTAGATTATAAATAGATTGAACATCTATATAAAAAAGTTGTGTTTGAACACCAAACATGGCCGAAATGCCCCGGCAGCAGCTGGCCAGAATGCTGCCGGCAGCAAATTAGCCGTCCCAATTTGATTTATACGAAATGAAAGAAACTTAATAAAATTAGAATGTATATATAGCACTAACTTCTGATGATACGGTATGAATATCAGTTTCTTCTCCGGTTTTCTCTCAGTACAACCTTTAAGTATTTCTCAACGTATTCTATTGATTGGGCACCACCCTCCAACAAGTGTAAATTGGTTTTCATGGGGTCCATGAAACCAAACACGCTCATCTTCTCGATGTTCCTCCTTGTTGTATTTCTGCAGATACCTGCAAAAAAGGAATACAGGTGATCTCGATTTTTCATTTTGGATTAAAAGTAGTACATTCTACCATTATTACGAATGTTAACTCACATCATGAAGATCTGAATAATCGGTCCGGTGAGCCACTCCTTTGGTTTACACCAACGTCAAAAAAATCATCTGCATTGACTACCAGGGGTTCTTCATGATGGAAAAGGTCAGGTGGCTGGTTGACGTGAAATGCTTTGTTAGGTTGGGCTCAAGAACCGACACGCTAGAGGGTACAAGACTGTGGGAAAACGGACAAAATCGATACCACCAAACATGTTTGTTCAGTTTGTACCACATCCCCACCAGTAAGAACATTGGGTGGTTCCTGCAATTAACATAATACCATAACTAAAACTCTACCATAGAGATACAAATTATAACTATAAGAAGTTGTCAATAATACTATGCATTTTTACTGATCAATGGATTATCAGGTCCATTCGGCCATGCGGTGGAGCTGCCAACGGCTGAGATGATGGTTGGCATGTCTTCATGGTGGTACAGGTAGAGGGGTGTCTTCTTCACCGGGACCCACTGCATCCCACCATTACCCTTGCATGGTCAGGTGGTTAGAGGCCTCGTGTGAATGGTCTCTCCAGGATTACTGGAAACATTAATTGTCCCCGAAGCCACTTCAACCTTCTTCCCATCTCGATGCTGAGAAAGTCTGCATACTCGGTGCGACGGCTGTACATGCTACAAAGTTCATCGAAGGAATAATATGTATAAAACTAAGGCATGTAGTAATAGAATTATTATCTTTTAATTTGGATGGAAAAATATGTATTTATTTGCATTACCTCCATCGGGAAAAAGAGGGAAGTCCGTGGTCCAACTGATGGCAGCTGCTCGCTACGGCTGTTGGGCGTGTGAGTGGCTGTTGGGCTTTCCGCCGAGTATTCCTCGGCCCATCAATGTTGCCATTTGCTCCGCTAACATTCCTCTCATTTTGTCCTCCATTTCTTCCTTTATTCTCTCCTCTGACAACTTGTACTCTCGCCGCCACTTCTCTCTGTATCCTATCTTCAATGTCCGCGCCAGACCCAGAAAGCCCGTGTCTCCTCTTTTTCCGCTTCCTGTATATGCCTTTTAATTACCCACCCAGAGCTCCAAGGCCTCTCACCCTCCCATGCATGTTCCGGATTCGGCAGAGATTTTCCTAGAACATCGTCGTAACGATCGACGGGCAACAAGCCTTTGTTGAAAGCCTCCTGTTGTTCTTCCTGAAATGACAATGGCAACCTGTTATCACATAATAAATTAGAGTTGAATTTCAAGGAATGAAAATATCTAAATCCTCACAATAGTCTTGACGATTGCTTCTGTGTCCGGGTTAGGATAAAGAAGTTCCTCGCCATCGGAAGTCGGCTTCGTGTGTCCTAGTGTCCACGAGACATGCCTATACTGAACAGACATATCAAGAAACTGCTCCTGTGACAGTATAGTAGTTGACCCCTGGGTAGACGGATCACTACTTACTGCTTTAGAGTTTGCAATTTTCTGGAATGCTTCTTTGAGCCTATTCTGGAATTTCTCACCGCTGTACCCTCTGGATCCCAGGTAATGTTTATACTTGTTCTTGGACTGATTCTCCTTCCCCTTATTGCTTTTATTCTGCAATTTACCCAAAGAAACAATTACGAGTATGAAAATCGTTGAACAATTAAACAATTAGGTTCATTGAACGTTTATAGTTAAAAAAAGTGACCTTGAATTCATCCGACCGGCGGGACTCGACAAAGGCATCCCAAGCTTCTTGTGTGATCGAGAGCTTCTCAAGGTCGGGCGTCGTACCTGCGTTGACGTGCTTAGTCAGAGCTACTCTGTACTTTCCTTGCATGGTTTGTGGTGGTTGTAGTAGAGATTGAAGGGCTAGGGTGGCGGAGAGAAGAAGAGAGGAAGAGTCGGTTCGCAGGGGTCGAAGAGGCGCCGAAAACGTCTCGGACGATTATAAAACGTCTCACAACGATTTCTTCTGGACATTTGAAGATGAAAATTTTGGTTTTGAATTTGATTTTAACATTAAATCGTCAGGACGTTTTACAATCGTCTAGGACGTTTTTGTACTTTTTGTCATAATTAAAAAGCTATTTTGAAGTCTGAGAATTTAATTAAATCGTCCAGACGTTTTGACAATCGTCCGGGACGTTTTAGAATGTTTTGTACCTGCGTTGACGTGCTTAGTCAGAGCTACTCTGAACTTTCGGTGCATTTCTGCCATTTTTTGTATTATCTCTTCTTCAAATATTGATCATCACCATCAATATTCCAGTCCATCTGCCAAACAAACAGAAATCAAGGTTTACGTGAGTTAAATTCAACTTTGCTAGCTTGTGAGCTTAGGACCATGTTATTTACCTGGATTTGGTTCCATATCTTTTCCTTCACGTCGTCTTCTACCTGAGACCACTCTAGGCACGTTATAGGAACGTTCCTTCTTACCAATATCCCAAGGTGCGAGGGGTATTTAGTGGTTTGCCTATTAATAATAGGCCTCCCAAGTGCATCAAATTCAACATGCTTGCCGGTCTGATTAACGACGGTAGCAAGTTGGGAAGGCCCTCTTACTCGCTTCTCACCCGAGGCGCGCTCGCTACCGCCACCACTAGCCTCACCAGCACCACTAGCCATCTGAACGGTTAGATAGAGAATAAAAAAACAACCAATTTAGAGTGAAAATTTGATTTATTTGGATTTTTCTGCTATTTTTTTAGAATATTCAAAACTGGAGCAGCATGTGTATTCGTGCTGTTTTTTCAAAACTGGAGCAACATGTGAATTTTCTAAACTTGGGGAAGCATATTACTTTGAACAATGTAAACCTTGATCCCAATATAACTTTGAACAATACAACTTTGAACAATATAAACTATGAAAACCAAGTCCGGTACCAGCAACAGCAACACAGTGAAATTAGTGCGAAATTAGTCCAGTTAAATTAGTTAAAAGGTACCAGTTAAAAGGTGAACTCAAGGTACCAGTTAAATTAGTCCGGTACCAGAGGTGAACTCAAGGTACCAGTTAAAGGTACCAGTTAAAAGGTGTTTT
>JAJGRW010001372.1:0-66237 GCA_025461045.1 Carex parvula
TTTATCTTTCATGGCTGTTACGATCAGTTGGAGAGAAGAATCGTAGTTTTCTATATCTTCCATCTCACGATACACCTTAGAAATAATGTAGAGATGGTGAAGCAACGCATGTGCCGCTGGTGTGTACGAGCAGGATAGTTTGACAGTTGCATTGAAAAAGGATCCAAGGAATTTTGTGAATAATACGGTGGTAGAGGGTTAGAATTTTGTGGATAATACTTAACATCTTGAGGAAAATACGGTGGTGAAGGAGGGTTAGAATTTTGTGGATAATAGTTAGGAATTTATTCAAATATATCGTTTCCAAATAACTCCACGATTTGCTCAACCGTTCGTCCGCGAGGAGTTGATTCCATTTCTTCTACATATTAAAATTAACATATAAAAAATAAATCTAATAAATAAATCTAACAAATAATTCTAACAATATCTAAGTTTCTTCAAGGTCTTGGGTTCAAAACAAATTTAAAAATGTCCAACGCCGAATTGGTGTTGTTAGAATTATAATAGTGTTGGGTTAAAAAAAAAACCATGTCTCGGGATGTTAGAATTAGAATTATACATATTTGAATTTGAGATCTGTTCAATCTAACAAATCCGAATTTGAGATATATTTAATCTATTTAAAAATAAATCTAATAATATTAAATAAATCTAACATAAAACTGAATTTAAAATAAAATCCAACATATTGTAACATATAATCCCTTCAATGTCTTGGGTTAAAAAAAAAACCAAAATTTTCGACATTTGAATTTGAGATCTATTTAATCTAATTTAATAGTATTGTTAGAAATATTACAATGGGTGCATCTATGTATAGTTTGCATTTTTATGGTTTCTAACATATAATTCTAATTTTGAGGATAATTAAGTGCTAATTAAAAATAAATCCGAAATTAAAATAAATCTAACATAATATATTAAAATCTAACATTTTTAAAAATATTTAGAAATAAATATAACCTATTTAAAAATAAATCTAACATAACATATTAAAAATAAATCTAACCTATTTCAAAATAAATCTAACATATTTAAAAATAAATCTAACAAAAAACCAAATTTAAAATAAAATCCAACATATCTAACAAAACATATTAAAATCTAACATATTTTAAAAAAATAAATCTAACCTATTTAAAAATAAATCTATCATATTAAAATCAAAATTTAAAAATTAAATTACTAAAAATCCGAATTTAAAAATAAATCTAACATATTAAAATCAAAATAAATCCGAATTTAAAATTTTAATTACTATAAATCCGAATTTCAAAATAATCTAACATATCTAACATAAATATAATAATATCAAATAAATCTAACATAAAACCGAATTTGAAATAAAATCCAACATATATAACATATCTAACATATGTAACATAAAATAAATCTAACATTCAATTTTAGAGTCCAATTACTCTAAAATAAATCTAACATTTAATAAATCTAAAATAAACTAAATCTAACATTTAATTTAAATTTTAAATTACTCTAAAAAAATAAATCTAACATAAACTAAATCTAACATTTAATTTAAAATCTAAATTACTCTACAAAATCTAACAAAAAATAAATTTAACATAAACTAAATATAACATAAACTAAATCTAACATTCAATTCAAATTTTAAATTACTCTACAAAATCTAACAAAAATAAATCTAACATAAACCAAATCTAACTTTCAAATCTTGCGGTAAAATCTGGCGGGAGGTGACGAAGTGCCTAGACTTTCATAATTCCGTTTGCGCCTTTGCGGAATGAAATAAATTTGCAACTAAAATTTTCTTTTGGAATAATGAAATTAAAATTTGAGAATAATGAAAATAACAAGAGTTTGAGAGTAATGAGAGCATGAGATTGAGAATAATGAGAGTTTGATGTGAAAATGAGATAATGATGAGGTTTTTGGCCGACTTTTTCTGAAATGGAGACGTCTGTTCTGAAATGGTTTTCACAAAATTTTCAAAATTTCACACGGTTCACACGTTAGGGCAGGTCCGGGACGGTTTGGGCCGGGTCTAGTACGGGTTCACACGGTTTTGGCCCGGGTCCACACGGTTTTGGTCCGGTTGATACAGGTTTGGTCCGGTTCACACGGTTTTTGGTCCGGGTTGCTACCGTTTTGTCCGGTCTAGTTTGGTTTTGCCACGATACGGGTTGCCCCAGTCCACGGGTCAAGACCCGTCCGGTCTACTCCGGATCTAGTGAAAAAGCCGGGCAAAAATCATGCTAGACCCGGGTAGCAACGACCCCGGTCCAGCACGGGTTTGAACCCCGATCCGGATTGATCCAGGTCAAGTTCGCAAGTTGTTCGGTCCAATTCTGAACCGGCCGGTTTTTTTCAATACACTAGTTCCTACGACCGTGCATGGAACCAGTAAACTTTCCTGCCCAACGCTTTCATACTATGGTACTTTTTAAATGCACAAATAAGTCCGTATTATAGATTTATATGTTTTGTTTTAAAAGTTCAAACAGTTAATTCGAACCATCTAACATGATCTTTATGTGAAAATATATTTGAGACCAAATTTTTTATCTTTTGGAACTTTTAATTAATATCTTTAGATAGATAGAAAATTACCCGATCTAATGATTCTGGACTATTCGAAAGTAGTGATTTTTTATATGAATTTGAATGGTAAGTACATTTTTATATGAAGGTGATGTTGAGCGGTTCGGATCAATTATATGAACAAAAACAATGAAAATAAGAATTTACAGTACAAACTTATTTGCACACTATAAAGTACCGTAGACTAACTCATCCAAGATTCATTTTTTTCCTGTTTGTATTGCTTTTCAACTTTTTGATGTTTAATAGATTTCCATGGAAAAGGCAAGACATAGTAGAGATTTAAATTAGCAAGACATCTATTAGCCAATTGGTACAAAATTGTACTCAGAGCATCCGACATTCAATGAGAAGATATTTGCTAAACAAGTGCTGGTTGCTTTCCAGCAAATTAATTGTTGGAAGTCTAATCAAACAATTAATTAAAATGTTTTTAGTGGATAATGAGGGTACTACGCCTAGATTAATTAGTGGAATCAACTTTTTGGAATAATGCTGTCTATTATTCCAAAGCACAAGGTATATTACAAGAATCTATCACTTGAAATTCCATTCCTTGTGTGATCAAACAAGCACCCAATAATTGTTTAACCTTTTAGTCCTAGTATATCAATTTTTTTTTGTAGCATCTAATCCTTATCCAATGTAATTACAAATGCATCACGGGAAGGAATGAAGAATGTAATTGTGAATTCTCTTACGTTTAAATTTGAAATAATATGGAAACTCATTTACTGCACGAGTTACCAAAAAAGCAGATTCTTTCTAGTGTGCAGCTTAGGTATGTAACAGAAGTCACATGCTGTGATCGGATATGTCACGGCATGGCACGACATGTGCGTCGTGACTATTTGTATGACGTAACCATCTTTTAAAAAGTTGACACGACACGCAAACTGATTTTGTCACGGTACGACACAGTATGTGGTCATGTGAATCACGCGTAGTCAGGACCGTTAGATCTTGATCGAATGGTAAATATTGAATAAACTAACTTAAATTATGAAAAACATAGTTAAATGTGATCAAATGTGACAATTATAGTCAGTCACATTTGGACACCATATGTGTGATTACTGTGTGACTAACATCCTGTGACTATTCCTCTAAATTTTGATCACAACACGACTCAACACATAAAAATATAACTCAATCACAATATGTGACCCCAAGTCACAACATAACTAATCACAACATGGCACGACACATATTTACATCCCAGTGTGCAAATAACAAATAACAAGTCTAGCCACAAATTTAGCTTGCAATAATGCACCAACAAACCAAAGAAGTGGCATTATACACTAGTGACTAACTGATCAATGAGGACTTGCCGTTAATAACCAGTCTTAATTTGGTCCCACAGTGACATAAGCATTTCTCACATGCAAATATTAGAATGTGCCTATCCATGTCATAAATGGGTCCCACAGTGACATAAGCCACAGGAAGTTGAAAAGCTTTTATCTGTCATTAGTCACTTGTTTTAGTTAGATAATAAGGTAATTATTAATGGGGATAATTTTTCATACATACCTTTGAAAACTTTTACTTCTCAACATTTTACAGTTTTTTCTTATTTGCCCTAGTTAACCTTCAAGTTGAATTACGAAAACTCCTAATTAGTTCACCTCGGCTTTGAAAATAAAAGACAAAATTATCCTTTGTTCTTTATATTGAAGCACAAAATGTTCCCTCCATTGAATTCTTATTTCCCCACCTCCTCTCTTCTCTCTTTGCTCCCGTTGCTATGCAACTCTAACAATCGTACAATGCTAAAATTGAAGATATATATATATAGGATGTTGTTTTGTTTCATGTTTAATGAAGCAGGGTGGTATATATCAACTAAAGATGTATGCTTATGCAGTTATGCTTATACCAGTATTATGCTCTTGTCCAATCCAATATATATTGATTTTAATTATGAGACGAATATACAAAAAATAAAATTGAACTCTTGAGCAAATTAATTGAAAATCTGTATATTGTTTTGTCAGGAAGCATGTGACATATGTATTATACAACTATCATTATCAAACCCATGAAATATGCAAAGCTATTAATAACTATAGTCCACTCACGTTAGTTGATATATGCTCAATAGTATTATCATCACGTCATCTTTCAATCCCAAAGAGCAAGAAGTTAATTTAATCTAGACAAAGAACAAAGGGTAATTTTGTCTTTCATTTTCAAAGCAAGCTAGGTAAATTACTGAGTAGCTTTTTAGTTTAATTAGAAGGCTAATTACATGAAGGACTAATAAGAAACAGTTTACAGTGTTGAAAGGTAAATAAAAACAGTAAAAAATTTCAAGGGTATATATATGGACAATTACCCATATGTACTATTTTCATACAAAAAAGCTACAAGAGTCATGTATGATTTGCAGTATATTAAATTTCATAAATGACTCTTGACTTGTTGTATTGGCGGCAAAACTGTATATTAAATTCAAGTCGTTTAGAATATTAATTTATTATTGGATATATATACACACTAGAAGCTTACAATTTTCATCAACTTCATTTAGAAGTATATAATATAATTATGCCCAAACTATTAGATATTTATGTAAACTTTATTCATGACAATCATTATATATGTCAATTATTACATTTCCAATGCATCTTTCGCTTCTAGTTGCGTCCTTGATTTCATAAACTAAAATTTCAAACGTTAATCGAGTTCTGAGAATGTTACACATGGTAAATTCACAAAGATAATAGAAAATGAGGAGGGTTCCAATGCCTCCATTTTTTCATGCCTCCATCATGCCTCCCATTTTTAAAACTTTAATAACTCAAAATTTAAAACTTAAAAGTCAAAATAAAACCGTTGGATATGATCTACATCATTATATCTATACACGTGTAAAAAATTATGACATTTCAATTTTGTTTTGGTTGTCATCAAGAGCTTGTAAAAAAACGTACTAATGTGGATAATTTCTAGACGTTGATTTTTCAACTTATTGATTCACATAAAAACAAAATCAAAATGTGATAATTTTTTATGAACACATAGATAAAATGATATAGATCATATCCAACGGTTTTATTTTGACTTTTAAGTTTTAAATTTGAGTTATTAAAGTTTCAAAAATGGAGGCATGGTGGAGGCATGAAAAATTGAGGCATTGGAACCCTCCTCATAGAAAATAGCGTTAATATATAAGGTTTGCCTAACCTAAGGACCTCACATAATATATATATATATATATATATATATATATATATATATATATATATATATATATATATATAGGACCATAACGCTCAGATAATCAGAAAACGTAGAGTCAAGCCTTAGCTTAAACTAGACTCTAGTTTTTGTTGTTTACTTTTACTGCACATATGCGCATCTCTTTCAATAAAATGGTGAGAGAAAATTATTGAGAAGCAACTAATTAACTTATCATTTTTATGTTTCTATGTTCAATGTTCAATATGTTCAAGTTCTCTCTTTACATGTCATTGCTAGAGATTACAACTTCTTCCAATAAAAGTTCTTAGAGAAAAGGCGGGTCCTGCTTTTCCGATCCGAACCATTCAAATTTGTTCATTCACGTATCTCGATAAAACAACTTTTTCATATACAAATCTCAACGAATTTGAATGGTTCGGATCGGAAAAGCAGAGCCCTCCTTTTCTCTAAGAAAAGGAGCAGAGGCAGATCCGTTGACATCCCTATGCATCTCAAGTCAACTAGGACTAAATTGAGTTCAACACCTTTTTTTAATTATGTTGGACAAGTGACAGTATTTTCTTCACTTGGTACGCAGCGTTTCAGCTGTCAGAGCAATTATTGGAATAACAGAATTTTGGCTTTATCGCCTTCTCTTTCTTGGTTGTTTTTGAACGAAGCAGTACCATACCTCACTGTTTTTTTTTTTAATATGAATGAGGTCAAAGTATCGTACCTTTAAATATTTATAAAAAGTATTGAGTGATATGCATATTACACAATGTAATATGGTACGCTATGAACTCATATTTTTATTTTTGAAGTTCAAATAATCGATCTGAACTATTCAACAAAATCTTCATATGTAAAATGTGCTTGCAGATCAAATTTTACATATTTTAAAATTTTTGTACTATTTTTTAAATAGATATAAAATCACTTGATTTGAAAATTCTAGACCATACAAAAGTGGTTTTCTATCTATCTAAAAATATATTAACAAAATTCTAAGAAAGAATAATATAAAATTTGATCTTCAAATACATTTTCAAACGGAGATCAATCATGTTTATCAGTTCAAATTGACTGTTTGAACTTTAAAAATCGATTATGAGTCCATAATATGTGTCGATTCGTACTATATTACCATAGCCTCACTCAAAAATATTTAATTAAAGTTTGAATGTACAACTTGCGATATATTGTGACTAAAATTTTTACCATCTCTTAAGAAAATGCTACCTCCTGCTCAATTCATGTTTGGAGAAAATCAGTTTTGATTCAGTGGAAAAAGATAATACTTTGAAAATAGAAAGTTTGAATTCGAATGAAAATCACTTAAAATATTAAATAAGTGGCTGACTTGATCTTCAAACTTTATTCAAAAAAAATGGAAAAACATGTCCGAGAGGGAGGAGGGCCAAAGATCGTATAAACAATATTTACCATATTTGTATTTTGGTTCTAAATAGCGCGCTATAGTATTTTCGGACCATAAAAGCTATAGCGCTATTGGCGCTGTAGCGATGCAATATGAGCATAGTATCGTTTTAGCCGTTCTGTTATGATGCGATAAATACTATTTAAACCTTTGGAAAATTCTTTATTTATTTATTGAATTTTAAATTGTTTTTGTTGAAGAAGATGATTAATTTGCATGAACTTATCGCACATAAAATAGATAGATAAGCAATTTATATTTCCACTGACAGCACACCATGCATGAATCTATTGTGGAACTTTTTGCATCCGATGTGACGATATATAGTATATATTAACATAACGTAGTGAAGTATCAAATAATGATCGTCGCACTAGAGGCCACTATAACTCAAAAAATATATTTTAAGTAGCAATTATTTTGTACTATAAATTTTATAAAATTACCCCCAACCAACACACACACACGGAGAGGTTGCCAAGAATATTCTGCCTCAACCGGGTCTAATTAACCAGCGAGGTTTATACAAATCATTAAAATATCTCTGGATTTTCTGTCTCATAAAGTGTGCATGTAAATAATAAACGAGGTTCGATATATATATATATATACATTCTTTTTTGGGCTCATAGTGCTAAAATATTAATTTTGTGAATATTTGAAGTTGGAGAGATTTAATGTATACTAGAGGTGAAAACAGAGCGGATAACATCCGATTCGTATTTGAAAAATAAGATATGAATATTTGTATTCTAATAATAAATATATAACATATAGTTTAATATATATTATAAAAAATTATCTTATTCACTATTATAATTAGATAAATATTATGAACTTTAGTATCATCTTAATAATATTTATATTTTTTTAATTAAGTATCTGATCTGATCTTTACTATAAAAGAGAGACTATATCAGTACCCTAGTTCAGATCATCCAAAACCACTAATCAGCTAAAAGAGTTTGCTCGGTATTAGTACAAAAGAGGAACACAAAATACAAACGGTTATTAATTAGAAGAGGAGGGTTCAAATGCACCATTATTTTTGTGCTCCAATATGTTCTACATCCTTTATCTTCATTTTCAAAGTCCAAACAGTCGATCTGAACCGCTCAACATGATCTCATAATAAAATATGCTTGGATACCAAATTTTATATTTTTTTAAATTTTTTTAGATAGGTACAAAATCACTTTTTTGAAGAGATTATGGACCATCCGATAAAGTGATATTGTACCTATCTAAAAAAATAGTAAAAAATTCTAAAAAATATAAAATTTGGTCTCCAAACATATTTTATTATGAAGATCATGTTGAACGGTTCAGATCTGTTTGAACTTTAAAAATAGAGATAAATGATGTGGAGCATATTGGAGCACAAAAATAATGGTGCATTTGAACCCTCCTCTAATTACAATCACCCGTAACATTTTGAGTACTTTGAAGCAGCTATACTATCAAATACTATCAAAGGAAGAATCAGAATCATCAGCATCTGAGTCAAAAGGGACTCCACCACTAGTTTCATTAATGGCTTGGATCTTAGCAAGAATATGCATGCATGTAGTTAGAGAGGTCAGACCCCTCTAGTCCAACAGAATGATTTCTTTTTTCTGAGTATGTGTCCGACAGAATGATTAAGCTGCTTACTTTGTTTAATATCACAATTATAATATACATGAAAAAATAAAATACAACTTGACATCAATAATCGTAGTTTGTCATTCAAAATTTCAATGTTCATCGAAAACTTCTCATTCAAATTTTAAATTTATAATCTTTTACACAGAGAGTATTGTCTTTTTTTATGAACTAAAGACATGTTCTTAAATTACTAATCATTTACTGTTAACATTTAAAAAAAATGACATGATCCATCAAAGAAATGGAAGGACTGATTCTATAATTTGAGCACTTTTCTAATCCACACGTCTTTATTATTGAAAGCCATCTAAAACAATTTTAATGAATTTTTTTTATTATTGTGAAAATGAGTCGGACACAACTCCTTAAAATAATTGCTAGTTACCTTGCTTTGGTTTCTAGATTTGCTTTGCTATATATAATATGCCCATTCCGCTTTACACTTGGAGCCTATTCAGCTGTTTACTGTTTGTGTGGGAAAAAAAAATTTCATTCAGATTTTGCGAAAATCAGCCCACGTACACAGTATTTTGTCAGTTCAAAAATTTCCACTCCATCATCCATTCCCGTTCTCATCCTACGGCCGAACAGGCTCTTGGTGTGTGCTGTGTGGTAGTGCAACGAGACGTCATCGCCACTTTCTCTCTTAACAGAAGACCTCAAAACAGCGGTTCAGCCATACAAAATCCCCTATTTCTGTTTTTATTTTTTCTCCGTTTCACCCCAAATGGAGGTGATCTCATTATAAAAAATATATATATGTACACACTTTCTTTTTTTTTGTTTGTTCTTCCAAATTTTATTTTGGTTACAAAAGTTGGACTGATTGGTTTATTTAGTTTGGTTCGATTTAAAAAGTATGATATTTAGAATTTCTATTTATAGTGTAGTTTTGATAACTGAAAGCAAATAATTCGAATAATTAAGAAATGTTAACAAACATTACATTACTATAGTAATATTACACATATTAATATATAAATTTGTAAAAGTTAGTATTCATATCATTTGTTAAAAAGTTAGATTTTTATAGTTCGATTATATAAAAACTGGTTCTTCCTTGTTCGGAAATTGCGTGGTTGGAAAATTCAAATCTTTTAACAAATTAATAATAGAACTTGCATCAAATTATGTTCTATTTTTCATGTGTTTGTGTAGCATAGGCCGTATTCAAAATTTGAGATTTAAATAATAACAGTTATATTTGACATTGTAACATATTTTCAACTTGTCAGTCTTTTCGAGATAATGTATTTATTTACTTACTAAGCCTGTGTTGATATCTAACATAGATATCTTTGTATTATAGTAGGCTGAGGGATAAACAACCTAAATTCTTGTAAATAACCTTAAACTTTTTATTTATTAATATATTATTAACGACATTTTGTTGCTGACCTTATATTAGAAAAAAAAATATTTTCAACTTTCCAACCATGCACACCTATAAAGATTTTTTTATCTTTATAAAATTTATCCAATTAATTTTATTTAAATGTTTTTATTAAATTATCTAGTTGACTATATCAAGATATCTTATCCATTATCTAGTTAAGTAATCAAGATATCTTATCCTTCATTCAAAAGCTCTGAACTTGAAATTAACTAGAAGTTAAATGTTCTTCTACCATGCATTGTACGAATTCATATCGAGGTAACATGATATTTATGTTTAAATTTGGAACATCCAATCAAAATTCAGACTAATTTATTCTGAAATAGAATATACAAACATCTTTAATATTTTAAACATAAATATTATGTTACCTTAGGTGATATGAATTCACAATGCACAAGAGAAAGAGTGACATATCACTCCGTCAATTAAGTCAACGAGCTATTTTTTTTTTCTTTTGACACAAAGTCAACTAGCTACTTGTTTTTTTTTTCTTTTAATGGATTAAATTTTATCGAAGTACCTTTAAATATTAATGTTTTCTTGGTATAAAAAAAATATATATAATTTCTACAAGTGAAATTAATTTTAAAATCATAACAATGTACATAACTCGCTGGAAAATGTTAGTTTCTTATAGAAAACAACACGTCCTGTTCTCAGATAAAATGGAGAGGAGAGGGCAAATTCACAACAGAAACGTAAAGAGAACAAAATTAAAAAGATAACACACTCAAAACTGAAAAGGGCTGCACTGAATATCACCTCTTTTTTTATCTCCTTAAATAGACACCCTTTGTAACAGACTTCACATCACACCTTCAACCCCATTTTAAAATAACACACCATGGATGATTTCCCAGACCTGGCCATAAAAACAGGACATGAGAGAGAATCCCTAGTTTCATCCAAGAATGAACTAAGCGTCGACGAAATCATCGAACAACATGTCGGTTCGTTGGGGTTTGCACAGCTCTTGCATGTTTTCTTGGTGTCTCTTGCATGGATATTCGATTCACAAAACACACTCGTCACTATTTTTACCGATGCACAGCCGGCCTGGAGGTGCAAGGGATCGTCATGCGACTCGAGTGCGATGTGTACGCTTGATCCACGCATGTGGGAGTGGGTTGGAGGAGATAAGAGCTCGACGATTGCCGAGTGGGGGCTTATTTGCGATAAAAAGTTTCAAGCGGGCATTCCTGCTTCATTGTTTTTCCTTGGATCCCTCATAGGTATATATTTTTCTTGTACCCAAATGCATTATTTCATTAATTAGTGACTCATCTTAGTATAAATTATTTTCCGTTTGTTATGATCTAAGTATTATTATGTGTTGAGAAAATAAAGAATTTAGGATCCGATAACCCTCAGACCCGTTAGGGATTAGTCTTCATTGGGTTTAGTAGTAAATAAGAGAGTTACTAATTAGGGAATAAAAAGCAACTCAATCCTAGTACTATTTTTAGCAAGTTACCGTTATGTATAGGTAGGCAACAGTTATAATTTTCTTTCCTCCAAATTATATAAGGAGCTCACTGTACAAGATATAATTCAGAATGATATATTCATTTTTCCTTCATTCAATCTCTCTGTCTCAGATTCATAAAATCAACATGGTATCAGAGCGGGATATCTAATCCTGTCTCAATTCCGCACATAACGATCTACAAGACTGCAGCTAACGAAGAACTGCAGCACCATCAAGACTCAAAAAACTGAGTCATCGACATAGCAAACAAATACACAGCCGACACAGGCAACAGAAGACTGGTACCAGTACAGTCCACAAAGAACAACAATACCAGGAAAAAAAAACCCTTTCTCAAACCTAGCTTTCCCCAAATCAACAACTGCCAAATAGAGTCAACCCAATAAAAAGGGAGAAATTAAGCTCAAGGTAGCACCTGTTCTTATCAAGAGCAAAATCCAACAAAAATCAAGAACAAAATCTGTTCTTACAAACAAAAACAAAAAAAAAAACAGCGAATCCTCAAAACCAGCAAAAATCGCATCAATCACTGAAATCCATCTTTCAACTCTCAAATTAGCAAACCTCAAGAGATGCACCTTACTTCCAACCGAAACCCTAGCTTGAGACCGGAAACGAGTAGAGCCGTCAGCACCATTCGATGCACCCACTGCAAGAAGGAGGGACACGAGCAGACGTGGTGTTGGTTCCTCTACCCGTCTTTACGGCCAAGTAGGAAGGGAAGAGGTGGCGATCGAAAGGGGGAGCTTCTCCCAAATAGCGAAGGAAGAAAGAGGAAAAAGAAGAGGCGCTGGGAGAAAAGAAAATAAATGAGACGCTGGGAGAAGAGGATCCCTCTGGATCCAATGTCACAAGGGATCCGAATTCAGATCCTGTGCAACTGCTCTTCTTACAACTTTTGGTGCAGCTACTTCAACAATACAATAGACATAATTCTGGTATGGCTACAAATTTAATTCATAATTGTCAAAAAACCAAATGGATTTTAGATTCCGGTGCAACGGACCATATGACCGGGAACATAAATTTGTTGCATAACTATAGAACCTGTAAAACCAAACAATTTGTGACCGTAGCTAATGGTGAACAAATGGAAATATTAGGAATTGGTACAATTAACCTTTTTTTCAAAGAAATACCAAATGTCTTGTATATTCAAAATTGTTCGTCAAATTTATTATCCATTAGGAAAATCACGGATGAATTAAATTGTGAAATTAATTTTTCATCAAAAAATGTGTTCTTTAAAGAAAGGATAACTAAGGAAATAATTGGTGAAGGTTTTGTGGAAAATGGACTTTATTTTTTGAATTGTGAAAAAGTAAATCTAAATGTTAAAAAACAAGATAATTTAGACATTCTTTGGCATAAAAGAGTTGGACATCCTTCGGATAAAATTCTAAAACATATTATTGATTTTCCTAAATTAGATTGTAGTAATTGTGAAGTATGTAAATTAGGAAAACATACTAGATTACCATTTTATTTATCAAATAGCAAAAGTGAAAAACCTTTTGAATTAGTTCACTCGGATGTATGGGGTCCCGCTCCAATTGAATCATTTAATGAATATAAATATTTTGTTATTTTTATAGATGATTTTTCTAAAGCAACTTGGTTATATTTACTAAAAAAACAAAAGTGAAGTATTTTCTCACTTTCAAGATTTTTATAATTTTATAGAAAATCAATATGAAGCCAAAATTAAAATATTTAGATCCGATAATGGAACGGAGTTTATAAATCAAAATTTTTCAAACTTCTTCAAACAAAAAGGGATTTTACATCAAACAACATGTGTCTATACACCCGAACAAAATGGTGTTTCCGAACGGAAAAATAGACACTTGCTTGAAATGACCCGAGTCCTTTATTTCAAAATAATGTACCAAAGATTTTTTGGTCGGATGCCGTTCTCACCGCCACATACTTAATAAATAGATTGCCTAGTGCCAATTTAGATTATAAAAGTCCATTGGAAATTATTTACCAACGAAAACTTAATATTGGTCATTTACGTGTTTTTGGTTGTACATGCTATGTACACAAAAATAAACAAGATAAATTTGATTATACCTCGGTAAAGGCCATTTTTTTAGGATATTCATCACAAAAAAAGGGGTACAAATGCTATGATCCAATCAATAAAAAATTTTATATTTCTAGAGATGTAACTTTTCTAGAAAATGAGTCATATTACAAAAATGTTGATAATAAAATCAACACCCAAGAACCACCAAACATATTCATACTACCTCAAATTGAGTTACCTGGAGGAAAATAGTACACCGGTACAAAATGAGAATGAGATTGAAGAAGTCTCACAAAATGAGGGAGAAATAGAGGGAATTCCTCAAATTGGTGGTGAAGAAGAAATCATAGCGGAAACACCGTTGCGAAGATCAATAAGAACAACACAACCTTCAACAAGGTTAAGAGATTTTATCACATATGAGGTACAATATCCTATTCAAAATTTTATTTCTTATGAAAATGTCTCCTCAAGCCATAGAGCTTTTTTAACGTCAATTTCAAAAGAGCAAGAACCATATAACTATGAGGAAGCAATTAAAAATCCCTCATGGAACAAAGCAATGAAAGAAGAACTAAGAGCCCTTGAAAAAAATGAAACTTGGATAATTGTTCAATTACCAAAAAATAAAAAACCCGTAGGATGTAAATGGGTGTACAAAATTAAATATAATAGTGATGGTACCATAGAACGGTATAAGGCTCGCTTAGTTGCCAAAGGATTTACCCAAACATATGGTATAGATTACCATGAGACTTTTGCACCGGTGGCCAAAATGAATACCGTGAGAATTTTATTTTCTATTGCGGTAAACCAAAATTGGAAATTATACCAAATGGACGTCAAAAATGCATTTCTTCAAGGAACACTTGAAGAAGAGGTATATATGACTTTACCACCCGGTCATGAAAAAGAAAAAAAAATTATGGATTAGCTTGCAAATTGAAGAAAGCTATTTATGGATTGAAGCAATCTCCAAGAGCATGGTATGGCAAGCTAAGCTCTCATTTAATTTCTTGTAATTTTAAAATTAGTAGTGCCGATCATTCATTATTTGTAAAAATTGAAGGAATTAATACTACCATTATATTAGTATATGTTGATGACATTATAATCACCGGAAATAACCAAGAAGAAATTAATAAAATAAAATTGCAATTGAAAGAAAAATTTGACATTAAGGATCTTGGTTATTTAAAATATTTTCTAGGAATAGAAATTGCACATTCTAAGAAGGGTCTATTTATTTCCCAAAGAAAATATACCTTAGATTTGTTAAAAGAAACCGGTAAACTAGGTTGTAAACCGGCCTCAACACCAATAGATGGTAAGAATCAATTAAATACCGAAGATGATGAACCTTTAGAAGATATAAATAAATTTCAAAGACTTGTAGGAAAATTAATATACCTAACGGTAACGCGTCCGGATATTTCTTTTTCGGTAAGTCAAATTAGCAAATTTATGCATGCCCCTAGAACACCGCACTTAGAGGCAATAAATAAAATTCTAAGATATTTAAAAGGAACACCCGGAAAGGGAATTTGTATGAAAAATAACAATTCTAACAATGTGTGTGGCTATTCCGATGCAGATTGGGCCGGGAGCTTCGATAGAAAATCGACAACCGGTTTTTGCACATTTGTAGGCGGAAATCTAGTCACATGGAAAAGCAAGAAACAAAACGTCTGTGGCACGATCAAGCGCCGAAGCGGAATATCGTGCCATGGCGTCCACCGCAAGTGAGTTGACATGGATCAAGCAACTCCTTTCGGATTTAGGAATTAAAATTCATGCGCCAATGCAAATGTTTTGTGATAATCAAGCGGCACGACATATAGCATCCAACCCGGTGTTTCACGAAAGAACAAAACACATCGAGGTGGATTGTCATTTTATTCGAGAAAAAATTCAAGCAAAAGAAATTGAAACTCCCTATGTTCGAAGCGAAGACCAATTGGCGGACATATTCACCAAGGGACTTGAGCCGAGGCCATTTGAAAACAACGTGAGCAAGCTAGGATTAATTGACATCTACAATCCTAGCTTGAGGGGGAGTGTTGAGAAAATAAAGAATTTAGGATCCGATAACCCTCAGACCCGTTAGGGATTAGTCTTCATTGGGTTTAGTAGTAAATAAGAGAGTTACTAATTAGGGAATAAAAAGCAACTCAATCCTAGTACTATTTTTAGCAAGTTACCGTTATGTATAGGTAGGCAACAGTTATAATTTTCTTTCCTCCAAATTATATAAGGAGCTCACTGTACAAGATATAATTCAGAATGATATATTCATTTTTCCTTCATTCAATCTCTCTGTCTCAGATTCATAAAATCAACATTATGTGATTCAAAATATGCCAGAAAGCAGAATTTGAGTTAAATAAGGGTTTAATTGATGAGGAAACTAGCTTGATAGAAATTTTGATGATATTTGTGATTAATCAATTAAGTCTGATAGCTTTACCAAACAATATATGACGGTTTTTGACAAACTCTAAAATTTCACATATCTAATATTGACCTCTTCTAAATTATTATTGATGAAGTTTGTATATCTCACTGCAAGAATTTGAATTTGAGTGAAATAGCACAAAAATTTGAAATTTTTGCAAGAAATCGAACTTTATATATGGACTATTCCGATCACAATTTAGTATTAAAAATTGACATATGCTTTTTATGTGGGCTCCGAATTCGCACTTAATGTGGCTAGCAAGCTTCTTATAAGATTCAAGAGAGGGGATGGATCCCCTGTTTCCAAGAATCTTATCTATCCCGCATTTAAAAAAAAATTACAATAACATTCCAAATTCTATAGTTTGACAACACTGTCAAAGGCTTAACAACATGTTCAGTATATATGAAATATTAATAGGCAAATAAAAAATTATGTTCCCAATCTGTACTTTTAAATGATTGGATACTGAAGTACACTTCAGATATATAAATTAAAGATTATAACAGAGCAGTTTTGGCTTCATGCAGTGTGCGTACAGACTATAGAATCAATACAGCACTACGGATAGTTAGTGTGCTACATGAAGTAAAAATACTCTGTTAACAATTTTACCCAATATATACTTGTTTCCTTTTAGTATAACACACCAGTTATAGAAATAGCAAGTATCATTCAAAAACCATCCAGTTAGGAATGGATATCCAAATCTGGTAAACTGGTCAATCCATCAAAATTGAACCCAAACTGCTAGTGATATTTTAAACAGCTTTAATTAAGAGATCCAACCAATTATCTTACGTAAATACTTCTCTGAAGATAAAGTTGATAATATTTTAATTTTGTCTACATGTGCTTATAGAACAATTTTTTCTTATCCATAACAATTATTTTTGGCTGTTTCGTCTTACCAGATAAGATGAAAGAGTAATGATCTTTTTCTGATCAATTGTTGCCAGAAAAGTGACGAAAATAAAGATAGAATTTGTTTCTTAGAGGATAAATCTTTTACTTTTTTTGCTCGCAGTACTTTTTTTCGGGTAAATATATTGACAGAGCTATTTTGACTTTACGCAATGCACCTGTCATATATTTTTTTCACTCTATTGATTGTGCTTTGCGTGAAACCAAAATAGATCTGTCAATATGTTGCCCGATTTTTCAGTTTATGCACCTAATCCAGAGAAAGTTTAGATTATAATTTAATCATAATTCGAGGCCAAATGCTCAATAAAGACCTAACAAATGTCCAATCAGATACAAGTACAACATTATATATCTCTGTATTGCGAATCTCAGACCTAACAAGCTATCTGCTAATTCCAAATTCATGTTACATTAGTCCTTAATTTAGAATTCAATTCATTTTTGTAACTAAAATCCTTTTTACATCATGTACCACATATACTTTCAGACTGTACTCTGATTGCACTATTTAAAAAAAAAGAGGCAGCAAAGATATAGCGTGAATATGCACCAGCAATCAACACTAATTATTCAAAGAATTCACACCAACAATCACATATAAAGTATATGAAATTTAATTACATGTACATTATTTATTGAACAGGATCTGCAGTGCATGGTCGGTTAGCTGACGCCTACCTTGGTAGAAAAAAGACAGTACTTCTATCTTGCATTCTAACTTCCATCACTGCCTTTTTAACATCTCTTGCCCCAAATATCTGGGTCTATACCTTTCTCCGTTTTTCAAACGGTTTCGCCCGGTCCGGCATTGGCATCTGCTGTCTAGTCCTCTCAACTGAGGTCGTCGGTCGTTCCTGGCGTGGCCAAGTTGGCCAGTATGGATTTTTTTTCTTCACTGTTGGTTTCCTCTCCCTGCCTTTAATTGCCTACCCGGTGCGCGAATCATGGAGAAGCATGTACAAAATCATGTCAATTTTCCCATTGATATACTCAGTACTGATCCTTCCCTATGTTTCCGAGTCACCACGGTGGCTTGCGTTAAAGGGAAGAACAGACGAGGCCATGCAGGTGCTAATGAAATTTGCCAAGCGTAATGGCAAGACTATACCGTGTAATGTGTTCATCTTGAATCCGATAAGTACAGAGGGTGGTCAATTTCAAAAGAGTGAGAGTTTATGGTCGGCTGCATGGGCAAGTAAGAGAATTGCCACCGTCATGCTCGCCGGCTTTGGAGTCGGATTTGTCTATTATGGGGTTCAATTAAATGTTGAAAACCTCGAATTCAACGTATACTTCACCGTGGCAATTAATGCCTTGATGGAGATACCTGCAGTGTTTATAGGCAGTGTTTTTCTGGGTTTTACGGATCGACGGGTCTTATTCTCTACCTCAGCATTTCTTGCCGGTATCTCATGTCTTTTGTGCACCATTTTCTCGGGTAAGGGTAAAGGCAAAGGAAGTTTAGTTCAACTAGGCGTAGAGGCTGTTGGTTTCATGGCAGCATCTCTGTCATTTGACGTGATATACATATACTGCGTCGAGTTGTTTCCTACTAATGTCAGGAACTTTTCTGTGTCGATGTTGCGTCAGTCACTGATGCTCGGGGCGGCCATTGCACCTGTGATGGTTGTGTTAGGCCGTCTGCAGCCAGCGATTTCATTCTTCGTGTTTGGCGCATTGTCAATTTTTAGCGGGGTGGTTACATTTTGGCTGCCCGAAACGAGAAATTCGCCTCTGTACGAGACACTGGAGCAGCAGGAGAAAGAGGAAAAATTCACCTTGGGATCTGCTGGAGATATGGAGATGGTTGATTAACAGTATAAATTATGAATCTATACAGCAAAGAATAAGATGAGTAGGCTATTGGTTTAATGTGGCAAATCATGAAAAGGAATGTAAATTATTTGTCAAATTGAATTTGGGTGGTTTCGTAAAAGACCGCCTGAAGTAATTAATGCATGTAATTTATTCCTCATCGTGGAAATGTAATTAATCATATTTTATCTTGAATAAACTTCTCTGATGGTACATATAAACCATTATTCCATAAGTGATCTCAGTCGAACTGTCCAAGCAATGACATCGCTATCTTTTTTTTTCTTCTGAAAGCAACAATTTTGTTCTTTATTAACAATTTCGTACCAAAATATGTTCACCAAGTAATTAATAACTACTGATACTTTCTTCAATTCAATTTGATTTCTCAGATTCTAAACCCCTAATTTATTAAAAAAAATGGTTAAAATTTTACATTTTCTGCTAATTATGTTTACGTTGAGAAGACATGATAGTGGCTGTCATGGTTACTATATATGAAAAGTGTTACAATTACAACTAGGCACCTCAAACTTGGCCTATTTACGCAATATTTGAGCCACATTGTTCCCTTTTGCAATATTCTATCCCCCAGTAAATTAATTCATTTCTCTGTCGCCATATCCCCCAACAGGCACACAGAACCCTTGTAATCCATTCCTGCTTCTGAATTTTTTATGACTACTAACTTCCGCCCATGATTTTTTCCAGAATATCCGGTACCGACTGGTAACGTACCAGTCTTTGTACCAGATGCCTAGCTTTGAGGGATCTTTGCATATAACTCCAAACTGAATTGTGGCATGATAGTTGCAGAGAAGATTTTGAGATTTAGCCTTCTATACCCTAAATTTTAGTTTCTGTTTCCAGATTGTCAGTGAAATTTACACCTTGATTGGAACAAAATTGCGTGATTTTAGATTATTTCAATAGAATAGATTTCCGTAGAAACTGGTTTAGAATTGAAAAGAAATCAGATATCTCTGGTCAGACCATTCTACCCGCTTTGTCTAGGTTCACTTTCCTCAAATTATGCTTAGCTATTTCTCCTCAATCCGGTCCAATCAGCCCTAGTAACATATCAGGCTAGGCCTAATTTCCAATAGAACAGGTTGGGTTGGGCTGGGTTAGGTATGGGCTTTGCTCTCTGAAAGCCCGATTAGTACAACCAATGCAGAGTGGATGTATTATCAATGAAAGGCAAAGGCTTATAGTCAGCTCGCCTCAGTTTCATGTCTAACATAGAGAGGCCGAAGGTAGTGTTCCTACTGCATATGTAAGAGATATTTAATTGGGACAATCACCAAACAATATCTTATTTCAGCAGTTGCATTTACAATTTTGTCTACTGGACCTCAACTTGAATCCATATCCTCTCAGGTACCAGAGGAGGTAGGATACTCCGAGTCGAGCCAAAATCAATTTGGTGTCTATTTAGAATATAGGGGACCGTTTTGAGATTCGTGCCAGATTGAAACGGATGACTTAGATCTCATCCGAGTTGAGGATTCGGGGTTGAAATTTGGGTTTGGAGCTGGTACATGCAAGAATATTTTTCTTTTTAAATAATTGATAAAGAACTAAAAGAAACAACTAAGAGAAATTAATATCTTTGCTCAAACTTACAAAATAAAAATTGCTCTTGGTCCTTATGATCAAACTTTGGCAACAAATTCAGAGAAATTAATTAATGTTACTGATAATAATTTCATCTAAAGAGACAACTCCTGTAAGACGGGGCCCAGTAATTATCAGGCGTGCCAGTATCTTGGCAAACCTCAGGGGCACAGGAAACAGGAACCAAGCAAAGCCCTCTACTCCTTAAATCAACATCTTGATCTGCCTTCAGATCTCTTGCTTCCATGCCTCCCCATATTGCATTATGATCCTAATTGAAGGAGCATTTATGAATATTATTGATTAGCGATCAATCAATATATTGGTTAAAGTGATATAAAGAGCAAGAAATAATTAACATGATGTAAATAATATTTCCTTGTACGTACCTTGCTAGCACATGATTTGATGTATGGATCACTAAATAACTGCATCAAGAAAAAAAGGCTATAAATTAACAAACTACAATAAGCTCACCATATCCCTCTTACTGTCTACCAATAAAAATATTTTTTAGCAGTTGGTAATATTTGTTAAAATAGTTCCTATACTATCTCTCTAAATTTGCTGACATATGTACTATGAGTACCTGGAACAATCCTCATCATTCTAATATAGTCTGTCTTTATCAAGTTTGTTGCACTTTTATTAAGTATAGTTTTTGTGCATAATCACATTCAAGTCTTCAGAGTGGAGTAGTAAAACGAAAGAAACTTTTAGCACCATGAATGCTGCAACTATTATTATTTCATATTTTTTATCTTTTCCCTCATATTTTTTTTCCCTCTTCTATTAGATTTATAACTAGTTACTTTCTTCAAAAGGAAATATTCTCAGATTTAAAGTATCACCTGAATCTGCTCGTGCAAAAATTTAATATAGTTGTAAGTATCCAGTAGTACTGACGCTGTATCAGTCTGTTAAAGAAATGGGAACTAAATTTAGATAGTAATCCTAATATTTCAATTCATCTTATTTATTAATATCAAATATTCAGTGTATTACCTTTCCGAAAGGAGCTACAATCTGTTGGAGTGCACTAATCTTGTCCAACAGCTTAACTTTAGGTACCTGAGGCGCCTTTTTTCATACGAGAGATTTCAGCTTTTAGAAAATTAAAATTTGTATGCCATTAAATTTGCAAAAATTTCCTTTAATGATGAGAAATTTGAGGGAAATTTTGGTAAATTACATTACATGAGTATTTGACAAACTACTACATTCAGTTCTATGAATACCTTCAACTGTAATAGAACAAATTTGGTTGATAATAGAACTGCTAAGCATCAATGACTGATCAATGCAATTACTAGATATGAAAGTTGTTCCAACTAGGGAAAAATAAACTTGAATGAAAACTTGGGGATTTTTATATCTGAAGACCATGTAAGTTGTTAATTATTTTTTATATCAAATCTTATATCTAATTACCTTTGATGTTGTTGTTGAAGTTTGTTGTTTAGGCTTTTTGGAATTTGCCTCTGAACTATCTTCAGATTTTCTCTTCTTGTTATCAGTAGTTATTCCACTGCTTCTACTACTACTTGGCCTAGCCTGCAAAACAAATTTGACATAATCAGTCTTGATTGTACTATACGTGCCAAGACAAGAAAATTAAATAAAGAAATCATAAGTGTTGCTTACCAATGATATTTCGGATCCGATTTTCTTGGAATCAACTTTTTGTGAAATTGTTTGAGCTGATTTGCTGTTTAAACAACCATCAAAAGATATGAGATCTGCCAAATTCCTAGAGCACGACCATGGGGCATCGACCATTTCATTACACAACTTGTGATTGTTCAATCCTAAGACCGATGTACCGCTTCCAATTTGGTGTGCGTTAGCGTTGTGATAACCAAATAGGTCTTGCTGTTGTTTTTCTTCTTTCAAATCATAGTTGTAGCATGTCATGCTCTTTGTAAAAGAAGGATTAGACATCACATGTTGAGCCATCAATGGAGGAGCTATCGACCAATTACTAGCTAAATCGAACTGAGTAATTCCATTATAATAGTTAATTGAATGTGCTAGCCCCAAGTTATTGTCAACATCTTTCGAGTAATCATTAAATACATTGGACGGCAAGGTTTTTGACGACAACAATTCAAGGAACTTTTCTCCACTATTGTTCAGGTCATGATCATCAAGTCGCATGCTACCTCCAGAATTTCTACAAGAAATAGATTCTCTTAAAATAATTACAAATAGTTCTCGATTACAGTTACACCCATCAATCCAAACATGCATGCACGCAGAAGGCTGATGTGAGGGTCTATATAATATAACTTGGAGATAGATTTTATATGTTTTCTTCCAAAATGAAAGAAGTGTGCGGAGATTAGTTACGAATATTCACCTCACAAGAAAAAATGGGTTACTCTCATCATCTCCTTTTCATTCAATTAAGATGAACATGTATCTCGTTATAGAGGTGCTGAGTTATACAGATAATAAATATGCTAGTTTCATGTCTGGTAATGATATGCATGCAAGAATATAATGCTTCTAGCACTACAAAAGAAAATAAATTTAGTGGATACTCACAATAGAAGATGATTCCACATATGGTTCTTGCTGGAGAGGTCGGTTGTCATGCTTGACGAATCGACGCTAATGCAAGTTTGGCTTGATGTATCAGTGAAATTGTATGGCATGGAGAGATCTTCTTGGCTCGGCAAGGCCGAATTCGGGTCAGCATGAAGCCATCTTCTCACTGGGCTCCAAGAAGCCATGAACTGCATTTGCATGTGTGTTTATATATCTTGTTTGGTGATTTTGGGTGTAGACTTTTGGTTTGGATGTTTTTGGTTGGCTTGGTGTGGGTTGGTGCTTAAATAGGGGTGGAAAACCAAGCAAGGGATCTCAGATAGGGATCCTTAATTGGTCAAAGAGACTAGCTAGGTGCGTTTACCGTGGTAAAGATAACCGCAGGTAGTTTGCTTTTACTGTGGTAAGAGATATGTACGAAGTAAGTGATTACACTTAGGAGGGCACGGAAGTTTGACAAGTAAAACAATAATGTTATTTTATGTTATTCTTCTTTTTCTTAAAAAAAAGTTAAGGGTAGTTGTAGCATGCTTCTAACCTTTTAAAAGTTGCATCTATTTGAATTTTTTTTTTAAATATTCAAACTAAAAAAGTAAAAAAAAATAAATTTGACTTGATAAAATGTTATTTAAATAGAGAGAAGCGAAAAGAGAGATGAAAGAGGCGGTGTATCAAATTAGAATAATTATTTCAATCCCCCAACTTCAGTACCCGCATTGTACCTGCAGCAACAATAGAGGAATATTGTACTACGGCCCCACTAATTAGAGAAAGGTTGTACTGTGATCCTTTTTTTCCGGTCTCCACACTCGTCTCCACGTCAACCTTCATAGGTATGAATACTTGGAACATAAAATATTAATACTTGCCAAATAAGATATAAATACTTGCATGCGTAACTTGATATGATCATTCCCTTTTTCAGTCTCTAATCGTTCTAGCGTCAACCTTCCTCTAATGAAGTAGTAGGGACCCGTATCCCCCCATCAACATTATCTAATAATCTCCGCGTCAACTTTCCTCTAACAAAAATAATTGACCTTATAGGTATAAATACTTACAATACTTGATATTAATACTTTCATATGTAATCTAGTGTTATATGTAAAAAAATACTTGCAAGTATAAGTATAAATACTTGCGTAACGACGAACCCGAAAGTACGTCATCATGGATCTCATTTGAAAGAGAAAATTACGTAGAAGATGTTTGTGGTTTTAGATTAGCAAAATTACTCACAGATCGTCAGAAATATGACAGTTAAGGTGCAGGTACAATGCGGGTACTGGAGTGCGGATACTCATATCAGCTTCCATCAAATTAATATCAATTTACAGGTTGCTTAACTTTTTATCAAATAATTTACAAGCTTTTAACAGTTGAATTTAATGACTTTTTAATGGATGACCAATTATATTTCAGATGGACTCAATAATTTTGATTCACAATTACATCTAAAAAATAAAATGAAGGATGTTTCTACAATTTTTATTTTTTAATTTAAATAGTTTTTTCGAGATGTCATATGAATGTACCATAAATATCAAAAATTATACAAGGGAAATAATTAATGTTTTACTTTGGCTATTTAAAAATTAATCAAACAATAAGAAATCGTCCCTTACAAATCCAATTATTGACATTTATTTTGTTGGTTAACAAGAAAAAAATTATCTCATTGGTCATAGAAAACATGATAATTCCAAATAATGCTTATGTCGGCATGACATAAGCAAATGCTTCTTTTTAAAAGTTAAGCCTTTTTTTCTTAAT
Organism: Carex parvula; assembly: GCA_025461045.1. NCBI lineage: Eukaryota > Viridiplantae > Streptophyta > Magnoliopsida > Poales > Cyperaceae > Carex > Carex parvula. The sequence continues at coordinate 24,921 of JAJGRW010001372.1, forward strand.
TATTAAATATTTGCAAGTTGTTTGAAGGTAAGAGAGAAGTAAAGATAGTATATGTGTGTGTGCGCGCGCGCGCACTGCGCAGTCCATCCACTGAGGCAGAGGTCGTGTCCAAATAATTATTGGGTCGCTCTTGGTCGTTGTAGGGTCATCCTAGCTAGGCCACTCTGCCACCTTTTTGAAGGTGCATTTTATATCTCCTTTTCCTCTAATTTTATCCGACATTCGTGCAACACATCATTGGTTTTTTGAGTAACTATAATTATATATGTACGGTCACTAAACTAAACCAAAGAAGAGGGTTTCACGGATTTCGAACATGATTCCGGCGTCTCCAAACTCCAAAGGAATGCCATTATTAATGCCAAAAGGAGGTGGTGGTGTTAGTTTATGCTAAAAGGTGGTATTATTGGAACTTTTCGTAATGTGAACTTTTAATTAATTTCTAGATAGAAAATCAACATGATTAGTGTATGTTGCAAATGCTAAATCAAATATACAAGCACTATATCAAGTCAATCATATTGATCTTGCCGGAATGGTGCAGATGATCGACAACAAGGGCGGACCCACTAATAGAGTATGGGGTCAATTGACTCCCATTTTATTTATTTTTTATTTATTTATATATATAGTTTTCTATGTAATTTTAGAGTAAAATATTATGGATACTGTAAAATAGACCCCCATTCAGAGCACAAAGATGTTATATGATTGAATGTCATTCAAATTTGACCCCATACTTTGAAAGTTTGGCTCCGTCCCTGATCGACAGTCGTTGAATTCAGAACAATGGCTTCGATTTACTGCATAAAATGGTACATAATAGTGCATTTTTTTAATATCAGTATCAATATATATATCTTACAGTAAAGGTAGAGATAATTTTACAGGGCAGACCTTAAGGTAATGCATGAGTGATTTATCATTCCATAATTTTATTTTTTATATATCATGTATATAAAAAATTAATTGAAATTTCATTTTTTTTTTCAAGTTCACTGATTTAGTCCCTCCCTCATAAAAAAATAAATGTGTGATTGTAGATTAGTGTTAGAATTTCATTTTGTGGTTGTAGATATTTGAGTTCAAAATTTCAGTGACCATACATTATGCATTTTAAATTTCAGCCTCCAACTTAAATTTTTTAAATTTTCTAGTTCCGTCTGATCATTCAGTTTAGCTCTTAATTATGGAATTTCTATACAAATATTGACAAAAAAGCGTGACCACAAAATCAGAGTTCACATTGACAAAGGATACCTAGCGCTCTAGAACCTGCTTTGGGGCAGTAAAGACTAAAGAGAGAGGTGCTTCAAACAAGCACTTGATTACTTGATAGCTAGTTGCTACTGAGGAAGCTACTTTCCAGCAAAATGGATCCATGGATTTCATGCGTGATGTCAGAATCAGGAAGTATGAATTTGGCAAAGGTTAACTAAAAACAAATTAAGCCTCTGGAAATTCTTTTTGGAACAGCACAGCGCACGCGATTGAAAGAGACTTGCCAATATTTGACATAAAGATTCCTTCCTGACTTAGAAGCCGAGAAGCACCTGTTGTTTATTGTAATTGTCAATATTATATTCTTTTCTTTTCTTTTTTATTTTTTTTCCGAGATTCACTATACCAGTCACACCACAATCTCTCTGTGTGGGAGATTGCAGGTTCGAAATCCGAAAAGAACAATTTTTTATGGATTTTAAATAATTTGGTGACTTGACCTCCAAATTTTATTCGAAAAAAAAAAACCAATCATGCCACAGCATAATTTTCTTTAATGAGAAAGTATATAGTTGATATTGATTACTAGAATAATTATTTTTGTGAGGTAATATTGTATGAAAAGGCTAGCTTTTGCATCACCAAATAAAAAGAGCATAAAATAAATTATATATTAGAGATTGAGATCCTCGACAATGCACCAAAAATTAGAATACATATCTCACAAGTGTGGATGCATCAAGATTCGTGTCGTCATAAATAAAATTCTTCCTAAAAATCCAACGATTGATCTAGATGTGTCGCAGCATGAAACTACTTTATGGCTTTAAGCAGTGCTGTCAAAAATGTAATTCATTTCACCTAAGGCACCTCACTGTTTGAGAATTGAATCTGGTCCATTCAACACGAATCTTAAAGGGTCCCTGCATTACAGATTGGGGTTGCATTGGCCCGGATTCAAACTCAAACGGTGAGGTAATGCAGAGGATCCGGACTCGTCAAAAATGAACATTTTTAGTCCATTTCATTTTTCTTTGTGGCTAGCATTGATTTTGAAGGGAGGCCAAAACAAGTGCAAGGAGTTGCACTGTCCTTCAATTAATTGGACCTTGTCAGTTTAGTTTCTTTGATGTACAAAACAGGATGTCAAAAGTTTCATGAGCTAAATCAACCCTTGTCCCAATTTAGAGGAGCAGGCGTGCAGCACTAGCTAATCTATCTTCCCTATTTATCCCAAGCATATCCTTTACAAATCCCAATTTAGAGGTGGTGTTTGGTTGTGGACTAAAATTAAGGAAGTCTAAATTGATTATTTCAACTTAAGTCGGTCTAACTTATTTATGTTTGGTTGAGGTTTAAAGTTAGATCATGGCTTAAGGTATTTCTTGTTTGGTTAGAGTTGGTGAAGAACTAAAGTTTTGGAAGCCTAAGTTAGTTAATTATTAATAATAAGATACTAATAACTATAATATATTATAATATTATAATAACAATTATTTAATATATTAACAATATAATATATTAATTATAAAATTATATATTAATAATAATTATAAATAATAAGATACTAATTATATGATATTAATATATTAATATAACTATAATATATTATAATTATATTATAATTATTTTTTAATATATTAACAATATAAGATATTAATTATATAATTATATATTAATAATTATTATTTAAAATATTAACCATATAACATATTAATTATATAATTATATAATTATATATTAATAATTATTAATAAAAGATACTAATTATATATATTAATATATTAATAATAATTATAATAATTATTTAATATATTAACAATATAACATATTAATTATATAATTATATATTACTAATAATTATTAATAAAAAGATACTAATTATATAATATTATTACAATAATTATTTAATGTTTAACAATATAAGATATTAATTATATACTAATAATAATTATTAATAATAATATACTAATTATATACTAATAATATATTATTATAATCATTCGAGTTGGTTCATGACGTGCAATAAAATTAAACCACCATGTGAAGTGGTTTAATTTAGACCAGCTTAAAAATCGGCTTATGCCATCTTAGTCCGGCTCAATTAATACTCGTTTGGTGGAATAACAAGGACTAAACTCTTATTCCACCTTTAGACCACAACCAAACATAGGGAAATATCATATCATCTCAGCCTTTTTGTGTATGTGTACATGTAAGGATCCACAAGGTTCTTTATATATTTGTTATATATGACAATATTATTTCATAAATAGGTACAAGTATAGCGCGTATTACAAATATCAGATGTCATAAATAAATTTAAATTTGACATCTAATATTTTAATCATATGATTTAAATGGTACGAGTATAGCACATTTGAAAGAAACAACTTCTGATCTGGTGACGAAGAGTAACACCCTTCGTATAGAAGATCCTAAATTCCAAATTCGGATGGAGAGTCCTTAATAAACATAAAAATTTAAATTTAAAAAATTAAACCTCCATCATTCTATCTCAAAAGAAATGTAACACATATTAATTACAAATGACATTTGGTGGATTCTTTTGTCAATATTTATTAAACATTGAACTTCTTCATGGCTTGAATTTATGTTCTCTGTGCATTATCATTTAATTATTAAAGTGAATAATTTTTTGAGAGGGTAAGCTATCTAAATGTTTAACAATACAACCTCAAGTTTTTTCTTAGTTTAGAATTTTTTTTTATATCGTTTTTTTTATAAATATATTGTTAAGGATCTCATGCCTTCAATTTTAATCACTTTTGTATTGATGTTGTTAAAAATGTTCTAGAGACCAAATTATTTGGACCGAAATTAATATGTTAATTTTGAAAGTATATACGGACTAAATCATATTGGGTCGCATGAAATATGTGTCATAAATTCTGCACTCGCTCTATGGATTGGTGCGATTAAACTAGCGTGTATGGTTATATATATGTAGCAGCAGTTCAGATTTTATATAGAGAGATAGAGAGAGTAAAAAGTGGGCTATCAATTGTGCTAGCACATCGACTCACAATTGTTTTCAACTTATTCATGTGGATACTGGTAGACACGTGATTGTTATTGATGTGTACATCTGACACTTTAGTGAGGAGAAAAAAAATTGCGTAGAGTTGCAAAAAGTTTTGTTGCGCAATTAGTGATAATTTTTATCTTGAATTTAATTTTACACATGAATCCCGGTTCATATCAAAACTAAATTGAATTACCCTATGACCCTACCCGAATTCCTTACAGATGTCGTATTCTATAAATTTTTCATAAAATATATTTACATCTCAGCACCCTGTTTTTATAATGAATCCACTTTTTAAAATATATATATACATTTTATAGATCAAGATGTCAATAATAACGAAGGAACTGTAATTTTGAATATATAGCGTCTGAAATGTTATATACATTCCTGACAGGTACTTCCACCTTAATAGCTTTGCAAAACACAACTCTTTCAGTACCCTGCTTTCTTCTTTACTTGCCTAATACCGTCTCACGCTGGAGAACTCTTGCTTCAATCTCAGGCACAACTATAATTAATGTTTTCATCTGATTTGATAAGAAAGGCAAAGGGGCCGGGTCATATAAATTAAAACATTAAATTAACTTAGGGATGAAAATGAGAGTTGATTACCTTTAGTTAGGTCTTGGCAAGAAAGCATTCCCACAATATATACAATACAAAGGAATGTCTTGTGATGCAGACAGAATTGTATTTTCTTAGATAAAATTTTAGTTAGTGGATGTTCTTTAAACATCTTAACTTCTATATGAAATTGTCGACATAATAGAAAAACATTTGATTTGAACATGGTGCTGACTGATTCGGCATATCAAGCGAAATTCATCACGGATTCTGTGCACGGTTTAATTTGTACGACACGGCACGTACACGCTATATGCCAAGTAAATTCTTTTTCGATCAATTCATAGGTATCTATTATCCAATGAACCCACTACAAATTTGCAAAAAATACAACACTAAGCTAGTGTTTATTAGCCAAACTACATAGCTTTTACAATGCCAACAAGCAAATAGAAGATTTGGAATTATCGCATCGATCCTTGATTCAATTATCAAGATTAAAGACATAATGCAAAAACTGTTAATGTTTATGAATTTAATAAGAGGATTAGTGGAACTTGCATGTCGTTTAGCTATAGGCAAAGCAAGGTGAAGTGTGGGTCCTCCACACTTTGGAGAGGAAGAGACAAACAAGGAATAGAGCAGTACATGCACGCGCACCATTTTTTAAGTTTGCTCAACAAAAAAGGGAATGCTTAAGAAAGGAGAAAAGGAAAGATAATCAGTCGGTTTACTTTACTTTGTTATTTAAAACTTTGGATTATCTTTGCTTAATCCAAGTTGACCTATTTGTTTTGTCAATCAAGAAATGCCTAAGGTCTACCTATCTAGGTCTCACCAACCAGGCCTTGGAACAAATTGAAATAGGAATAGTCACTTTGTAAAATTACATACTTCATAAATAAACATTTTAAAGCATGTATATTTAACCTGAGAAGTGAAAACCCCCGTTTCCATAATCTCTTTCTTTGTCAGATTGATGTAATACTTAACTACTGGTCTGGTTCTGGTTGCTTTGTGTCTAAAATTTTGCATATCTGTTGGACAATTCTTATTTCAACTTCGTCCGATGAGGTTCAGACTAAATTCGGTTCAATTTGATCTCATGCGATTCACATCAAGATTCACACAAATACCTTTAAAATTCGTGTAAATCCATTGAAACACGAATCTTAATGCAGATTAGACAGCTCCTACAAAACATTAGTCCGCCCCCACTCCTTGCAATTCTACTATGGCTTGCAATTATGAGGGAAAGAAAGAAACTAGTGTAGTGGTCAACGTCGACAAACTATGACCTGGTGGCAATTATTGGTCAAAAGGCTATTTATGTCTGATGCCTCAAGTTACATAGTGCAAATTAGGGGCCTCAAAATAATAAGAAATTAATGAAGGAATCGTAGTTGGAAGAATTGCAGAACATGGCCCAGTTAATAGTATTTAAAAGCAGAATTTAGGCCTGCTCTGACTAGCCACTTAGGCCTGTGATGGGCCTTCCAGTTCTATCTGGCTGTACAGATTTGATTGAAAGAGCCCAGCAGATCTGAACTATCCGATCCCAAATATACAGTCAGACCATCTCACAAAAAAAGATCACAGGTTACCTGATCAATAGAAAAACTAGTTGGATGAAATCCAGATTCAAATTAGCCTGCAACTCTTCAAATTAATTCTGTTTGCATTGGAGCCGTTGAAAGCTTGGACTGAAGGCACAAACAATGGATCAGATTCTAGGCTACTATTACCAGCATAATTTAATTGGAAAAGCAGAAGGTTTCAAATACATTCATTTTTTTATGTATTATTATTATGTCTCAATTTTTAAAATGTTAATAAACCACCAAATATGATCTATATTAGTTTCCCTATGTACATGTAAAAATTGATGATGTTTCAATTTTGTTAAGATTGCTATCAAGAGCTTGTAAATACACATGATTTCTGGACATTAATTTTTCAATATATTAATTCTTATAAAACCAACATCTACACGTGAAAAATTATTATGTACACGTCGAGAAAAAAATATAAATCTCATCTAACGATTTTATTTTGGCATATAAATTTTAGAATTATTGTTATTAAAAAAATAAAAGCATTTGAACCTTCTCATTGGGAAATTTGAGATATATGTGCATAACCTAGAATTCACATTTTACAATCCATTAACTTGCTTGAATCATACAAGACCAAACCCCACACAGTGAGCACCTTCCTGTTTTGGCCTTAATATCATTTAGTAAATTAAATGAACCTGAGTCTTAAATGATTCAGATCAATGTCAAACTCTCTACTCATATGATCTGTACAATAGGGAGCAGCAAAACCATAACACAACAGGAGACTTCTGAACTTCAGATATGTTGAAAATTAAAGCAAAAAGAAAAAAAGGAAGTTTATGGTTATAATCAGTGTAAACGAATTGTGATGCATGATGGGAAACTAAAGTTTCCATATCTTAAGAGTACTTATGACTCACCCCCGAAACACACACCACACCTGAATGAATCACCATAGAAATACACACCGCACCCGAAACCCAATGAAGACTTTCCTGTCTTGGCCTCAATGAGATATTAGCACAATAAAATTGGAGCAGCTTAATCGTAATCTAAAATATAATAACATCTTTCATTGTTCTTAGAACAGCTCTGCTATATGCCAATTTAAGTCTGGCACAGATAGATTGCTACGACTCCAAACAAGTTCATTGGAAAAGAACCCAAGTATTAGCTCGAACAAGAGTTAATCTATAGAAAAAAAAAATACAATATTTGAAAACTTATTTAAGGGATTCAGACATGAAGTTGCACCATGCCAGACAATCTGGCATAACAAAATTAAACACTATGAACAATGTCGACTGATATTCTCCAAATCTCAGTTACGAGAGCTTTCTTTGACCTTGACCAAACAGTACTGAAAACTGGAAAGAAATTAAACACTATAAACATGTGAAGAGGTTGCAAAAGGAGAATTTAATTAGGAGCTTCTCATAACCTGTACTTAATTTCTTGAGTCTCAATATATGCAACCTAACATAAAGTTTTCACACAGAAGTTGCATAAATATCTGACACTAAATTATATTGGACCTAACACCAAACAAGTAAAAAATTACAGCACCTTGTAACAGATAAAATAGATGAATGTAATCACTCAATTAGTAGCAACGTAAGGGGCCGAAAGGCATAATACTAAACCTAAACCTACAAAACTACGTCGTATAGTCATGCCATGAACAATCAATTAGTAACATAATGAGTAAATGCAAGTAATACAAACACCAAATAGAGAAATTACAAATTATAATCCAACAAATATAATAATTAGCACAATCAACAAGAAATAAATTTGATAATCAGAAACTATAATGCGATCTCCATATCATTTAAAAAAAAGCATAGATCTGACATGGTTAATATCATAATTCAAACATAATAATAGACCCATCTTAGACCTTGCCACCAATTTGCCACTTACAAAGAGTGCTTCAGTACAAAACTATCGATTCAAGTGTACAATCCAGCTAAATTTCAGCAATTAAACATAGTAAATCATCCCAATTAAGAAGAAGATACAACTAGCTACACAACCATAACCCTAACTCCCTAACCCTAATTGTACCTGAAATCAATTTCGATCACTTGCAGTAGCGATCAGCCTTCTTCTTAACCCGATCATCAAGGGCCTCCCCAACAGAGCGAGACACAATTCTAGAAGCATTATTTGGGTCGTACTTGAACTTCTTCGTCTCCACAGGGAACAACTCCTCGTACTTCATCTTCTTCGCCGCGTCGATCGTGTACACATCGCCTCCTACTCCATCGACGATCTTAGAGGCGGACGCGTCCGAAGGGTCAGCGGTTGCCCCCTCCTCCACCAAGGGGTCGTCGGAAGGGAGTTCCGATTTGCGTTTGGATTTTTTCTTTTGTTTCTTCTTCTTCTTGTCAAGCGACGCGGCCTCGCCGCCTTTGAAGACTAGTCGACCTGGCTTCGCTTCTTTGTAAGGGGCAGACATGTGGGGATCCCAATTTGCTCGGAGGAGCGCTACCTTCCGAGCTTCGGACCAAAGCAACACGGCACCAAATAAGGCGGTGTTCTGGGTAAAGATTTTAACAGAGCATTTTTGGCTTCATGCAAGACAGAAATGCCCGGTTCAAATCTTGTTCTGACGTTAGATTCGATCCATCGCAACAAAGAGTCCGTGTCCGAAATAGCGGACACGTCGAAAGGAAGTATCGTATTTTAATTAATATGATAATATAAATTTATAGAGTCAACAATAATGTACTTATTTATATTACTAATTAAATATAAAATAATAATGTATTTTATTTGAATTTATGAATTTTTTTCATTTATTATAGCATATTTGAGTGCATAAGTTTAAATAAATGTTGAAGAGGGCTCAAATGCCCCATTGCTTCATACCCTAATCGTACCTCCAACATCTTTATCTTCAATTTGAAAGTTCAAACAAAAAATCTGAACCGCTTAACATGATATCCACATTAAATGTGCTTAGAGATCATATTTTATATATTTTTTAATATATGTACAAAATCATTGTTTTCTAGGAAATTATGGACCATCTAAAAACAGTGATTTTGTACATATCTAAAAAAATAGTAAAAAAATTTCAAAACATATATAAATTTGATCACTAAGCACATTTTAACGTGGATATCATGTTGAACAGTTTTGATATTTTGTTTGGACTTTGAAATCGAAGATAAAGATGTTGGAGTACAATTGGGGCATGAAGCAATGAAGCATTTGAGCCCTCCTCATAAATGTTTTATGTATATTCAAATTCTTATTTGCAAACATGTGTCCAAGAATTAACAGGGGCGGACCCGTGATTTTCGTCAGGGGCAAAAAAATATTGAATCGAATTTAAATAGCTAATTGGGTTTAAACCCATTAACTAATTAGATACTCGATAAAAAACAATGCTTTAACTTATATTTTTTAATGCTCTGACTTGTAATTTCTGATGTTCTAACTTATAATTCTAATTATCAATTATAATTCAAAAAAATATTTTAATTTTAACTTTAAATTTAACCGAATTACAAATTAAATATTTAGAGGAGAACAAAAAAATTAAAAAAAAGAACATAATCGATCGGAACGTCAATCTCCGTTAAAACTCAAAATTAATCAATCCAACCGATGAATTGTTGACCTAAATTTTAATCGATTCCATTCTAATAACTTTACCCACATATATATCAACAGGTAGAACAGTCTTAAGGCCGAAAGGTCGAGAAAAACATCACTCACCTCATTATCGATCTCTGACAGACTGATACAAATGTTGTTATTTGTTATGATAATATAATATAATATTCGATAAAAAAATATCAGTAAAATCCGAATTATTAGTTTCTGGAGGAAAAAAACAAATAAAGACAGAATGAGAGAAACACCCGAAAAAATGGCGGTTCAGGTCAATTGCACAGCAGCTTCCAAAGTCTAAACTCGAACCGCCAAAATTCCTCACTCCCCTCTCCATCTTCTTCAATTTCATTTTTCCCAGTTAATCGAGCTTCCAGTCTTTCTCTAGAATATTCTAGAAACCACCTAGGGTTCCTTCGATGAGGCGCACCTTCGACGAAATCTCTGACGAGGAGTGGGAGCACCACACTTTCAACCCCCGATTAGTACTCAAGAAGAAATCCAAACCCGCTACACCTCCTCCTCCGATCGAGTCGTTTATATACCGCCCCAAAACTCTACCTCAGAATGGCGCCGCTAGTTCGTCTTTTCCCAGTACGATCAACATAGACGACAGTGATGATTCCGACTTCAAGCAGGAAAAACTCGAAGAAGAAGAGGAGGAGGAGATGTTCAAGCCAAGTCGACCTAGAAGGAATGTCGTGAGGAGGAAGTTTGTAATGGAGGAAGACAGTGACGAGCATGAGGTGTTTGATATCCGGTCGACTGGAGGGGATGTGGATGGGGATCAGGTGAACTGGTCCGAAATAGAGAATGAAGATGAGGATGACGTGGATATTGAGGAGGAGATGTATACAACAAAGAAAAGTGCAGTGCAGGAGAGAGATGTTGATTTGGTGGGGAGAGCATTGCAAAAATGTGCCAAAATATCAGCAGCTCTTAGACAGGAGCTGTATGGTTCCGCTGCCCGGGATTGTGACCGATATGCAGAGATTGATGCATCTTCCTGTCGGATTGTTACACAGGTAAAATCCAAATATAATGCCCCTACTTGTTTTCTCTGCTGTTATGGCACTTGGGTCAAGTAGGCTATATTTATTAGTATAAAATGTCTAGATGCCGGTGGTCAGTCCATAAAAGTATTGGTTTTGTTATCTCTTCCAGGCACTTATTTTTCTGAGCCAAATTATAGTTTTAAGTTTGCTGTGAGAAGCCTTAAAAAAAAGTTTATGTGAGAAAGTAGATTGACCTATTATATTTGGGTGGATCAATCAATCATATTTACATGCTTTTCTTTCAATATCAGGCCCCCAATCCATATAGATTTTGAATGTATGCAATATGTAGTGTATGTGTTCTATCTTACATGATGGTTCAATAAGGGTTCGGAACCTGTCCGAAGACATTTGGACAGGGCTTCTCTCCAAAGCGTTTTTAGGCCACAAGATCATATCTTATCAAAACAGAATAAATTAATGCTAACTGATGTCAGCCTTCTTCCCAACATCCCCCCTAAGTGAAAGAGCGCTACTCGCTCAACAACCGGGCTGGCCTCTCACTACCCCCTTTTGTTAGTTAATAGCTTGCTAAGGGAATCAGCAACTAAATGAAATAAAAGAGGAATATTGGATATTTTAGTAGAGGATATGATGTGTAGTTTGTTATTATGATTTGATGCTTTTTCCGTTTTTGTCAAATTGGATACATGAGAGGGGAACACTGAGATGTCATCGGAAGTGCCTCTTTATTAAGTTAAGCTCTTTTGCTCGGACTCCCGCGAAGCGAATGAAGGTAAGCTCTTCGAGCTTTCTCCGCCAGCGGCTTATTTAGTGGTCGGGATTACGAGCCATGCGGCTGCACACAACGCTTCCACCAAGAAGCTCAAATCTTTTTGACTCTTCAAAAAAGTCTTGCCATCAAAAGAAATGAAGTAAGACCTTCGACCGCTTATTCAATTTCTCTTCCGCTCGCTCGTTCCACTTCCGTTTCACTCGCTGGGTCGCGGTACTTCTACCTTGACATGTCAACTACTCCTAAAAAACATTTTTGCTGTTAAGCAAAAAAGGAAACTATCCTCCTTTCTTCTCTCTCTGTTAGTTAAAGAAGGAAACTATTTTTCTCTCCAGGGTTGAAAACCGATGTATCAGCATTATCTGTGACTATATAAATATTTCTTCCATTATCAATTTTCTCCAAGATTTTTAGCAATAATCCATATAGGGTCTAAAAGTTTGCACTGCATCAAAATTCCAATCAAGCTTTGAGGCAATAGCCAATGCTATATCCTTTAATCTATGAGACCTTTGCAAGAGGTGCCATGGCTGGCGAATAATAGGCTTGCTCTCCCTTTGACAAACTCAGTACTAGCTAGTAATTATCAGGCCCATGCAGTATTCACCAATCGTAGAAACCGAGTACACACAATTTGCTGACAGGGATACCTCAAACCGGCGATAATCCTTTAAAGATTCCTGGCCTTCTTGCCACTTTCAGTCGGTATTGCCATGCCATGTCACAACTATTCCCAGTGTGATCTCCCACCACTGGCTTGCTGAAGTTTTGTAAAGGGGCTTCGTGCATGAGTGAGTGAGCGGAGAGAAAAATAGTGTCCTTCTTTGACTAACAAAGAGAGAGAAAAAAGAAAGGCAGTTTCCTTTTTTTTCTGCTTAATGGAGAGAGGCTGATGTCTGTTAGCATTACTTTAATCAGATTTTGATAAGATATGATCTTGCAGTCTAGAAATGCTTTGGAGAAAGTCCTGTCTAAATGCCTTTGAACAGGTTTCCAACCCAAATATTAAATAGATATCATAAAGTTTTTTGGCACTGATGCTGTTGCAAATAGGAAGATGTGTCTGCAGCTTGTGCAAGCAAAGAATCTGATTTCCAGCCTATTCTGAAGCCTTATCAGCTAGTTGGGGTTAACTTTCTTCTCCTCCTTCACAGGAAAAATATTGGCGGAGGTGAATATACTATTATATTTAACTAAGAATTTTATTTACAAGGTTTCGTTATTAAAAGCAATAGCATGATAACTGTGTTGTTAGTTTAAGTCCAACTATTTCTCTCTGCAGCAATCTTGGCAGATGAAATGGGACTTGGTAAGACTGTACAGGTATGTTTATCTTCTGATCTAAATTGAGAATCAGATATCAAATAGACAATATTAGTTCAGAGCTTATGAAAATGGATGGTTATCTTATACATCAACTGGTTGAAGCATGATAAGGCAATAATTAGTTCATTATTAGTAGCAGTTGGTGGACTATGAAGTTCTCCACCGATCACTACAGCATTTAAAGTCTTTTGACAATTTGTCTACCTTGAGACCATATCAAGTCGTTTGAACTTTAGTTGAAACCAACTTGAACTATTTCCGAGAAAATGTCGAGTGATTGACAGAATCCTTTGCAGAGTCACTTGGTAGTCACTACCAAGTTTCTCAAAAAAAGACAGAATCCTTTGCAGAGGAGCTTTAGAGAGATTTGGAATATGAGTAGGGTTAAAATGCCTCATTGTTTTCGTGCCCCAATCATGCTCACACCTTCTCTCTGTTTTCAAAGTCCAAACAGTCGATCCGAACCGCGCAACATGATCTCCATATTAAAATGTGCTTGGAGACCAAATTTTATATTTTTTGGAAAAAATTCACTATTTTTTAGATAGGTACAAAATCACTGTTTTTCAGAAGATTCTGGACCATCCAAATACAGTGATTTTTTGTACCTATCTAAAAAATAGTAAATTTTAGTAAAAAAATATAAAATTTGGTCTCCAAGCACATTTTGATATGAAGATTGTGTTGAGTGGTTCGGATCGACTATTTGGACTTTGAAAACGAAAATAAGGATGTGAGGCATGATTGGGGCACGAAAACAATGGGGCATTGTAACCCTACTCTTGGAATATATCTTGATATTTTTTTGTCATTTTTCACAGGCTGTCACATATTTGAACGTACTCAATCACCTGCACGATGATCCGGGTCCACATCTGATAGTATGCCCTGCCTCTGTGCTGGAAAACTGGGAGAGAGAACTCAAGAAGTGGTGCCCCTCATTTTCTGTTATAATGTATCATGGAGCGAGCAGAGCGAGTTACTCAAAGGAGTTGTCTTCTATGAGCAAGGCGGGTTTTCCCCCTCCATTTAATGTTCTTCTTGTCTGCTATTCCCTTTTTGAGAGGCACAGGTCATTATTTTTTCTCTTCCTTGGTATTTGGCACTGTCGTAAGTTGGTTTTCACTGATTAACTAACCAAAATATTTCTTGCATCCATAATAGCATCCAACATTTCTCTATTTGAATCTAGCAAGCAACTTTTTGTGCTTTGTGCATAAAATATGTTTATAAGATTTGGCAATGTGGTTTTCTTGTTTGGATATGATGGTTTTTGGCGAAATGGGGAGGGGTGGGGTGGGGGGACTTTCATAACTGGCTATTTTGATGTATGGGGGATGTTTATAGTAATGGAAAAGGTGATCACTTCTTACAAAAAAATAAATGATTAGAGAATGGAAAAGGAATATTTTTTGTTCATTGTTGACAACTTTACCCTTAACACATTCCAGCCATATTGTATCCAATGGAAATTGAAAATGAAAAAGGTAAATTTAATGTTTGTCCCTATCTGCACATGCTGATATGAATACTTTGATGAGTTAGAATGTGAATATAGGTGCAATTTTTAACCATATTTTCCTTGGCTTTAGCCTGATTGCAATAGTTAGTTGAAATTTGCATTTAATATTGAATAAACAATTTGGTTGTTTTCCCATAACTCTTGGGTCTCGTTTTCTTAAATTTTTTGCTCACCTGATCAAGAAAGTTTTGTAGATGAACCTTTTTGTTTTAATGAAAAGATATTGGCCAGATCCTTGCTTTAACTATATATATATATGTTTATTAAATGCTGACATGAGAAATGCTGGTTTTTATTCGTAATTTTGGCAAAAAAGTGGTAAAAAACAACTGACTCTGATTCCATAGAACCAAAGCCAAGTTTTGCATCAGTCCTTCAGAATAAAATAAAATAAAATAAAAACCTGAAGCCTGACATCAGCAACTAAAGATAAAAAAACATACTGGTACTGGTGCCTTAATCCCAGTTACAAAAAGGAAAGGGCGCTGTACAAGGAGTCAATCTTAACTTAGATATACATTGAAAGACAAAAATGAACCCTTCTGAAATCAGGAAAATTTACACTAAATCTCCCCAAATGGTTTATGTACCAGTTCCACTGTTGTACCAGCGTAGCTTCGATATTCTCCGGCACCAAAGGGTCTGGTGCCCTGTCATATCCTAGCCAAAATTTGAAATTGGATAAGATGAGAGCTCTGAGTGACCAAAAGATAGCTTTGTCAAGGCCTTTGGACAATATGTGTGGCCCTGGGCACCATTTCTCTGAAACTAGGGAATTTACTTTTGGTTTTGCAATCAGGGGCGGATCTTAATGCAACCCAAAGGGTGTGCTTAGCCACCCCTATGATTTAAATTTTCTTAATTATGTATATTGAAATTTAATTGAATTTTTTATTAAGTTTTTATATAGTTTAGCCCCTCTCGTAAAATATCAAATGTGTGCTTGTAGCCTAGTGGTTAGAATTCCACATTGTGGTTGTGGAGACTTGGGTTCAAATCTCACCCACCACACATTAAACATTTTTGCATTTTATGTTTTAGCCTCCTCCCAACCTAAATTTTCTAGTTCCGCCCGTCTGCAATTACAGTGAGCAGCAGAAAGAGGATCGGAAGGCATTGAAGAGGTGGCAGTGGAGCTGCGTGTTAATGGATGAAGCTCATGTTTTGAAAGATAAAAACAGCTATCGCTGGAAGAACCTTATGCTGGTTGCTCAAAAGGCGCGTCAACGTCTTATGCTGACAGGGACACCTCTCCAAAATGATTTGCATGTAATTTATGTTTAAATGTTGTGGGTTTTACAAATTAGTCCAAAACTAATTTTTCTTTAGACCCCTCAAAAAAAAGAAGAAGAAAAATCCTAATTTTTGCTTTGACTAAGGATCTAACAGGTGTTATTTGCAAACAACCTGGACAGATTTCAATAATAGCTACAAAAAATTAGATCTTAATTTCCTTAATAATATATTCCTTAATTTGCCCCTTTGTAATGCAAAATTTGCAGGAATTATGGTCATTGTTGGAATTCATGCTGCCTGATATATTTGCAACAGGGGATGCCGACCTGAGAAAGCTGTTCAATGCAGGAGACCATGATCTGATTTTGCGCATAAAATCCATTTTGGGTCCTTTTATTTTGAGGCGCTTGAAGTCCGATGTCATGCAACAACTTGTCCCTAAGATACAAAACGTAAATTTCCTTCACAGATTTTTTTCTATTTAACCCCCTTATTTTCACATTATCTCCTTACAAAAGCTGACAAATAACATTTTTTTATTTATGTATTTTTCTTTTTAAATAAAGATGAGGTTCATGCCCTCAAATTCCGCTTTTATTTATTGCTGAAACAAGCAGTGTCATGTTTTACATAAAAGAAAATTGAAAAAAAAAAGTAAACCTAAAAAATTAAAAATAAAAGAAAAGCTAAGACAAATAACATTATTGTAGACTTTAGCAGTAGTGGATTGCATTCTGGACACTGAGATAGTCAGGTCCAAGTATCAGTGTCCTTGCTTGTACTCTGTTAAACCTAAAAATGCTAGCATTGTAAGCCAGAAGCAAGTCAATAACCCAATGGAGCTTTTTAAATACCTAGACATACGGACTACTTCGTAATCCTGCATAATTTTTTATAACTGGAGGCTAATAAAATATCAATTTTCTAGGTCAAGTATGTCTTATGGGCTCTGAGCAGTCCGACACATATGCTCATGCTTTACAAGAATACCGTGCTGCCTGTCAAGCTCGTGGCATGAAATCTTCAAATGGGGTTCGCAGCAATCTCATTAACCTGCTACCAAAGCATCGGATTTCAAATTACTTTGTACAGTTTCGCAAGGTTCGTTAATCTTTTGGTAATATCTGATATCTCGAGCGTTATCACGAATTTTTTGTGGTGCAAATATATTGTTTACATTTTTTTTCTTCTCTCAGATTGCTAATCACCCTCTATTGATTCGACGTGTGTATGATGAGGAGGATGTTGTTCGCATCGGAAGGATGCTATATCCAAAAGGTGTCTTTGGCTTTCAATGTACCTTGGAGAGAGCTATTGAAGAGATCAAAAGCTATAATGATTTTGCTATTCACCGGGTATTTATGGTCGGCCTATATTATTTTTTTTGTATATTTATTTAACTGTATTTCCTTTCTAATTATGCTGCGATATGTTTGATTTTTCCTTTCAGCTTTTAGTATCATATGCTGATACTGGCACAAAGGGTGCTTTGTCTGATGAAGATGTTCTCAGTTCGGCAAAATGTCAGGTAGAGTCACAATAAATTGTTATGTCAATAATTTATTTCTTTTCAGCATGTTTGTATAACAGCTATTGATTTTAACCAAACTACCTCTTTTTAAAGGCATTGGCAGAGCTTTTACCACGGTTAAAGAACGAGGGGCACCGAGTTCTCATATTCAGCCAATGGACCCAAATGCTTGACATTCTTGAATGGACCTTAGAGGTAGTTGGAGTCACCTATAGGCGTCTTGACGGGAGGTATATAATATTTATTTTGTATAATGCTTTAGGAAATCTCTAGCGCACAACTATATGAAATCTTTTGTATTATCCAGGGGGAATTTGATGTATACCCCTCAAAAACCTGCGAAATTACGTATTTCCCCCTCTAAAGTTCGTAATATCATATTTACCCTTCTAAATTTCAAGAACTCACAAATTTACCCAATTTATGACTTTTCTATTAAAATTAATTTAAAATTTATAAAGTAAACGTTTTAGCCTTTATTTAAACATAAAAATATGTAGTCTGTGTAAGAAAAATGTTCCTTATTATAACTAATCGGTATCCGAGGACAAATGGTTCATTTCTCTACTTGTGACGCATACATAGTGGCATTTAGACATATGCTTATGTGCTTACAAGAAAATGAACTATTTGCTCTGAACATCTACCAATTAGAAAACTAGATATCTTCTTTAATTCTTTTTTTAATGTTATCTTATGCTGCATTTTTTTTTTCAGTACTCAAGTGGCCGAAAGACAAACAATAGTGGATACATTTAACAATGATCAATCGATTTTTGCATGCCTTCTCTCAACCCGAGCTGGTGGTCAGGGTCTGAACTTGATTGGTGCTGATACTGTTATAATTCATGACATGGATTTTAACCCCCAGATGGACCGCCAAGCCGAAGACCGGTGCCACCGTATTGGCCAAGAGAAACCTGTTACTATCTATAGGTATATTTTTAATTAATGTTTTCTGGATTTTTTTTCTCTTTATAACATCTGTTATTGGTATCAGTTGTGCTGCATTGTTTAAAAAGCATGTGCTTCACACTTCGGAGTTGTCTGGTATGGATCCACATATTAATAGCTAATGCACAACTATTGCTGTGCATCACACAATTCAAAAGAGTGAAGCACATAGTAACTCCATAGAAGCTACGCCCTAACAGTAACGACATAGTCTCCTACAGTGGAAATCTAGAAATCAAAGCGCTGGATTTTGGTTGGGGTTGGGGGGGGGGGGGGGTTTGCATGCGTGCGCGTACAGGCTTGTAATGAAAAAAAAATGCTATACAAAGCACATCACACAGCTTGCAATCATAGTGTGCTTGTTTTGCAGCTAGAACAAGACCTAATTAAATATTACGAGATTTAGTATAATTACCTACTGGTATTTATACTGTTAACCTGACCTGTTTAGAGCTGCGGACTGAACTACACCCTCTCCCCCCCATGTTTTTTCTTTTTTGTTTCTGGGCAGGCTTGTGACAAAAGAAACAGTGGATGATAAAATTTATGAGATAGCAAAGAGGAAGCTAGTACTTGATGCAGCAGTGCTGGAATCAGGTGGTGCTGAGCTGCACAATGGCAATGATGTACCATGAGAGAACCATGGGCGAGATTCTTTCATCTCTTCTCCTTGTTTAACTTCAAGCCTAGGTATCTTTCTATCTAAATTGATATAGTTCCTCTATTTTGTTTTTTGTTTTTTTTTTCTGAAATGGATGATATTTAATGATCTAGTGGGGAAATGATATTTCATTTTGTTTGAGGTTTAGCTAGCTTCACTTGGCTTTAGCCGATATGCCTTAAAAAAAAATTGTACAAGCTTGTTCAAATCTGTTACTTAGTTTTCAATTAGAGTGGGTTGCAGCGCTCTTGTAAAGAACTTGGTTCGTATTGAATGCGGCCCTTTATTTGACAATATGCTGGTAAAAATATTTATTGAATTTTTAGTTTAAAATTTGCATTAACCTGACTGGAAATCCTACCAAAGTTTGCTACCTTTTGCGTACTTTCACATGAGATCTCATTGTTAATATTTTTTCTGAAATTTATTTTATCTTCTCTTGATCCTTTAGAGGTAAAGACATGCAATTGTGTTGAGTAAACAAATAATACCTCATCTGCATTTTCTAAATTAGTGGCTTACCTAAAAGCTTCTTTTTATTTTTACAAAGTTGTACTAGTGTTACAAAATTATATTGGTATCAGCTCTTAAAACATACAATTGTTGTTTATAAAGCGAGTGACCGCAGATCGATCTGTGCTATTGTTATATATTTCCGTTTGCAAAGTTCAAACAATCTATTGAACCGCTCAACATGATCTCCATATGAAAATGTATTTGGAGATCAAATTTTACATTTAAAAAAAAATCTATTTTTTAAATAGGTAGAAAATCACTACTTTTGGATGGTTCAAAGTCTTTAGATTAGGTGATTTTTTACTATCTAAAAGAAATAGTAAAAAGTTCAAAAAAATGAAATATAAAATTTGGTCTTCCAAGTATATTTTTATATAGAGATCATGTTGAATGGGTTGGATCGATTACTTGAACTTTGTAAATGGAGATATTGATCCTTAGTATGGACCGCTCTGTGCTTCCTCATATAAAGTAATACTCAGGACTTCAATAAATTAGAATCAATTTTGGTTTACGTCATTTTCATGATTCTTACAATAAGTTGAACAAAAACCTATATTTGCAAGCATTTCCAATCTTTTGAATTTTCGTCATTCCATGTCCTTCTCTAGTATGGAATTCCTGGTTTCGACAAGGAAAGACAAATCAGAATGTTACTTTAGTTTTAATTATTTCGGTAAATATTCTTGATACGGATAAATAGAAAACGATTGGTAGCTCTCTCTGTACCAATTCTGTCAATGAGTTGTCTTCAGTCAGCGGTCGAAATTCGCACCTAATTATCAATTGAAATATTGGATATTTGAATGCCTTGTTTCATTTTTTTATTGCGTTTTTGCATCGTTGTCTTGGATAGAGACGGATCTATTATATCATAAATTGTGCAAGTGGTGGCCTCATTTTGTTTATATTCATCTAAATTCACTTGGCATTATAATTTGGGCCTGAAATTGGGCTTTCTTGGGTCGTAGTGGTGTTATGCTCTCATGAAATGAACCATTTTTTCCATTCAATCTATTTGGGAGTTCCATCAATGCTATTAAATTTGCTTTGCTATCAATAATGTCCTTCTCACTCATGTTCAGTCGAGACAAATTTAATTTGTATTCAAAAGCTCTGTTGTAGCATCCGACAACAAAATATGTGCTGTAGCCTGGACCATAACCCCGGTTGTTTCAAACTAAAAAAAGAAGAAAAAAGTAGAAACCATAGCATTTGGTGGCTGGTATAAGTGAACAGTAATTAGTATTGTGGCTGTAGAGATCCGAGTAAAAATGATAGATTTGTAAAGTTACAGCAAGAATGGTAAAAGAGACAAAAACCGAGCAGATAGACCCGTCACAGCAGATTTGGTCACTTGTCCATCGCTGTAAGGCGGAAAGCATGGACCATGGGCCTAAGTACTGGGCCCCCCACTGCTCTCCCTTTCTCACACAAGCTCTAATTCTGTCCCAATCTAAGAAAATACCCTCTCTCTTTCTCTCTCTAGATTGCATCATTCTGGCAGAAAGAATACTCATGATGATTCCACAGCAGTTGCAATCACACACAAGAATAATTACGAGCAATCACCATTAAAAGTAATAATAAAATGACATCACAGTAAAAAGGAATTATACTGGGATTTTTCTAGGTCTGACCTTGTTTTCTTTGTGAATTTGTTTTCTGGTTTAGCACGCTTAGGTATTAATTTCTTTCTTTGCACTTGTATTGTGTGAATATGGACTATACAATGAACTGCAGATATTGTGGAATATGTGAAATGCAGATAGGTTGTTTTGCATGCTGCAGTTGTCATTTAATTCGGACCAATTTATTTTTTAACTTTGACATTTGCATGTTATTATTTCCTAGAAAAATAATAATTATAAATGATTATAAAGTTTATCCGATGAAAGCAAAAGATTATTTCTTTTTCAACTTTGACAAAGCAAGAAAATAATTAAACAGTACAGTTTAACTCTGAAAATAATTGTTTACAAAAGAAAATGCATGTTTTTGTTAAATTGTACGACTAGCTGGTGAATTAGCTGATCGCCATCAATATATCAGTGGTAAAATCACTGTACGATGTAAATTCTACACTTAAAGAACTGGTATGATTATTGCAAGTCACAATTTGTCCATTGATTATTTTACCAGTGTCCCTAATTGTGTATATCTATTGTATACTTGTGCTTGACCACTTAATATCAGCTCATCTCTATCACGCTAAAAAAGACCTTCTAATACAAAAAGATAATAAAGCACAATCCTGACCACTAGAATACTATTTCGCTAAAAATGACATAATTTACTATATTATTACCGAGTAGGGTTAAATGTTTTCGTACCCTAATCATGTCTCACATTCTTATCTCTTTTTTCAAAGTCCAAACTATCGATTCGAACTGTTCAACATGATCACTATATTAAAATGTGTTGGAGACCAATTTTTTTATTTTCTGAAAAAAAAAATTACTATTCTTTTTAGATAGGTACAAAATTATTGTTTTTTTATAGTTAGATTTTTCTAAAAAACAATGATTTTTCTATATTATTATCACTCTAAAACCACCCTTTAATACAAAAGATAATGAAACACAATAATGCTAGAATACTATTTTCCTAAAGTTGACTTATTTTAATTACTATAATACTATATTATTATCATTTATCAACTACTCTAGTGAAAAAAATAGGATAGGAGAGAAAAATGAGACCAAAAAAACAACACAGAGAAAGATTACTCTTTCAAATGATATTTTATTTTTCATTGCCAGACACACAACAGACTAATTAATTTAATCATATTTTAGTTATTTAATTAGCAATCAGCTCAAGTCTGCATCGCATTAATTAGAAAACCCTGGCTGTGTTGCTTTCGTCTGAGGGTTCTATGATTATAGTTTTCACAAATTAAAAGCTTAGATAAAAACAAAGAGAGTTATAAAAGGAAAAAGTGGTTAGTTGACATGTCATGTTGTTGAATACGAGAGAGTGAGAGAGAGAGAGAGAAATGCGCGTTGGTGAAAAGGGGCCTGTCTGGTCGGGTAACCACGTACAATATCTTGTTTGTGACTAGTTAGTAAATAACAACTTACCTGGTTTTTCTCCATGAATAATACTTTTTGTTACTCACAATTGCAAACAGATACAATTCACTAAAGTTCCTTTTTACTGGGAGTTCAATGAGATTGAGGCAATGTTTATAGGAAAAATTATCTTCCCCGGTACCGCAAAAGGTTTCCCTCACTTTACGAAGTGAGGTTTGAGATTAACTCTCTGTTTTTTTTAGATTCGAGCTAGCAAAGGGCCCACTATTATTGGACTTTGAGATTCGTGCCAAGTTAAAAAGAACGGTTCAAATCCACTAATTCTAAAAGATTTCCTATTACGGTACTGAGGAGAATCTGAATTCATGTTTATATGCATACTACGGAGCGGTTCTACTGTGAACTTATATATTAATTTTTTCAAAATTCAAATAATCGACATAATTTCTATATAAAATTAGATTTTTTAATTTTTTTTTACTATGTTTTGGATAGGTAGAAAATTACTTGATTTAAAAATTTCGAACCATCCAAAAACTAGTGATTTTTATCTATCTAAAAAGATAGCAAAATATTTTAAAACAATGTAAAATTTGAACTCCAATTACATTTTCATACAAAAATCACGCTTAACAGTTCAGATTGATTATTGAAACTTTGAAAATAGAAATATAAATCTATAGCACTTATCAGTGGTATGAATATTACCATATAGCCTCACTCGTTCAACAAATTGTCCTATACACTTATGACGAGATGGAATGCAATTAATTTTTCTAACACCAACATATATACACAGAAAAAATATTTTACTTAAATAAAGTTTACTACAAACCTTAAACAAATTTTGCTTAAAATATTTTCCTATATATTTTAGCACATTCAAAAACCACTTCTCCGATAATTTGTCAAAAAGCACTACTAGAATATGAGTTTTTTATATGGGGAACACTAGTTGGGAAGGACGGTCCATGTAAACGAAATGACATTTATGGATTCGTGAAACTTGTTGCAAGGGTAGTCTCATGTAACGTGTATCGCATGGAAATGTGTGATGTGCAACCATGTAAATGTTTTCTATCTCTCCATTATACATTATGAATGTCAGATATTATAATTAATTGGAAGTTCATGCAACAACTCAACCCCATGCGCATGCAAATACTTAACCACATGTTAGATATTATTTTTTATTAAAGGTTCATGCAACTACTTAACCCCATGCCTATGTAAATACTTAACCACATGTTTATAATATATTTTATTGAAGGTACATGTAAATACTCCACTACCATGCACATGTAAATAGTTTGGACCGTCGAATCTCATTAATTTCAAGGGCTTACCCTTGTAATTGTTTAGTTCCTGGAGACAGATGCATTTCTGTTTATTTGATATCTCCTTTTAAATGAAGAATTTTATTATAAATCACAGCAACATGAATAATAACAGTATATAAGAATTCAGTACTTTGGTAACTTAAATTTTGGTAGTTAGAACAAACCTTTCAAAATAATTGAGAAACAAAAAAAAAAAAAATAATGTACAAACATTGTGACACAACACACATACAACTATTGATTCACCAATTAAAACTCTTGATCAGAATCATCGCAGACATAGAAACCAAATTCACCCTAAACCTTGCTCCATGTCCAACTCTTCATCATCTTCCTTAATTGGGTTGTCCTCAAACTCTTCCTCACCTTGCGACATTGTATCGTCTACTAGTTCGAACTCGTTTTTTTTGCGAGGCTATACCATCCCAATCAAATTCTTCACCATTTGAAACCTCGATTGAATGATCCAGCATTTCATCTTGAAAAAAATTCTAGGTTTGCATCGACGTCGTCCTCAACCCAAAACCTCCCCTTAGCACTAGTTTTCATTGCCACCCACCATTGGCGTCTTTCAATTTTATCCGATGGATAAGGAATGTAGAACACTTGGATTGCTTCAGGTGCCAATACAAATAGTTCATAATTTTTAAGGCAAGAAGCATGTTTAACCTCAACAATCCATATTGGATGTCCACTCTTACACGTTTGTTATGTCAAACCAATTACACCTAAAGAGAACGACCTTGTTGAGTCCATCATAATCTAGCTCAATTACCTCTTGGAGGTCCATAGTAGTCTTGTGGTGTGTCAATTCCATCCCACTCCCATTTAATGCAAACACCGCTACTCTTTGTTGACTTGTTTCCCCCATATGCCTTCATGTGAAATCGATAGCCGTTCACTTCGTACCCTTCGTAGCAGTTTACTTTTTTTGTGGCATTAGTCCTATCCTTCGGAGGTAGGGGTCGCAATCATGATCAGATAATATCTTCTTTCGTAGCCAATCTGCAAACCCATTTTCACGAACTTTGTTCAAATGTTGTGCGGATTTGGCTTGTCTAGAGTTTAGCATACATGCATCAAACTCTCTAGACATTCCAACATGTCAAAATATTAGATTTTGAAAGTGTTTAGAATATATACTTTTTAAATCATCAAATAAATATTTTATACGATTGTACTCTAAGAATTTATTTTTTATCTCTAGACAGTTGAGGATGACATATGTGTGTGCAGCTTTAAGTTCCTCGTCATCGAGAGTTCTTCGATTTGGCCGCGTGAAGAAACGGCCCGCCGTATCAAATTATCTCTAAATCTGTGACCATACACTGCATATTATACACGTTTGCTTACAATTCTCTCTAGATCCGTGTTCAAAGCAAGAAAAACACTGTTCTGGAAATTTGCTCCGAAAATATAGTCAAATTGTACACGGTTTTTAGTAAAAAAAAACCTGTATGAATGTTGGAGGGCATTTTTGGAAGTTCTGAAGTGCATTTTCGGACGGACGCTCCATCAATTCTTCATGGTTGTACTATAATCTGTGTGTGATTAAAGAAATACAAATTTTTCCACGTCATCGATCCGTGCCTTCCTGTTATAATGCTTCTCTTTCTCTCACTATTTTTTCTAAGTCATTTCTGAAGCATCTCTTTCCAGTAGGTTGTACATAGCCGTTCTCTGAGTCAAGTAAATATAAACATGCGAGGCTAGGGTGAGGGATAAGGCAAGAGAGACAATATCTTCACTGAAAAAATGATTTCCGACGATGAAACTTCAAACTACCATAAAACGGTGCTCGAGTATCCGATTTCAGCGTTCAATAACTTTTCAGCGTTCAAACTACCACAAGGAGATCTACAACTTTCACCGCTATAGAAAATTTTCATAGTCGTGATTGCAATTTTAAGTCCCAAAAAATAAAGGGAAGAGCCTCAAAACTTGAGTTTAAGTTTTAGATTAAGTTTTTTCTTTCTAATTTTTTATTTTTTTTTCTTTACCATATTTTTTCTTAGACATTGTTCGTGTAAATGTATGAAGTCTCAGATTCAGGATTTTTTTGTTATATTTTCATTTTTTTTCATATAATATGTGATGTAATTGTAATATGTGTTGCATTTATCTAAGGTTTATAGTTTTTTTAAATTTAGTTTAGTATTTTTAGTATTTAGATCTAGGGTTCAATTTAAATTCAGATTTAGAACTTGATTTGAATTCAAATCTACAATTTCATTTGATTTTTTTTAATTATACATGGTTCACTTTAAAAACCGTGTAGGATTAAGGTTTTTATACATAGTTTTACTTTAAAAACCGTGTATGAAGTGTTTTGACAAAAAATATCGATAAAAAAATGATTGTACACGGTTCTTTTTATCAAAAACCGTGTACAATTAGTATTTTTTTTTTTACACGATTCGAAAATTGTGTAAAATTTAGCGGCCTATTATACATAACTCCTGTAGACACGGTTGGAAAACCATGTTTAAGTATATTTTTAGACCTTGGTTAATAGTGTTTTCTATACTGGTGAAAGTTGTCACGTCTTTTAAAGTTTTTAGTATCGGAAACACATGTAATAATTGTAATTGCAATAAAAGTAATAATTGCAAACAACTCAGCATAACATAATCCCAAATATTTACTTTTTTGATATTTTGTTATTTGTTGACGCAGTAACCTTGTATCGTGCCTATTAAATTTCATTAACCAAATAAAACGAATACAGACAGAAGCATATATAACGAAAGAAAATAAAATAAAATACAAAGCAAATCGGAGAAAAATAAATAATAGCTTAACCTTCCAGACACCAATGACGGCATGACGCGTTTTAACGCACCAGACCACACAAAATCCAACATTGGCTTTGCCATACAAAATGGAAACATACACCATATGACCCGCTATACAATTATTGCTGAACCCGGTTATAGTAAAATAGGTGAGAAGGCAGCGTGACCCGCCAGGCAGCTTAACCAGAAAGTCACATCACGGCATGACATGTAATAAAAAATTTATTTATACGTGATGTGATAAAAACAGTGAAGAATTGTCACGTAAAGCGAATATATAATCACAATTTTTATTTTCAAATTTAAGTTAGTTCAAAAAAAATAATAACAAAATGTACTTAAAAAATAAGAAACTATTACAAACTAAATGGGTGTGACCACACGAACATGACTAGTCGTGTTTAATTATTGTTTTCAAGTTTAAGTTAGTTTAAAGAAAATAATAATAAAGTGTACCAAAAAAATAAAAAAGTATTACAAAATAAATTATAATTAAGAGAAAATGTTGAAAGAATTGTTCACATAACAAGTCACGTGATGTCATGCGACATGATCGAGTCAATCTGCATAACGTGACGTGATGTGATTGAATCAATTTGCATGACATGACGTGACGTGGTTAAGATTATAGACGACAATCACATCACGCGACACGCAAGTCACATCACATGATCGACACACAAGACATGACTGGTAACAACGTGACTAATTTAATTCCTTCTATACTTTAAACCTGATTTCTTAATAAATAAATCTGAGGATTCGGTTCAAGAATGTAATTTGAAATATTTTCATCATAGTTATTTGCTTTTTCGAAAAGATACTCTTAGAATATTCTTTTAGTATATTGATTATTATTGAATTTTGCTCTGATGCTATTTGATTGATTTGAGCCATTTGAACAAGACCTAGCAGCAAAGTCAGCTATTAAATTTTCAAACATATACTGTGCAGATATTGTTTCGTGAAAAATGACCATAATATCTCTAAAAGTAAACTTTGTAATTAAAAGAAATATACAATCCAATCTCTATTGGTTATTAATTTCAATCCTGCCTATTATTTCTTACTGTGTGTGAATATGATAGAGACTTAATTTGATATATTACAATTAGTTGTAATAACAGAGAACCTGAATTGGGAATCTTTCCATTGGAGTGATATTGTAGGGACGGGGCTAGGAGTTCCCGTGAACCCTTCTTTTTTGTCTGGGCTTTTTTTAATCTTTTGCGTATCCAACAAACACCAAACACATTTCAACAATATCTTTGATTTTAATTCCCTTTTTTCTTTTGTTAATTTAATTTCCACCCGTTTTCCTCCGCGGCGCAAGCTCTCTTGTTACTCGACCATTTATTTGTATTCTTTACCCGTTATAATTGTACCTTGATCTTTCCTTGTGAAAGTTGTACCATGTCTCTGCTCTCTAGTGAACTTGTGTCACAAACGACATTATAGACACGGCAGGTGTAGTTTCAGTACAATTATATGGCCAAATAATTAATTAAATTCTTAGATGAGAGGAGTTATATTCATCTTTTACCTCAAATAAAAATATTAACAGAGCTGGTTTGACTTCATGTAGTGTATTAGCTTTAGCTATATATTTTTCCATTTGAGTGAGACTACGGTAATATGCATATTACACAATGGTCTGCACTATGGACTTCATGTCTAAACTGACGATCTGAACCATTCAACATGATCTTCATATGAAAATGTAATTGTAGATCAATTTTATATTTTTAGAATTTTCTTACTATTTTTTTAGATAGGTGTAAAATCACTTGATTTGAAAATTCTGAACCAGCCAAAAAGAATGGTTTTCTACATATAAAAAAAATAGTAAAAAGTTCTAAAAAATATCAAATTTGATCTGCAAGTACATTTTTATACGGAGATCATGTTTAACGGTTCAGATCGACAATTTGAACTTTTAAAAAAAGAGATAGAAATCTATAGCACCGGTCGATTCGTAATATGTATATATATTGCCATAGCCTTAATTACTCTTTTCATTTTATCTCTTGATCGTGTGATGCGTAAGGTCAAACTAGCACTGTTAATATCTTTACCATCTTATCCCCATTGATATTATTATGGAAGGTAAAATACTTATTTTCACCTCACTTAAAAAAATATTTACCATAAATATGGGATAACCATATGGTGAAGATAAAATGAAATATATGAATAGTCCCCTCTAATGGAGAAGAATCTTACACATGTGAGCTCGATGGTACCAATGATGGCCCATGCTATCATGTCCTTGGGGCAACACAGCTTGTGTACTATTGCCATGCATCCTTCCTTACATATCATTCATTCAAATTTAACATAAATAAGTAAATTTATATTTATTTTCCTTTTTTATTCATATATATATATAGGGAACATTTTATAATTAATTGTAGCAGTAACAAAAAGATTGTAGGTTCTCATAATTTGGGCAATATATAGGTGTATATATACATAGATTTTTACCACAATTGTATAATTGTACTTCAGATATTGGATTTATTCATGAGGTTTATAATAATAAATTATTCGTTGGTAATAAGCCCAAAAAATAGCAGAAAACTAGAAACTCAAGACCAATAAATATCAGAAGAAATGTTCCAAAACAGGGTAGAACTAGGGTGTTCTTAAGTTCACCAAGCCCCTTGGTGAACTCAAGTCTAAAACCCATCGGATCGGCTTCAAACGACGAATTCGAACCGTTGAAACCCGCCTACCTTACGAGTGATGCGTCTACATGTAAAAAATTTATACTTTCGAATTAATTTAGGATAAAGTCAAGCGGTCAAAATTAGAAGGTTAATAAATTAATTTTAATGCATTCATTTTTTGACGTTTTTTTACCACTTGACTCTATGCAAAATTAATTTCAAAATTTAAAATTTTTGCATGTAGACGCATCACTCGTAAGATAGACGGGTTTCAACGGTTCGGATTCGTCGTTTGAAACCGATCCGATGGGTTTTAGACTTGAGTTCACCAAGGGCTTGGTGAACTCAAGAGCACCCTAGTTCTACCCTCCAAAACATGTCCAAACAAATGGGACCTTAATAGTTGGCTGCTTGTAAATTTAAGGACTGCAATAATTCTTAAAATTATCAGCAGCTGATGATTTTCTTTTATTGAAGTTATTTATGGTGCAATTAATTAATCAGACTTCATTTCTATTCGCACGGTAATCTAGGCTAATTTTCATGTGCTACTCTAACCAATTATTCTCTTCTTAATTATTAAAGTAATCGCTAGTTGGAGTAGGTGATAGTTCTATGCAATCATATTCTTTCAATCATAAATTCAAATGTAAATTGGGATTTACGTCAATAGAAATTTCTGTACATGAGAAGCGTGCATGATAAATTATTCCGGGGAATTCCATATAATTAATTATTTATCTTATTTTATTATATATCGTTATTAAAGGATTCTTCAGGAATTGGTATGTATCACCAAAACCTTATTTAGGAATATTGCTTTGACACACATTCTTTATGCAATATTAGGTATATTTTTCGATTTTCATTCTGAAAATAATACTAGAAAGAGCTTAACATTTCAATAAGTAAATATTATTAAATAGAAGTAATGCAACGTCATAAAAATAATAAAGAACTTTCTTAGATGATCACATAATAAAGTAATTAATTTTTTTTTCATTGAATTAGGTATACATCTCACACATTGATGAATTTTTATTTATAAAAATTTAAATAATTTAATTAGCGCATATTTAATTAGTGCATAATTAGAAATTTGCAAAGCTAATTCAATATTTCTCTAGTTTGTATGCCATACATTTTATATTTAATTACTCAAATTAGCAACAACGTAAATAATGTACAAGCTTAACTAAAATAAAATATATAATTCAATATAATGTTTCCAAGATGAAATAGCAGTGTATATTTAAAAAATGGTTAATATCACATATATACACACACCCATCAGTTCTTTGTTTATTTCATTACATCAACTCTTTAATATATCTTGTATACTCAGCTCTTTAAAAGTTTTAAATCCTTTCATGTTTACACATAAAATTAAATTCATATATTACTTTAGTTAATATACATAATACAAATAATATATGTGAGGTTTAGAAAATAATTATTATTACTATCATTCATTTTGAAAACACAATTTTTTTTCTTGTAAGTTTTATATTTTATCTTCTTAACATATATACTTTTCTATTTTTCGCCTAATTATTCTCTATGACAAATTATTTTCATAAAAATAAGTAATAATTCTCGAAATTAATATTATTTAAAGAGAGAAGTATAATTATGTCAATTTATTTTGATGGTAGTATTAATCAAATACAATAAGATATATAATCTCACCGATTAATCGGATGGTCGCGTAAGGCTTCAGGAATTCAGATCCAGTGCAACACCTGAATGTAGAATGAGATTTGTGTTGTTGGCTTCATTATGACACAAATCTTAAACAAATCCTCACCTTCTATATTTGAAATAGACAAGACACTGAATTAATTTTAATTCGGCCGAAAATATTCTACCTCTTTAAAATATGTGAGAGCATCGATATGGTTTCAGACATCAAACCCCTGATCTGTTTGGACAGTCGGGTGTGCAAATTGGAGAGGAGAAGAATGGAAAGGTGTGTTTGTCTTTAGTGACGTCCGGATGCAGCTTGGAACCGGCAGGGCGGCAGGGATCCCTAATCCCATCCTTAGGACGAGGTCTTGTGGGGCCCACAAGGAAGAGAGCAACCCGTGCCTATATTTTCTCAACTCAGTCTGGGCCCCACGCCACGTCAACAGGTCAGACTAGGGAATCTAACCTTCCAGCCGCAAGCCTCCGCCAGCAAAAGGACAACACTACTAGCTCCTTAATATATTACCAGTTACCACACACATGCTCCTTGTCTCAGGACTCAGGTTCCCCTAGCTCGGTTTGCTCTTGCACCAGTTCGTTTCGATCTCTTCTCTCTCCCTATGCTTATGCATAACTAACATTTGAATTTTGTCCGTACCGTCACTTGAATCACATACCGTATTCGTATCTGTCATGATCAAATAGTTTTATTGATCAAATTCAAGCGACGATAACATTACTTTAATTATGCCATTATGCCACGTTTTGTTACATTTTTAACTACTTTTTTGTAATTTTAGTTAGTTTATTTAATATTCACTATTAATTTAACGGCGCAGACAGTAATTTTATCACGGTTCTGATTATGTTAGTTTATTCAATATTCACCATTAATTTAACCGTTAGATAAATTGACATAATTGACATAACAATACTGTATTCTGATGAGATAGGAGTAGGTCCGATGAACATCATACCTACTTTTGGGTCCAATTAGTTCCAACACCGTCTGATCAGTATCAAGATCTGTGCGCACAAAAATTAAAGCAGACGCGCATGGATTTTAATACAGACTGCACGCATCTTAATGTTAATTGGACGGTGATTAAACCCATCGAACCAAAGTATGTATGATGGGCATCGGACCTACTCTGAATTCATTCTGATTATGCATGACTCGTAGTGGCGTAGGCAGGAATTTTATCACAGGTAGGCGAACATATATAGAAGAACACATATGGTTGCAAAGAAATGTCTGGACCAGCCAGAAGTATGCAAAATCAAATTCAGTAGTAGACAAGACTCTTTAAAGAACCTGGTCTAATTTTTTTTTTTTGGGATCGGTAACTAACATATATAGAAGAACACATATGATTGCAAAAACACGTTTGGATCAGTCAGGGGTATGCAAAATCAAATCCAGTGATAGACAAGGTCCTTTAAAGAACCTGGTTCAAAGATATTATTTGTTTTCATTGATAGACAGTTACCTACCCCCTATATGCTACAGTAGCTAGCTCCGCCCCTGATGACTCGGGTGATCATACGTCGTAATGTGCTGTGATCAGACTAGTTCGTGTATCGTACCATACCGTACTGTGCTATTTTTTTGTAAAATAGTCACGTCACGCGAATAATCATGATACAATGATACATAACTAACGCGCATACCATATCGTGCCATAATGTATCCGATCACAACGTGACTTTTGGACGTTTCTACTTGCACCAGTTCGGTTTCTTTTTCAATTTTTCTACGCTGATGATAAGTAACGTGCTTCCCGATTCAATGATTCATCGCAGCGTGCGTGCTTTTCATGTTTAGTAAAGTTGATGCGAGATATATATGCAGAGGTAGATAGCCGGAACACATGCACCAATATTATATATATATATCTAGAGGAGGGTTAAAATGCACCATCCCTTTTGTGCTCCTAACGTGCACCCTCCCCTCACTTTGTTCTTCATATTAAAATGTGCTTGGAAACCAAATTTTACATTTTTTGAAATTTTTTTACTATTTTTTCAGAATTTTTGAAAATCATCACTTTGCTGAATTTTTTATTATTGTTTAGTTTAATCAAAAATTCTGAAAAAATAGTAAAAAATTTCCAAAAATGTAAAATTTGGTCTCCAAGCACATTTTAATATGAAGAACAAGTTGGAAGGTTCGAATCGACTATTTGAACTTTGAAAATGAAGATATGAGGGGAGGGTGCACGTTAGGAGCACAAAAAGAGGGTGCATTTTAACCCTCCTCATATATATATATATATATATATATATATATATGGCGTCATTGTACCATGGGGGCAGTGACCGCAAAAAACAAATCTCTTAATTCGTTTATTTCGGAATTAAAAAAAATGGAAATTATAAACTTGAGATGGTAATAGTGGATAAATGATTAATACTGCATACAAGATAGTATATATATATTTTTTTGGTTGAAAATAAAGAGCTTCCTAACCCTATCTTTAAACTCGTCTAAGTAAGTGTTTTATTATTTATAAATTAAAAAGGTGATCCAACACATTTGAAAATAGCAAAAATGTGTCAGTTTTCATACTCTACGTTCAAAATGCTTCAATTAATGTTAACGAGTAAAATTTGACTGGTCATTTATCGTTAAGTAAAAAAAACTGTTGTTATCAATTTGAAATTATTTATGGAAGACTAAATGTCTTTCAAATTGATTCAAGTTTGATATATATATACGTCAAATACAAGTAACTAATATAATTTTAAATTTATTAATTTGAATAATATTTTTTAATATATATATATATATAGTGGCTCTAATATTTATAGATCTAGTAAAATATTTTTAATTCTCCATGCCTTTTATCAATGTGTATGGAAAATTAAATAGTTATATACATAATCTTTTTCCATCCTTGGTAAAGAAATAAATTATATTGCTACAATTAGCCGCCAATATATTATGTTCATCATTGGCCACAAAATTTATATGACTGTCACTAATAATTAAAATAATATGCGCATCGGCCACTTGTCTTGTCATGAAGACATTAATAAATGAGGTGGGTTCCAATACTTCATGTCTTTCATATCTCATATTTTATATTTTTATTTTAAAATTCAATCTGCCAATTCGAACCGCTTAACATGATATCCATACTAAAATATGTATGGAGATAAAATTTTATAATTAATTTTTAAAAAAAATAATATTTTTTAAGATAGGTACAAATTCACTGTTTTGAACCGTTCAAAAACAATGATTTTCTACCTATCTAAAAAAATAGTAAAAAGTTCCAAATATCATAAACTTTGGTCTCCAAGCATTTAATATGGATATCATGTTGAGCAGTTTAGATCGACAGTTTGGATTTAAAAAACGAAGATATAAAATGTGAGGCATGATAAGGTATGAAAAGCATGAGGTATTGGAACCCTCCTTTTAATAAATTTGACTATCATTAATAATTTTGAAAATAAACATAGAGTCTTGATGCGCTTTTTATTGAACTTCAACAATATGCTTCCGACCTCTAAAACCTATCAAATCGGCTTCAAACGATAAATCCAAACTGTTCAAGCCGATCTTCTTAAGGAGAGCTTCGTTTTTTAGGCTAAACTAGAACCTCTGATGCCATGATGCCATGATTAATGGAACTTGAGGCTAAACTAGAACCTCATTTTTCTCTAAAGAAACACTTGAACACACACACATTAAAAAAGGTGACCGTCCGATCGGAATGCTCCCGAGGCCATAACAGATCTGGACCGCACAGGTCCGTTATGCATCCACCGTTGAGAGCAGGAGGTAAAAAATAAAAATAAAAAAAGGAACATATAACATATAATTAATTTGCTACATGACATGAATAAGCATGTATAGGAAGTTTAAACACACAAACACCTGTTATTAATTGCTGAGACTCAAATCCACAATTCCACTGAAGCCTAGGATGGTGCATTAACTTATCTGTGCTACATTTAATTATTATTCCCAAGACTGTTACTATTAGGTCAGATTGCAATCAATGGCGCTTAACCTTTGCCTTCCTAGGTTCTTTTTTAAAATCAGACTCAGAGATGTAAGATTTCTGGCACAGTAACATTTTTGCTGTCTGATCTAGAATTCAAAAGATAGGCAATTAATTGGACCACAAACACACACAAAAAGGAAACCAGTGAGACTCACGGGGTGGGTTTGAACAGTACATGTTAGGCGATCAATTCAGGGGTCGAATGCATGCAACCTCGATTGCCGAGTTCTGAGTTGCTGCAACCCCATATGCAAGCAGCTAGAGGGCTAGCCCACCCTGTGAAAAGAGATCAGAGATATCAAACATTTGTGGCATGTAATTAATATCTGGTATACGGAGATGTGAATATTTGACATGTCTAATTAATTATTGTTTCTTGGAGGTGCATGGGTGATTAATTTAAGGACCATATATATATGGTGTGCATGTCACTGATGGTTAATTAGATTCAACATTAACACTGTATGCATCAATGCTGGTCGTTGCAATGATCGAGAAATGAGCTATAT
Source organism: Carex parvula (assembly GCA_025461045.1). Classification (NCBI taxonomy): domain Eukaryota; kingdom Viridiplantae; phylum Streptophyta; class Magnoliopsida; order Poales; family Cyperaceae; genus Carex; species Carex parvula. Next base: position 60,528 of record JAJGRW010001372.1, read on the forward strand.
ATAGTTGATTTCTGATACATGGGTGGATCTGAAAATTTAAACAACTATTGATTCATTTTAAAAAACTATAAGTTTAGCAATCTTTAAAAATTTAGTATCAATACATGCATTATAATAAATTAGGCTGAGAAATTGAAAATTTTAATGTGATATCATTTAAGTTCCATCGATCACTGTCAACAAAGTACTTCGTTGGTCCTTAGCTACAAAAACATACATCATGAAAAGAAAATTTTCTATTTTTGTGCTTGTCCTGGTTCAGCTTCAGCACATGAGTAAGCATATAATGCTCTACTAACTTGGCGATGTGGTTTTGTATATTCATTGTTTATCTTCTTCTTTTTTAAACTTAACAAAAGAAATATATTAAAAAATAATTTAGAGGTAGACAAATATCTTCTCAAAACTCATATGCCCGGTCACTGTTTTTGTTACTATACACGTACATAGAAACTCCATTTGTAATTTGGCACATTATCGCGCACACACACGCACGCACACACACATATACACATATATATATAGATATATATATATAGGTTTAGTCGCGGTCGATGGAGAACCGGGTTTATATGGGTTGCCTAGTTGGGGGGGAAGGAATCAAAAGTTACAAAAACCAATGATAGGGTTGTTCCACACGTTCATATTCACTCATCTCATGTCTATCATCATCACGTGTACCCTAAAAGCATCATCGATCATCCATCACACACTATAATTTGTCACTATTCATGACCCCTTCTTCTAAATGAGAATTTGTTCAATTTAACTAACAAATATATTGATTTATAACATATTTTTTCTAATTTACATTTAAATTTTCTCAATTTAATTTATTGTCAAGTTTAAGTCCTTATAGTAATTAATATTATGGCTACTAAAATTTAAAAAAAAAAAACAATAGTTTTTAAACCGATATTTTTATTAATACCCAAAAAAAAAACAAATTATCAAAACTGCCCCCACCCCAAACTTATTTTTAAATCTATCCCAACCGCCCGTCCACTGGGCGGTCCACTCTTCATAGTTGACCGCCCAGCTGCTGGGCGGTCCGCTATTGGTTTTTTTTTTTTTATGGCGGTTTTATGTTTTAATTTGTTTGAATGTTTTATATTAAATTGTTGTAATGATTTGTTTGAATGTTTTATATTAAATTGTATGATATATATTTATTATTTGTTGACGATTATATTTTTATAATTGACGATTATTTTTATATGTTATGTAATTGTCTAGTTTTAATATAATTGATTAGTTTTATATTAAGTTTGTTAATGTTTAAATGTTTCTAAATGGTAATCTAAATGGTAAGTCTAAACAACAAAAGTAGATAATCTAAATGATAAGTCTAAACATGAAACATAACAGTCCAAACATGAAATATAATAATCCAAACTAAAATACTAGAAACCTATCAAACTAAAAAAAATATAAAAACCCTAACGGCGATGACGAGGGCGAGGTCCGGAGAGGTCCAACCTATCAGGTGCACGGCGGTCCCTCTGCGACGGCGGACGCCTCTGGTGAACCTCATCCACCTGCATGTCATCGTGTACGGCCTCGCGCGCCCATGGGTCCTCCTCCAGGTGTAATGCATGCTCCCCATGGATCCCCGCCTGTGTACGCAACACCCACGAATCGGCCTCCCAAGTAGGAGGATACGTGACCGGAGGCGGTGTGCCAAATATAGCAGAGGCAAAGCCATCTGCAGTCTGCGCCCCACTCCCACTGGCCTCGCCGTTGTGCTGTCTGGGCTCCATATACTGCGGTCTGTAGGAGCTAGCTGGCTCACATCCGCCCTCATCTCCAATGAGGTCATCTAATGAGAAAACGGTCTGTTGCACTGAAACTCCATGCTCGGTCTGCATGTAAACAATGTTAATTTTTCTACATACATAGAAGTAACGAGTAAATTAATTAAATAATGAACTTTTGCTACCTCGGTCTGCTGCACTGGAACTCCATGCTCGTTGTAGTACGCGTTCCACGCGTTGTTGTTCAACACCCATTGGTGGATCGCCCAACCCGAGTCATCATCTGTATAAATGAAGATAAATTAATAAGAATTATCTTTTAGAGAGACACTTAATAATGATCATTTGTATGACATATTATTACCTGCAGGAGGTGGCGGCATCTCCTCAGCGTAGATAGGGGCTCTAGGCTGCTCCGGATCTGGTGGTGGGGCCTTTATCTCGTGCCAATTGATGTCCTCTCCAGCATTGTGTAACATACCAACGAGGTGCCTGTCCCAGCCAGAGTCCTCCACAATCGGTGCACTGTGTTGGAGCATTTGACATCCTATCGCTCTCCAACTTTTTCTCGCCATGCACACCAAGCTGTGTGCCACTCCTCTAATAGCGGTCAAATCTGCACACAATGTATTTTCATTATTATTATTAGAAGATGAATAAATAACTACAATTTTTTAAGCATATCAGTTTCATTTAAATATACCGAACGAGCATGGATCGGGCCGAAAGGTAAGTAAGTCCTAGATCCGTCACCCGTGAGTCTTTGTCGAAGAGCATCACCATAGTCCCCCTGTAGATAAACCGACGGCATGCCCCATCTCTGGTACCACACTAAATATCGCAATCTCTAAGGCCCGACCGGTATAGGGGCATCAATAGCTGGAGACGGGGTCCATAAGTGATCCTCCGGTGATGCAGCACGCTGGTAATGCTCCCAGAAACGCGTGCTCCAGTCGACTTTGGGCTGTTGTGTTTAGTGCTGCAATATAAATTAATTAGTAACGTGTATGGCTGAACAAGTAATAAAATAGACAAACAATAAGGCAGTGGGTAGTTACCTGTGCAGCTGGGTGGTCTGCTGCTCGCCCAACTCTGGAAAATCCGGGACATAGGCATCCAAGCTAAACTGACGGGGCACTCGATCAGATAGTGATGCTCAACTATCCAGAAACATACGCACGGCCCCCAATAAAAATAGAGATCTCTCTGCTCTAATGTCAGCCGGCACAGAAGGTTTTGATCGTAGAACAGACGATAGGGGTACCAGGTGATGCTCGTCTCGTGAAGCATCTGGAGCTGACCCCGGACATACAAAATCCCACGGTCCTCCCCCTGCCCGTGTCCTCGTATGTGTGGGGAGTACCCCATATGGCACCGTACCCCGGACGTCTCTCGGGGTCATCTCCCATCCATAACCCCGCCTGAGCTGGAGGAACAGGCCGACATACCGGTATATGCGACCAGGACCACTGCTGGAGTAGAAGAAGCGGTCCGGCAATCTGCTTGTTCGTCACCTAAATTTTGGACATGCGGTGCACTTCTGGTAAATATGAAACCCTAATATTTGTAATAAAAAAATTAAAATATTTACAAACTTACCAGACAAGCATGACACAAGCTCCGGTATAAGTGGGCGAGCACGGCTCCACCCCAGTTCCACCTCGACGGCCGCTTAATGTGCCTCAGCAGAGAAAGGAACATAATCGAAATTGCATCACCGCTGGAATCGACAAACATGACGCTGCCACATAAATCCATGACACTCACGTACCTGCAGTATAAATTAGAGACATAAATAACTACAATTTTTGTTGAATCCATAACATATTTTAATTTGCAACTGTTTGTGATTACCTCAGAATGGCCCGCTCGTCACGTGTATCGGGGGTGATCCTACGTCGGTGGAAGTAACTGCGGAGCGTCGCAAGACTAATGCAGTATTTGGAATACCGGCACTCCTCCTCATCCTCTCCTTTCTTCTTCTTCTTCTTCTTCTTCTTCTGCAAGTCCGTCGGAGCGGCCCCCAGCAGCTCCGGTATCATGTCCATCAGGTCCGGATAGTCTGAGACACCACCGATGGGGTCGCCATCTATCCGTAAACCCCATAAGGCGCTGACATCACCTAGTGTGACTGCATCTCCCCAACCGGAAGGTGAAATGTATGCGTCTCCGGTCGCCATCTCTCCACTAGACCGCGAACGAGAGCCTGGTCAATATCACAGTGAGGCATGGTGGCCAACTGATACAACCTGAGATGCATGATGCACTGCTCCATCAACTGGTGACGAACGTATGGTATCTCGGGGGTGCGATGCCTCACTGTCATCATCGTCGTGTCCTGCATTTTACAATGATTTCAATATAAACGTCTAATTATCTGTAATATTAAATAATGCTATTTAAATTAGGAATACAAATCCAACGTACCTCCATAGATGCAAGTGAGACACGGTGACGGACATGTGGGGTCCAAAGAAGAGGACTAAATGTGTCAGGATGGTGAGGGGGATAATCTCCAAAGGGAGCATCTGCACCGGACGTCTCTGCACCGGATGTCTCTGCACCGGATGCCTCTGCACCGGATGCCTCTGCACCGGATGCCGCTGCACCGGATGCCTCTGCACCGGAATCCTCTGCACCGTGATCATGTGAACTCTCCCCCGTCTCCAGAGGGGCATCCCATGCACGTCCCCGTCTAGTTCTGACCATACTACATTTCAATAAACAGAAGATTCTATCTTATAAATCCTGATTTATAAACCCTAACTTATAAACTCCAATTTTGTCAACCCTAAACCCTAATTTAACAATTCAACCCTAATTTAAACAATTCAACCCTAATTTAATAATTCAACCCTAAACCCTAATTTAACAATTCAACCCTAATTTAAACCCTAAACCCTAATTTAACAATTCAACCCTAATTTAAACAATTCAACCCTAAACCCTAATTTAACAATTCAACCCTAATTTAAACAATTCAACCCTAAACCCTAATTTAACAATTCAACCCTAAACCCTAATTTAACAATTCAACCCTAAACCCTAATTTAACAATTCAACCCTAATTTAAACAATTCAACCCTAAACCCTAATTTAACAATTCAACCCTAAACTTGGAAACCCTAATTTTGAACAATTCAATAGTGTCGGGAAAATCAACAACCCGCACAAGATAATTAACAATTCAATTTCTACCAATCGTTCCAATGCCAATACAAGATACAAAATATAAATTAAAAAAATTATTTAGAGACTTACTCGAAAATAATTGGATTTTCACCGAGATCGCTGAAAATTAGGGTTCGGGTGAGAGAGAGAGAGAGAGAGAGAGAGAGAGAGAGAGGAAGAGAGAGAGAGGAAGAGGGAGAGGAAGAGAGAGAGAGAGTGGCAGATTTGAAGAGAGAGAGGAAGAGAGGGAGAGAGGGAGAGAGAGACTTCGGTAGTGAGAGAGGAAGGTGGTTTCGGGCGGCGGGGCGGCGGAGACGCGGGGCGGCGGGGAGGCAGAGAAGAAAAGAGAGAGAAGAGAGAGGGGGGTCGGACCGCTTATAAAAAAAAAAAAACAATAGCGGACCGCCCAGCAGCTGGGCGGTCAGCTATGAAGAGTGGACCGCCCAGCTGCTGGGCAGTCAGGTGAGGAATGTGGACCGCCCAGTGCACGGGCGGTTGGGGTAGATTTAAAAATAAGTTTGGGGTGGGGCAGATTTGATAATTTGTTTTTTTTTGGGTATTAATAAAATATCGGTGTTTTAAAGTCTTAAGAATAATATGAGATAAATGGTGTATTATTAATTTATAAATTTGTTAAAGTTCTGGAATAATTTGATAAAACATTGAAAATAATACATAGTATAAGACATTATAATTATTCGAGCTTATTCATTTTTCTCTTTTAGTTTTATTTTCTCTTTGCTTTTTTTTTTTTTTGAAATAGGACTTTTTAAGTCGTTGATATT